>CM064528.1:8680721-8831586 GCA_032716605.1 Paralithodes platypus
CACGTGCGACGCTGGGTCTCACCGGGTTAACATGTAGTATTCGCGTACCATGTAGGACAGTATCTTTATTATGTGGAATAAAAACTAGCCTTGGCTTAACCCTCTCAGACATATGACACGATTTTGAGCCGATTAGGGGTACTTTAAAGCCTTTGTTACCATCAGGGGTATTTAGAAACCCTTAGTTTAGTTACTTCAACCTCTGCAGTTGTCTTTGAGTTAGATGTGGGCAGAAAACTAATTTTGGAGAGGTAATTATAAGAGTGAGAGAACTCCATTTCTTATTGCTAATCTGGCAACCTCTGCGTCATATGAGTCTGAAGGCGTTAACATGTAGTATCGCTTACCCTGTAGTATGTGGGATGAAACTCTAACCATTTTAGACTAACCTGGGCTTAACATATAGTATCCGCTTACCATGTATCTGTAGTATGTGGGATAAAACTGTAATCCTTGACCAACCTTTATATATATTACTTATTACGCATCTCCCGAATCAAAGTTATGTGCAGGTAGTATACAATGCAACTAATCTATTGGTCGATAAAATGGACCGATTCAAACCCGGACATAATACTATCCTATTTTTATTTTTTTTAAGTCTGCTTGAATAATAAATTTATATTATATTTACTCCGGCCCATTCCATAAAGTTTCTATTTTTTGTAGCTTTGTTTTTTCCATTTTTCTATTTGTTTCTATTTTATTTATATATTGTTTAATTAAAAAGGGTGTGGGGAACAGCTTAAGTGCGCGAGGTCTATCTATTGCCAGATTCCCTGATCCCGAAGAGGTGGCCCTGAACGAATCGCCTCTATGCACTAGTCTCGTCAGCCGGCTCTTCTCCGGGTGGTGTGTTGGCAGAGACTTGTGTTGTCAGACTCTGCCCATCAAGTGGTGCATCCTCGAATTGTAAGTAGTCCATTTGTATTTGTCCACTTTCAGTTGAAAAAACTCCTTGATTGATATATTTTGGTTTATATACATTTTATTTATTTTTCCTTGCTAACTCTAAAGCTTTAAATTCCCAAGACTCCCTTAGAGGTGAACTTGTGCAGTTTTCATTAGAAAAATGCTATCCTAAAGCAGGTTCCTAAATTGCGGGGTCGCTATCGCACTAAAGTTCTCAAGAGTCGCTGTACTTCTGGGCGGAAACCTTTAAATCTAAAGTAATGGAGCTAAACAATAGGGAGAAGAGTCTAGAGATTTTTTTTTATTATTATTGTACGTTTTTTTATTTGTAGTAGGGGTAAAACGCCGATGAAAGTACCGTCGGTCAATAAAAATACCTATTTTCATTTGCACATTACGTATAAAATAAAAATAAAATAAATTATAAACTTTCTGTATATAACTTTCATTGGTATATTCATAAAGAGCACACTCTAAGCTATTCATAAGTCACTAAAAACACTAAAATCGGCTTACGGTAGCCATGTAATAACAAGGTGAACCTTCGTGAAAGTGACGCAAAACTGCGAATTTATTGGTGGATGGTGGAAAGTTCGGGGTTACCGGATGTATGTACCACCTATATAACATTGGTAATTTAATTCATATCTTTCTTATACCCCCTACATATGATTCGGAAAGCCTTCAGCTTTGCATATATATGCATATTTTGTACCTAGGTCACATAATAATACTTAATTCGAATACTTACTAAAGTTTATGTTAGGCCATCAGAATTGTCTCTATATTATCCTATTTTCACCAATTTAAGCAGCTCCTCGTTGTCATACACAACGTTCAGTTATTCACAATTGTAAACCATGTGTGGAAATGCTGATACTAAAGCTACATTCTCCATATTAGCCTGAAATATGACTAGAAACCGAAAATCCGCCATTTTTCTTCACTGAATGAGTAAGACTGGCCTCTTAGTTCTTAATCCATTACACTAATCTTCAATTATATACGAAAACTACATAAAAGCATGTCAATAAATAAATGTAACTCATATTTATTACACAATTTGCGATTTATAGCCATTATTTGCAAGGTACTGTAATTACAAAAAATTACAATTAGACATCGTAGTTCGGAAAATGGCTTTGGCTTCAACTTGATACACTTATGGTGACCATATCTTACTTTGAAATATATAGAATATAACATGTAATAGGTAGATTTATGCAATAAAGGTAGCATCAGGCCACCCAAAACAATGGTAAATTTATTGACAGACCGCAAAAATCGCGTAAGTTTTTATAAAAATCTGTATTTTGCCACAGGGTGCTTTTCATACCTCAAGAATTCGACCACACTGAGCCAAAACGTTTTCAGTCCTGTCCCGGTAGCCATTTTGAATGCAGGTGATCTAGTTTTGTGAATATGAAGAAAGTTTTAGACCTTGTCCGCACCGTGCATCGGCGAATCTTGCTCTGCCTCGCAGATATATTCACTTAATACCTTTTAGGACCTATGGAAATGCTTAAATATGATATATTTTACCTTTAAAGTGACATTGATAGTGTGTGCTTCCAGCTGTTTTGTGTAAACAAACCGATGAAGAAAAAAAGGAAGTATAAACCCCACCTGAAGTTGGAGGTTCGCAATTATGGTAGGCGAGACCAGAGTACTTTTATCGGTGTACTACCCCTACCGGTATAATTTTTACTCCTGGCAGAGAAGATGGATAGGTCTACTGCATAATCGGAGTATAGGAGAAGCTGGTCGCTGTCCTCGGTGATGGACTCCCCTCTGTGTGTGTGGACACTGCTGCCCTGTGTGTGTGTGTGGACGCTGCTGCCCTGTGTGTGTGTGGATGCTGCTGCCCTGTGTGTGTGTGTGTGTGTGTGGACTCTGCTGCCCTGTGTTGGAAGCAGCCGTTGGCCTTTCAGGGGAAAGTGGTGCACCCTCGAGTTGTAAGTTATCCATTTGTAGTTTTCCACTTTCTGTTCAAAAAACTAAAGTTTGTCGATATTTCTGGAAGACAGTTTTATAAAGTTTCTTATAATTTGTAGGTGACTAAAGACAGTACTGATATAATTTTTACTCCTGGCAGAGATGATGGATACTGCGCCATCTGCCCCGTGTTGTACAGGTTTAAATTTAAGCTATTTTTGTGTATATATGACTATCTAAACTTAAAGTGAAATGATTCTTGGTAAATTTAGGTATTTTTATATAATTTTATTTTTATTAATCTCACCACCACACCCCCAATGAAATTAATTAAAGTATATATGATCCACCGGGATTCGAACCCGGGTTATCACACACATATTTTTGCCACCTTAACCATTACACCACCAGGACGGTTAAAGGTTTATGCACACGCCTACGACTTATTATCCATTCTCGAATACTGGATATTAATCTAATCATGTTCATATTCCCAACCGCACTATGGTAGCCTACTGTTTAAGTGAGAGGAAAGAATATTCATGGGGCACAGATCATATAGACCGGCCTCTCGAAGAAATATCCCTAAACCTACTAATAATATTATTTTTAGTATCTCACCACCACACCCCCAATGAAATTAATTAAAGTATATATGATCCACCGGGATTCGAACCCGGGTTATCACACACATATTTTTGCCACCTTAACCATTACACCACCAGGACGGTTAAAGGTTTATGCACACGCCTACGACTTATTATCCATTCTCGAATACTGGATATTAATCTAATCATGTTCATATTCCCAACCGCACTATGGTAGCCTACTGTTTAAGTGAGAGGAAAGAATATTCATGGGGCACAGATCATATAGACCCGCCTCTCGAAGAAATATCCCTAAACCTACTAATAATATTATTTTTATTAATCTCACCACCACACCCCCAATGAAATTAATTAAAGTATATATGATCCACCGGGATTCGAACCCGGGTTATCACACACATATTTTTGCCACCTTAACCATTACACCACCAGGACGGTTAAAGGTTTATGCACACGCCTACGACTTATTATCCATTCTCGAATACTGGATATTAATCTAATCATGTTCATATTCCCAACCGCACTATGGTAGCCTACTGTTTAAGTGAGAGGAAAGAATATTCATGGGGCACAGATCATATAGACCGGCCTCTCGAAGAAATATCCCTAAACCTACTAATAATATTATTTTTATTAATCTCACCACCACACCCCCAATGAAATTAATTAAAGTATATGATCCACCGGGATTCGAACCCGGGTTATCACACACATATTTTTGCCACCTTAACCATTACACCACCAGGATAAGACTTTCAAAACTTACAAACTGAAATAATTCTTGGTAAATTTGTATTGTCTGTGTTTTAACTTTTAAGCAGTCTATTTTATGTACCCTAATAGATTAGCTCCATTGGACTCTGCCCCTTGTGATGGATTCTGACTGCCCAGTGTTGTACAGGTTAGAATTTAAACTATTTTTGTGTATATTTATAAACTTCAAACTGAAATAATTCTTGATAAATTTGTCTAGAGTCTGTTTTTGTAACTTAAGTGGGGATTGGGCCTGAGCAGATTATACATGCATACATACAAGCGGTCCATTTTATCTACCGTAAGTGTCTATAGCGTAATGCATAAATGTGCGGAATTTTGGTGTGAATATCCTAAGTTAGAGTCCTTGGAGTACCACATGTATAAATTACTTATATTAATTTCACTAGTTAGGTTTAATTCTAAATTAGAGTTTGTGAGAATTTTTATTTATTTTTTTAGTTTTATCTACCATAATAGATTATGTCCATTGTTTACTACCTTACCAAGTTTTCAATCCTGCGAGAGATGCGTAAAAAGATCTATTATAGAAAGCTACTAACACTAACCACCTAACCTAACTACATAAAATCTAACTACCTAATCTATTATAACCTAACCTAGATAATTTATGTAGTTTGGTTTTCTTTCGGCTGACAGTAAATCTAATCCATTGAAAAAGTTTGATCATAGATAAATATGAAACTATTTTTGTCCATGAAATTGTAAGCTTTTCATAATTGGTAACTTATTTCAATAAAGTCTAGTAAGAAAATAATGAAGATGGATATATAAATTTACTGTCGGCTGGAAACCCACTTACCTAACGCCTAGTATGTGTAGCCTACCTATAATCTTTTTTTTTCCAGCTGATGGTCAATTGAATCCTTTAGCACCAGATTTCATTATTCTTACTGGACAAATCTGATACTGCTATGTCTGTGCGTCATACTATTGGCAAGTGTTCGTAATTAGCAACCTATTTCGCCACAAAATCATAATAATAAAGTAGTAATCAGAATAGAGAGATGGCAATTTAGTATCTGCTGAAAAAAAATAGTCTAGTATGTTGGATAAAACTAACTCTTACCTACCAACTATACCATGTTCCAAATAAGTCCGCTAAAACTCTAACCTTAACCTATAATTCCCCAAAAGACTAGTAATTGGGCTAATATATCTACCATTTGGAGAGGGTCAAAGGGAGGGCATATGTGTAGATATTGACAGCCCATTTGCTCTAGTCTTTTTATTTTTAGTTAGACCTTAGGATTTGTTTGTTTTCTCGTTAAGACCTTGGGATTTTTTTTTCTCGTTAAGACTGGGATTTTTTGGTTTTCTCTAGTAACTAGTTAGACCTTGTTGTTGTTGTTGTTCCCTAAGCTGCCTGGCCGAACAGCCCCGAGTCCCTGAGAAAGGCCATGGCCACGATCGGGCTTTCCCACAGAGCTCTCATTGAGTGTAGATTGTGTTGTTGGCGTAAGTGGTTGTGTGAAATGCAGTCTTCTATGATGTGTTTAATGGTATGGGGTGCTGTGTTACATCCCGGGCAGGCGTCGACAACGGAGTCATCCAGTCTCTTCTGATAGCTCAGGAGAGCTGGATGGTGTCCGCATCTCAGCCTGGCCAGGTGGACTCTTGTCCTCGCGAGGAAGGGAGGATTCGGAAGGATGGATTTCGGGAGGTCGTGCATGCAGCTGCGTGTTGTCTGTGAGTGAGTGGATCGGTGAGAGATATGAGTATGGATGTGCTTCTGGAAGTTGGTTCGGGGTGGGCAGGGAGGGAGAGAGGACAATAATTGTGTGTGATACCGTGTGCTGGGTGTTGTTTTTGATATTTCTTGGTGTCTGTGAGTGTGTTGCCATGTAGTTTAGTGGGTGGTCTTGGTTCGTGGAGGCTGCTGCCAGGAATTGAGTGCCTCTCATGTCCAGATGGTCTTTGACTTTGAGGATTTTGGTTTCTTGATGTAGGTGATCTGTGGGTGAAGTAGCTGTGCAGCCTGTAATGATCTTCAGGGCTTTGTTTTGAATAGTCTGTAAGGTCTTATGATGTGTTTCAGCTAGGTTAGAAGCCCAGGCTGGGCTTGCGTATTCCATCAATGATCTTATGTATTGTTTATATACTGTGGTGGTAGTTTCTTTGTTGTGTCCAAATTTTGTGTGAGCAAGTGACCTGAGGGCGTTAAGTCTGGGTGTCAGTTTCTTTTTAATGTTTGTGGTGTGCTGTTTGAATGTCATATGAGTATCATATGTTACTCCTAGGATTTTGGGTGTGTGTGTATGTGTTAGGGGTGTGTTGTTTATGGTGAGTTGAGGGATGTATTCGTGTTCTGTCCAACTTGTGAGCAGGGTTGCGGTGGATTTGGCTGGGGCTAGATTAAGTCTGTTTGTAGTGCACCAACCATGTAGTGTGTTGAGATAGGGTTGAAGGAGATCTGTTGCTCTTTTTGGGTCATGGTGTGTGCATGTGAGTGTTATGTCATCTTCATTTAGACCTTGTTATTCACGATATCCGACCTACCTACTTTGAACATGGTTATAGTACACGGGATGAGTACCTAGTATGTAGTGGTGGTACTGTACTGTATTTTGGATATGACTAACCTTTGTAGTATGTGGGATAAAATGCTAACCCTTGCCTAACCTTTGTATATCTCTTTTATGCATCTCTCTCGCATCAAACTTTATATTTTATTTATTGTATGTATTGGTTTCTAAGGCCTATTCCCCTTTTTTATTATTTTTTTGGTTAATATACAGGGGACGCAACAATATAGGCCGCACGTTTCTAATGGTAGTTTTGGGTTCCTATGATCATATGCTTCATTTTTATATACTTTTTATTCCCAGGGGGGAAAAAAAAATCTTGGGATTTTTCATTTTTTTTTCTTGGGATTTTTTTTTTGGTCATTAACCTAACTAAAAAAAACTAACCTAATAGCCCCCAAATACATTTAAGTTGGGTTAATAAAAAAAAAAAAAAAAACAAGGAAAAATAAAAAACTCCCCAAGATTTTTGTTTTTTTTTCCCCGGGGATAAAAAGTATATAGAAATGAAGTATGTGATGATAGGAACCCAAAACTACCATTAGAAATGTGCTACCTATATTGTTGCGTCTCTTGTATATTGACAATTTTGTTTTATATTTTATCGGGTGGTATACAGACAGCGGAGGGCGGACGTAAAAGACTAGCCTATTATTGTATGTATATATTCGGGCCCATTCCCCATTTTTCCTATATTTTTGTTCTTGGGATGGTAAGACTAGAGACAGAGCCCGAATTGAGAAATCACCATTTTAAATTTCAACCCTTTCATGTTCGGGGGTTGCCATTCAGTATTCAGAATTTTGTTTTTTAACCTCTTAATTAACTCTCCAAAATCGGATTTCTGCCCACAACTGCAGAGGGCATAGTCCGCCTATAGACATGTTAAAATATTCTAGGGTTCCCGATGATTCCACCCTAGCTCTAATCCCCATTGATCTCTCGGTCTCCCTCCCTATACGATGTCCCAATTTACGATACAGTATTATAGGTGTAAATCTGAAGGCGGGTTCGATCATTTTAGTGTGTATTGATGTACTGTATATACAAAGATCATTATATTTAAAATTCTTTAAGATCAAATTTTGTAAACCATGCCCTTTAGTTTTAATTTGTTAGGTGCGCGGAATTTCGGTTAGTGTCCTTGGAGTGCCACATGTAATTGTTGATTTAATTGAGTTTAAAAAGTAAAGTTGCTTGGTGAAAAAAATATGAATTCCTAGTCATGCATTCCAGAGTCTTCAAACAAAATTACTTGTTTCCCAGGCTGTCTGACCGAACAGCCCCAAGGTCCCGAGCAAGACTTAAGGCCATAACCGAGCGCCCCCACGAACCTTCCCTGCTTACCACAAAAAAGGCCAGGTGACCGAAGCCGTTCCCAGGCGAGGAGCTGAGGATGGTGCGGAAGCGCCTGGGATACCGAAGCCCCACCCAAGGCCCTGTGCTTTTGTGTAAGTTATTTTTAGTGTGATTATATATATATATATATATTATATAGGAAACTGATTAACTTGCTCATGTAGTAGTGTACACCCTATGTGGTGGATTGTGTTCTTTTATTTCATAGATTTAATTTTAGTAAGCGTTGTTT
Source organism: Paralithodes platypus (assembly GCA_032716605.1). Classification (NCBI taxonomy): domain Eukaryota; kingdom Metazoa; phylum Arthropoda; class Malacostraca; order Decapoda; family Lithodidae; genus Paralithodes; species Paralithodes platypus. Next base: position 8,689,067 of record CM064528.1, read on the forward strand.
CCACATAGCGATTTTGATAATTTAATTTAGAACATAAGAAAATGGGAGTCTGCAGAAAGCCGATTGGCCTAAGCAAGGCAGATCCCTGTCCCACACAACCCCAATTACAAAGCCCAATTATAGGCTAAACACTCTAATACCCTGAGGATCATCTTACCAAAACGGTTAGAGATTAACGCAGGATTACGGAGTCTGCAGAGCGCTGATTGGCCCAACCCTGCTGATCCCCCTTCACACCCAACCCTTCTCGTCCATATGCATATCCAATTTTATCTTAAAGCTCCCTATCGTTTTTAATCCCACTATAGCACTTGGTAGTCCATTCCACCCATCTACAACTGTTACCAAACCAATATTTGCCTATATCTTTTCTGAAACTAAATTTATCTAATTTGAAACCATTGGTACGAGTTCTTTCGCTATCACTGAGCTTTAGTACATTTGTCATGTCCCCTTTGTTAATCCCACTAACCCACTTGAACACCTATCATATCCCCTCTAACTCTGCGTCTCTAACGAATGTAAGCCTAATTTCTTCAAACTTTCTTTATATGCGAGATTTCTAATATTATGGATCATTTTTGTCATTCTACGTTGTATTCTCTCCAATGAATCTATGTCCATTCTGTAATAAGGACACCAAAATTGAACAGCATAATCCATATGGGGTCTCACTAATGACAAGTAAAGTTTTATATTGACTTTATATAGTCCTTGTCCCAATTTTTGTTTGTTTAGTTTGCAAGTTTTACATTTTAATACATGGATAATGGTTTTAAATTTTGTTTGAAAGTGAAAAAATTACAAACTATGACCTTTCAAGTTTATTTTGTTGGTTATAAAAACAAAATTACTATACAGTTTCATTTAATCAGACCGTAAATTGAATACCTTAGCAGCTGGTTTCTCGATACTTAATGGGAAAATATATTGCAACTCTGTCTTTGCATCATATTAATACCAAGTATATATAATTAGCAATATATTTAACTGTAAAATCTTCAAAATAAGTTAAATCTTTATGGTAAATTTGCAATTTAGTCTCTTTCAAACAATTTACTATAGTTTAACAGTTGTTTCTTGTCCTCTTCCCCCCTTCCCCCCCCCCCCCCCCCTGTGCTGTTGGTGGGACTGTGGCCTGGACTCAAACCTCGGTGACAGTGATCTGAAACGCAGGAGCTTGTTGCGGCGTTGGTCAGCATGGCCGCCTGGGATTCCCTGGCCTGGTGGTGGTGGATGCAGTTGTGGCCTGATGGACGCAGAATTTTGGCCTGGTGTGGTGGTGAACGCAGAGTTTTGGCCCGATTATATGTGGTTAGTTAGTTATGTAGAGCAGATTAACCAGACCACTGAGCTCCATACGGAACTCTCATAGGTCTGGCCCGAAGGATTGGATCAGATTACTGAAAGGAGCTTAAGGCAACGCAAAAAACGGACGATAGGGGGGAAGGAAAATGACGGAGAATCGGATAAAAGGTCAGTGAATGATTTAGTACCAAAACAAACCGTACGCAGACGGGCAGTATCTGGGCAGTCAAAGACGTGGCGAACAGTTAGAGGGGAATGACAGGAGGAGCAGGTAGGGGGCGGAGTGCGGGGAGTGGACATCAAATAACCGTGAGTCAGCCTGGAATGGCCTATCCTAAGTCTAGTTAGTAAAACTTCCTCACACCTGTGAGACCTAGAAGACGAGGGCCAAGGACGGATGATTGCATGGAGTTTATTATTGCAGGGTTGAGCATCCCAATGAGATTGCCACGTGCAAAGAATAGAAGGCTTGAGTAAGGACAGCCTATCACCTAACGGAAGGTGGGGCTGGCGAGGGATCATTAAAATAGCATTCTTAGCCGCAGCATCGGCGTCTTCATTGCCACGGACACCGATGTGAGCAGGAATCCAACATAACTGGACCTGGAATCCACGTAGGCTCATCTCGTGGAGAGCGTGTTTTATGGCTAAAACTATTATGTGGGAGGACGAATAAGCACGGAGCGCTTCGAGGGCACTACGAGTCACTGTAAATTATAAAGGGCTGTTGAGGGGTGTCACGTATAATGTCAATAGCAGATTGGATAGCTAAAAGTTCAGCAGTAAAGATAGAGGCTTGGGGCGGGAGAGAAAACTGAAGGAGCTTAGTAGAGGACACAGCAGCGAGGCCCACCCCAGAGTCAGTCTTAGACCCGTCAGTGAAGATGGCAAAATGGGGGCCTTTACGACTTATGTGTTCGAGTGCGTGTTGGCAGTGATGGCTAGGGACAAAAGGATATCTCTTAGAGAGGAAGGAGAGGTGAGTGCAAACATTGGGGAGAGAGATAACCCATGGGGGGGAAGGGGAGACAACAGGCGGCGAAACAGCAATGTGAAAGTCAAGAGAGTGGAGGAGAATTGTAGCACGAATCGGAAAGGAGGGGGAAGATGGACACGGATCGGGAATGAAGATATCACTGAAAAGGGAATTAGTGGGAGAGTCCCTATGTTTAATTTTTAATGCACGGCGCATAGTAACTAAATCGCGATGGAGGGAGAGCGGGGGCTCGCCACTCTCAGCTAAGACGGAGGTATTTGGGGAGGAACGGAAAGCTCCAGTACAGAGACGCATACCCTGCGTATGAACAGGGTCAAACATCTTCAAAACGGAAGCAGAGGCCGACCCATAAATGGGGCAGCCGTAGTCGAGGATGGAAAGAAGATGCAGTGGTGGTGTGGTGGACGCAGTTATGGCCTGATGGTGATTTGGATGGAGAGTCTGTGATGTGGATGGAGAGTCCGTGATGGTGATGTGGATGGAGAGTCCGTGATGGTGATGTGGATGGAGAGTCCGTGATGGTGATGTGGATGGAGAGTGTGATGGTGATGTGGATGGAGAGTCCGTGATGTGGATGGAGAGTCCGTGATGGTGATGTCGATGGAGAGTCCGTGGTGATGTGGATGAGATCCGTGATGGTGATGGATGGTGACTGACGAGCCATTGATGACTAATATTCGGTTAGTATTTATAGGCGTTTGGCATTTTCTTTCCTTAAAATATATATCCACATAGCAATTTAGAGTTTTGTTTATTTCGAAAGTATAAAATTATATTATTAGAAAGTTAATTGGTGGGTTGGTGGTGTGAATTTCTAAGTGTACATTCCAGTCTTCAAACCGTATGACTAGTTTAACACCCTGTTACTTTCTTGCCCCTGTCCTGTGCTGTTGGGATGAGTGGTCTGGACTCTAACCTCCGTGACTGATCTGAAGCCCATGATCCTCTTGCGGCGTTGGTCGGCCTGGTGGTGGATGCAGTGTTGTGGTGGACTTAGTTGTGGTGTGGTGGATGCAGTGGAGTAGTGGTGGATGCAGAGTTGTGGCCTGATGATTCTGATGGAGCGTGTGTGATATTGGCGGACGTTAGGATGGATGAGGGCACCAAAGAAAGCGACCCTGATGAACCACTCTACACGACTAATATTCGGTTAGTGTTTTGAGATGTTTGGTATTTGAAACTTAAAAAGAAATGTGGCCTAAAATTAATGTAAAGACAAATATAATGCACAATAAAAGCTTGGCATAGGAAATGGCATATAATCCATGAAAGGAACTTAATTTTTGTACTCTTATTCCAGAGCACGAGGACCTTGGCAGATCATAACTCCAATTGACGAGAGACAGTGTTGTGGGTGGATTGTCTGGTATGGTCTGTGTGTTTCGGAGCCGAAAGGAGCGTGGGGGACCTGACTGGTTATGGATGGATGGAGCGTAGGGCATGGTTGGATCGTCTGGCATGGTGATGTGTTGAAGGATCGTCTGGGAGTGATCTGTTGGATGCAGCGTATGGCATGGTATTGGGGCTCGGTGACTGAACGTGGGACTCTACAGGACTAATGTTCGGTTAGTATTTTGAAGACTATTTTATTTTTAGCCAATTTTAAAGTTCTGGAGTTTGTGTTAAAGAAATTTGGCTCAAAATATATGAATAAGCAAATATAATATACAGTGAAAGCTTGGCCTATGAAATTCCATATTTAACATCCGACTCATTAATACAGTAGAGAGCAAGCTAAAGTTAATGACCGCTGTGACTTATTAGCGTGACCATACATTACTAAATGAGCAACAAATTAGAGTATAAAATCTTAGGATAGGAAATGGGCCGGAATCCATATAACTAATATATAAGTCTTGATGGTGTAATGGCTAGTGTTTCAAATCTGTGGTAACCTAGGTTCGAATCATGGTGGATCACATGCTTTCATTAATTTCTTTGGGAGGGGTTTGATGTTAGAGTGAAATTAGTAAAGAAATTATCAGTGTACCGTACTATTAATCTTGATACTGTAACACATAAATACGCAGAATTTTGGCGAGAGTATCCTAGGTTACAGTCCTTGGAGTGCCACATGTTGGTTGGTGAAAAAATATGAATTAAGAGTTGACTAATCTTGAGAGTTCTATCTATCTATATGCTCTTGAGAGTTAACTACTGTATAATAAATCATAAGGTGTACATTTAAGTTAGATGTATAAGATGACATAGGACCAGAAGTTATTTGGGCAACTGTACATACTGTATTGTAACTAGTTTCATTGTTTAATGAAGAATGGGAAGTTTGAAGTGAAAGTATTAATTTAAGTTTGATTAATATTTGAGTAGTGGGTAGTTTAGAGTATTTATTTAAAGTTTGATTAATATTTTATTAATTTTTCTACCTTTATCTTGTCCCAGTTTTAGTTTGTTTATTTTGAAAGTTTTACAATTTAAAGAAAACTAGTTTTAATGTATTTTATACTTTAAGAAGAGATGTATATAGTTTGGTCCCTAGACCTTGAAGCTTAAAAATACTCTTTGTAAAATAAAAGAAAAAAAAATCTGTAGACATAAGGGCGGTTCCCCCTAAATGAGTCTATTGGCTAGCAGGAAAGCTGGATAAATGGCACAATGAGTCATAATATTGACTATGGGGTAAAACTTTTTAAAATTGCCAAAGTAATGGGGCTATTCATGAGTAAGGAAGGAGTCTACTTAACCCTCTCAGACATATGACGCAATTTTGAGCCTATCAGGGATACTTTAAAGCCTTTATTACCATCAGGGGTATTTACAAACCTTTAGTTTAGTTACTTCAACCTCTGCAGTTGTCTTTGAGTTAGCTGTGGGCAGAAAACTAATTTTGGAGAGGTAATTATAAAAGTGAGAGAACTATTTCTTATTGCTAATCTGGCAACCTCTGAGTCATGAGTCTGAAGGGGTTAATAAAACTTGGGAACAAAAGTTTGACTTGAGAGCTCAGTAGATGGTATTTATTGTTATAAAATGTAATCTATAGCAGAAGTTATGTGGACAACTATACGTACTCTATTGTAATTGTAGTTGCATTTTTTAATGTAGAATGGGAAGTTTCAGTGAAAGTATTCATTTAAAGTTAGATTAATATTTGATTAGTTCTGCCTATTTTGTGTTGTCCCAGTTTTAGTTTGTTTATTTTGAAAGTTTCAAAATTTAAATGCTACTAGTATTTGTATTTTATACTTTAAGAGATTTATACAGTTTGCTCCCTAGACCTTGAAACTTAAAAATATACCCCAAGACTCAATGTTAAAAAAAATATATATATTTCTATGGACATATGGGCGGTTCCCCCTAAAAGAGTCCCTATTGGCCAGCAGGAAAGCTGGATAAATGGCAGTCATAATATTGACTATGGGGTAAAAGGTCTTAAAATTGCCAAAGTAATGGGGCTATTCATGAGGGTGAAAGGAGTCTAAATTCTAAAGCTGGGATTGTTTTTGTTTTTTGACAGTACAGTAGATAGTATTTAGTCTTATAATAATAATCTATACCCCGTTTATTATATATGGATTGTGTTCTTTTATTTAATAATTTTCATTTTAGTAAACGTTGTTTCCACATAGCGATTTTGATAATTTAATTTGACTTTATATTGTCCTTGTCCCAATTTTGGTTTGTTTAGTTTGCAAGTTTTACATTTTAAATTATAGGTAGGCTAGAAATTGTTTTATCTATAGTTACAGTACTGTACTATTCCCCTTGTATCTATTTATTATCTATTTTAGTTTTATTGAGTTCTAGTGTCTGTAATTCAAAAAGGACTAGAGCAAATGAGCTTTAAATTTCTACCCATTCCCTGGCTGATACAGTAGTTTCCAAATAGTAGCCTATAATTTTAGATGTTAATGTTGAAGATGTTCTGCATAGTTGTTTGAAATCCGGTATAGGTTATTATAGCTGCCGGTATAAATTGACATTGTTTTGGAGCTATAGATGTTGATGGTAAAGAATTGAGTCACTTTTAATGAAAATCATTGTTTTAGAGTAAAAGGTTTGGGTAGGAATTTTTTTTTTTTTTATTTGAACGGTAACTTTTGAGCTATCTGTTAATTTAAAGACGCTTTTTAAAATTAATTATTATTGAAACGCCCTAAACAAAAAAAGTTAAAAAAATGCATTTAAATTATCGGAAATTATTATTTTAACCCCTTCAGACTCATATGACGCAGAGGCTGCCAGATTAGCAATAAGAAATGGTTCTCACTCTTATAATTACCTCTCCAAAATTAGTTTTCTGCCCACAGCTAACTCACAGACAACTGCAGAGGTTGAAGTAACTAAACTAAAGGTTTCTAAATACCCCTGATGGTAACAAAGGCTTTAAAGTATCCCCAATAGGCTCAACACAGCTAACTCAAAGACAACTGCAGAGGTTGAAGTAACTAAACTAAAAGGTTTATAAATACCCCTGATGGTAACAAAGGTTTTAAAGTATCCCTAATAGGCTCAAAATCGCGTCTTATGTCGGAGAGGGTTAAAACAAACTTGTGATCAGACTATACGTGCCGATCTCAAATTGAAAAGTGGAGCAGCCCTTAACAGGGTTGCCTGGAACACCGCCATTAGGAAAGAGCCTGAAACTGGACGTATGTGTGGAGCATTCGGTCTTAAAATTTGATGCATGTATATCCACCTCGGTATACCATGGAATCCACTAACCTTTGTCTACGCTTTACAGCACAAGGATCGTACAGCCGACCAAGACCTTCCCAACGTCTCAAAGATTATTTCAAGCTCGACGTCTGAAGATTAAAGTCGCTAGGATCTCCAATCCTCTACTTCAACTCTCCACACACATCGCTTCTGTTCAATAAGGTTGGAGAAGTTAGATAGGATATATTAGTGTTATGTTGGATTTGTTGGTTGTAAATTAACGTCCCTTGTTGAAATTAGTCTATGTTGGTTAAGAATGATCCGCTCCCCCCTCCCCCTTAATAAACTAAGTAATAATACTGTATAGATAAATATATAGATAATTAACTTTAAAAATAATCAACCTAAAACTGGGACAAATTCAAATTAAAGTCAAAATGAGTAATGGAAATCATGCTAAATACAAAATGGAAAATTAAAACTATAAATTAATCTATGAAATTAAGAGTAAATGTGCACTAAAGTAATATTGAAATTGCTGGATAGTTTTGTATAGAATTGGATTTTTTTTCTGGCAAAGTAAGTCGACAATATAATTAATCTATCTAAAGTGGGCAATCCAGCAAACTTTTAAGTATGGATACTTTGTACAGCAATTAAAATATATAGCCTAACTTTCAAACTAAGTACTGTTCATATTAATAAATGTAACTTTAAAATCTAAAATTATCGAAGCGCACTAACAAAAATGTGTAAAAATTAATTTAAAATTATTGGAATTTAAACTTTGAAAATCACAAACTTCTAATGTATGGACTGAATTACAATGTTCCTTTTAAATCTTCGGTATTGCATTAGCAAGTAAATTGTGTATATAAAACTTTAAAAGTTAATGTTCAAATTAACCCCTTCAGACTCCTATGATGCAGAGGTTGCCAGATTAGCAATAAGAAAGTTCTCACTCTTATAATTACCTCTCTAAAATTAGTTTTCTGCCCGCAGCTAACTCAAAGACAACTACAGAGGTTGAAGTAACTAAACTAAAGGTTTCTAAATACCTGTGATGGTAACAAAGGCTTTAAAGTATCCCTAATAGGCTCAAAATGGAGTCATATGTCGTGAGTTAATATAACTTTAAAATTTAAATGTAAAACTTGCAAACTAAACAAACCAAAATTGGGACAAGGACAATATAAAGTCAAATTAAATTATCAAAATTGCTATGTGGAAACAACGCTTACTAAAATGAAAATTATTAAATAAAAGAACGCAATCCACCACATAGGGTGTACATTACTACATGAGCAAGTTAATCTGTTTCCCAAGCAAACTAATCGCACATATAACAACGCACTATCGTCACGTTAAAGGAAGTAGTCAAGTTTGGGAAGAAATAATAGAAACCCCACCTTAAATGTGGAAAAACGCATTAAAATTAATCGGAAATTAAACTTAACACTACAAACCTATAAAATAATGAAATAAAATGAGCGTGCACTGAATTAGAATATATTTCTTTTACAATCGGTTACCTAAATCTTCGCCATAGCATTAGCAAATTAACAGTTTAAAGTAATAACTGGTCCCACAGTACTCAACCCTTTCACGCATTTATGACTGAGGTTGCCAGATTAGCAAAAAGAAAGTGCTCTGTTATAATTACCTCTCTAAAATTAGTTTTCTGGCCACGGCTAACTCAAAGACAACTGCAGAGGTTGAAGTAACTTAACTAAAAGTTTCTTAACCCGTCCAGCCCCGGCTAGTTTTGTAATGTTTGTTCACCAGAACCCGGCCGGTTTTCAAAAAATTGTTTTATTCCAGAAACAATAGCGAATGGGTTAGGAATGAAGGAAAAACCACTAAAAACCGCTCAAAAAGCTTAAAGAATGGTCCTACAGAGCCCCCGAAAACTTATTTTACAAGAGTACAAAATTGAAGGCAATTACCACAAAAAACAGGTTATTGCGCGCTCACGTGCGCGCACGTGGACTTTGAGTTTTCAACCATCGGCACGGTTGCGTGGGATACGTACACAGTTCCCATACAAATCTGAGCCCTCTTGAGTGGCTACACCTGAGGTTACGGTCGGCGCAATTAGGGTGACGCGCCAGGTGCGTCTCTGGGGCTGTGAGTTACATACATCGCCGACGCGTCAGGCGTGTCACTGGGGCTGTACGGGTTAATACCCCTGATGGTAACAAAGGCTTTAAAGTATCCCCAATAGGCTCAAAATTGAGTCTTTTGTCGGAGAGGGTTAATCTTTATCTATATACTATCTACAGTATATACTGCACTCGGTCACCTTCCCCATTGTATTTATTATTATTAATATCTATAGAACGGCTTATTTATTTGGTTATTTACTTATTAAAATTTAAAACTTGCAAACTAAACAAACCAGAACATTGACAGTCAAAATAACTTCAAAATCGGTGGAAAAAAAGCTTGCTAAAATAAATTAAAAGTTTGTTTAACCAGACCACTGAGTCTAGAAAAAGACTCGCATGGCTTAAAATATAAGAAATATTATCTATAGTGCGGCGTATTTAATTGCTTATTTATTTATTACTTTGTTTGCTCTAGACCTCCATCAAGCTTAATATAAAGAGCGGCGAATATTAGTACAGTATTGATGTTGAAAGTGATGGTCTGTCCTGTAGTGCCCTGAATCCCCCCTCCCCCTCCCCCATTTCTTTTACAACCTCTAAATCCAGCCTAACTTGATATATCCTCTATAAACATGAATGTAGCCAAATTATATGCTTACAGGGTAAACTTTAAAATGATAAACCCGGTGGAACAAGTAGGATACTTTATTAACGTTGTGTGATAGTGATGGAAGAATAGGTACGGTTACGAAGGATTGTTATATTTTGGCATGATTTGATAGCGTAATACTTAAACTATGACCTTTCATGTTAATTGTCTTGATAGCATAATGCATAAATGTGCGGAATATTGGTGTGAGTATCCTAGGTTAGAGTCCTTGGAGTCTCTTGTATTTGTTGATTTCATTGAGTTGAGAAGTAAAGTTTTGGTGAAAAAATATAAATTAATAAAAAATTCCTTTGACCTCAAAGGTTTAAATAAATACTAAAGACACTCAAAATAAATTGGTGCCTTTTTCGGTAGAAAAATGGCTCGGCCAAAGGCCGATTTCTTCTAAATTTCATAAAAAGTTATAAAAATGCCACACAAATGGGGCAAATGTAAGCAAGTTGAACTATCTTTTTAACTTAAATTATAATGTAAAACTTGCAAAATAAACCAACTTAAAGGAACGCAGTAAAAAGACAAGACCCCTAATCAAAATGGCTTAAGTATTATATTTGATGCAGTTTTTACCACCATGTACTCCCTGCTGACGTATAGCTGGGTTAGGGTGGGTACTCTAATGATCGGGGACTTCAGTGAATGGTTATCACAAATTTATAGAAAAGTGTTCACTAAATGTAATTCCTGCTTTATTATAGTTTTCCTTCAATTTTATTAAGTTTATGAAGGGTCTATGGCATCAAAGTGTATTTGATTCGTACTGATGTTTCCTAAGCTTAATAAAACTAAGGGTAGCTATGATTAAAGTAAAATTAAAGTTATTTGAGATTATCTCCGAATCTTGCCAAAAATTGAATCCTGTAACCTATCTACTTATCCGGAATGTGAATGGACGAGTGCCAGAAGGGATCTGCCCCTTGTACAGTACTGCTACCCTGAAATGGGGATTGAATGCAGTAAGTTAGTTCACAAATTGAATATTGGAACCGCGGAGCGTATCTCTCGGGCGGGGGAGAATTGGTTTTGGGTGGGTGGATTAACTTAAAAATTTAAGTATAATTTTGTGAGTATCCTAGGTTAGAGTCCTTGGAGTGCCAAATGTATTTGTTGATTTCATTGAGTTTTGAAGTAAAGTTGTTGGTGTAATGGCTAAAGGTGCTTATGTTCTGGGTGTGGACTGTCATATGATGCCATTAGTTTATTAAATTCTGGTTGTGGTGTCCCTGGTTCGAATCCCGGGAGGACCATATGCTTTCATCAGTTTATTAAAGTAAATTTGAGTTTGTAATTGATAAGAATGGGGTGTTCCTTATGAGATTTATAACTTTTATTTAAATGGGGTGGTACTTATTAGATTTATTACTTGTATTTTTTTTTTTTTTTTGTATATTCTTGGAGGGTAGGGGTGGGATTATGCTAGGAAGGGTAACTTTAAATGTAATGTTTTTAGCTGTAGAACTTTTATTTTATTTGTTTTTTTTAGTATATTCCGGGCCCACGACTGCAGCCTGAAAACTAGTAAGGTCATTCATAACAGTCTCCTGCTAGCACGCAACAAGGTTGTCAATAAGTAGTGATTCCGAACGTCAGGTCCTGCCCCCGAGGTGCCCGGGATATAGGGATGAACGGAGAGAGAGAGCGTTTGTTTATGTAGGCTTAGCTTCGGGGTATTAATTGTTCCACTGGTATCATTTATATTCCTTCGGAAGCAATGTTTGGAGAGTCTTGGCTCCCTCGGTATTAAGATGTGCATAAAGTTTATTCGATCTTTATATAATTTCTGTGTTTTAGCTTCGAAGGTCTTTGGCAACTCAAATCTACCCAATATATCGTAGCCTTGTAAATGCATAAATGTGCAGACTTTCTGTGTCTCCTAGGTTCGAGTCCTTGGAGTGCCACATGTACAGTATTTTTCATTAAATTTACTTTAGTAATATCTTTGGTTCGAGTCCTTGGAGTGTCTCATGTATTTTTCATTGAGTGTAGAAGTAAAGTTGGTTGGTGAAAAAATATGAATCCATAGATCCTTCCTAAGCTGAATAAAAGCATCTAATGATCGAATAAACTGAACGCTTCCTAATCCTGAAGGTGTTTATTAACTTAAAAGCATTTCCATCCTGGTGTTTTGGAAATATTTTAAGTTTGTAAGGGTTCTGTAAACATTGCTAACAGAGTAAATTTTTACAAACCGAACTTGGCAAGGTAAAAGTGAATGGGAGAGCTTTGGTTACTGATTAGAGTTGCTTTCGTTAACTCTCCTAAGTTAAGGAAAGAAATTTATCTGCAGTATCCAAGCTTTAACCTAATTTATTTTACCGACGCTGATTTTAATGCACTATTGTAAGTTTTTTACATTTTTTGCTCCATTGGTAAATAAAGAAAAATATGAGATGTGAATTGTATCTATACCATATAAGCCCTTTATACATTTTGATATGCTGTATTGTTCAATGGATGTTAGGCTGAAAATAGAAGTACCTAGTTGTAGTAGTGACTAGTTATAAATAGTAAAATATGGTAGGAATAAGTTTGGTAAAAGATCTGATAATGATTGGTTCTATATACTGTAGTCTTTAATGTTTTTGTAATTAGTCTGGCAGCTTAGTTAGAAATTTGAATGTAAAAGTTGCAAAAGAAACCAAAACACAAATGACTATAAAGACTAAGTACTTGTCAAAATAGCAATTAGCAATAAAGTTTGATATAGTATAAAGCAAGAGCAAATAATTTTGGCATAAGTGAAACTCAATTCTAGTTTGTGAGACTAATGTTGGCAAATAACTGAAATAATTTTGCAGTAAAAAATGTTATTTGATCCGGTACTCTCCAAGAATATACAGTACTATATATTATAGTTGCAAATGCAGTATCCCTAAGTGAAGTGTTGGTATAGAACTTTTAAATTAAATTTATAAGTAAAAGATTTACTTAATGGTGTAATGCGTAAATTACCTGAAGTAATTAAAAAATAGTACGGGAATGGAAGCAAACCTTAATTGTCCATTTATAACTTTAGATCCTTCCTAAGCTGAGTAAAGTGGATTAATGGTATATAAATTAAAATGTAAAACTTGCAAACTAAACAAACCAAAATTGGGACAAGGACAATATAAAGTCAAATTAAATTATCAAAATCGCTATGTGGAAACAACGCTTACTAAAATAACACAATCCACCACATAGGGTGTACATTACTACATGAGCAAGTTAATCTGTTTCCCAAGCAAACTAATCGCACATATAACAACGCACTATCGTCACGTTAAAGGAAGTAGTCAAGTTTGGGAAGTCCGGGACGTTCTGGCAAATTCTACTAAACTCTGCATGAATAAAGAAACTACATGTTAAATGTCAAAATATTATTTAAAATCAAATTTGCAACCTGACAAGACATTAACAATAGTACAAAATACAAATATTGATAAGATATCTATACTATTACAAAATAATATATAAAATACAGTACAGCACTCGCTAACGATAGTGCTATCGGGTAGGTACCTGTAAGCATAGCATGCCTCAAGTGACTCCTATCAATAACTACCCTACAAATAACCTACATTTATAGCACAAATAAACTAAGGAAATCGCAAAAGTAAGCAATTGATACTATCGACAATGAATACATATAATATAAAGACAAATAATTGCAAAATATGAAGTAACAACAGATTTAAACAGTACTCTTTTAACAAGAACAATAAATTTAAAAAATAAATACAGACAAAAAACAATAAATACAGACAAAAAGTAAGCAGAGGTTATACAAGAAACTTCAAGTTAAAAATGCTTGATTAAAATTATTGATGTCAAATTTTAGAATACAGTTACAATAATTGACCCTAAAAAGATTAAATTTATGGAACAATTTACTTGCCTCAAAAGGTAAAAAGTAGTTTAATAGGCTGGAAGGCTAAGAATTCAATAACCAATGTTAGCCTGAAGAAAGTCCAGTGAAGTCTAAGAATAGTGTAATCTATATAATTTGGCCTGGAAATGTGACTGATGCTCTGAGGAATTTGCCTACAAAATAAGATACCTTGGCTGACTCTCCCCAAATGCTAGAAATATTAGCTTTATTACTCTAGTCCAGTACCAGTTATCTGAAAGTAAATGTTTGGTCAGATTATTGTAGATTTCTGTAAACTAATTGGTCATTGGGAATCTATATATGGGACACAGCTGTATTTAGGAGTGAGGATTGAAAAATAGTTATAAATGTTACGGTATATATCGTTAAAATACTTTGAATCGGAAGGTTACATTTGTTATTTTTGCTTATGGCTCAAACTTGGTTATAGCTTATGAGAAGAGTAGTTATTAATACAGTACTGTACCTATATATGGTAATAAGGATTGTTTTATGGTACTAGGGAAGACTGATGGAGATAGTGATGCCTTGGTGTACAGTACAGTATGAAAGTTAGATTTTAGTTATAGGTATAATCAATAGGCTTTTAGTTAGTTCATAGTTTTATTGGATGATTAGTAGGATTGGTATAGGTTTAGTTCATACATAGTTTTTATACAATTATTACTAAAGGGCTTATTTGTTATATTTATGATTTATGTATTTATTTGTCTGTTTAACATGGAGCTAAAAATGTCACTACCCCATGGTGTATTAATCCTTTTGGAATGCAATATATTTTTCCATATTCTGGCTTTTTGACAAATTTGAGCAGTTTTAGAGGGATGTTTGAGAGTGTAAAGGGCAATGACTAGATCAAGCTTCTGACTCTCACAGGCCCTACCTAAGCTGAATAAATAATCTATTAGCCAGAATAAAGGAAGTAATTGTATACTGAAAGTTTAAGGTGCAAGTTCTGTTTGTATAGATGATTAAAGTTTACTTTTTGAGATGCAGTTGTAGAAGATTCATAATTATTCTGATTGAGTTTTAATATTGACAACTTGAGACTTCAATAGAAAGAAATTCATAACAAAATATTGCTTGCAAAATAGACTTGAAAATTAAAGTAATTAAATGTATACACCCAATAGTTTGGGTTTGCCGACTTGAGACTGAGCCCGCACAGGGAGTTTTAACATTTAAATAAATATCATTTTTGGAATATTTGAGCGTTTGTCCAAAGACTGAAAATTTAAAGTAATGAAATTGGGTATTTATGTATATACTCAGGCACATACCCCATAGCTGGGGTTGGCAGACTTGAGACTGAGCCCAAATGGAAATTAAAATTTAATTAAATCTTAGGGTTTGTCAAAATACTTTTCAATTAAATTAATTTGGGAATTTGTATATACTCAGGCACATACCCCATAGGTGGGGTTGGCCAACTTGAGACGGCAGGAAAAATTCTATCTATATACTCCGGCCCAATTGCAATTTTCATAAAAAAATAAAAATAGAAGTACTAGAAATTTTGCAATATTTAAGTTTTAATGTTTCTATTGTCGACTCAAAGTAGTCTTTATTAATACTGGATATAGAAGTTATGCATATTTTTCTACAACTACATAATACAGTAATGAAATCTTTAATGGAATGATGTTTTAGAATGTGCATTATTTTGTATATGTTTGAACAGTAATTAAGTATTGATTTATGAAGGCAATGTAATTCCCTCTGAAAATATAAGTCATGGTATATTTAAGAGGAAAATTATATATGCTTTCAAAATGATTCCGTTTTTACCACCATACACTCTTTGCTCAAGAGCTGGGGTAGGGTGGGTGTCCTGATGATTGGGGACTTAAAATAATCTTTAATATATATACAAAAATTAAAATATATGAAGTAGAAATTATTTTACTCTATATACTTTAGTAGATTTTGTCAAGGACTGTCTACTTGACATCACTAAAAGTTTGCACACTAAAATTTATTCCGTTGAGATACTCTTTAGCCATAAATAAGTACATGCTATGGAATCTATTGAACCTATTGGAGAAAAAGTTATTTAGGGTACAGCATAAGATTTGTATGCAGTGTTGTAATGAGTTATATTAATAGAAAATGCCCACTGAAATCTAACTGATTAAATATTTATGGAAATGTACTTTTGCATTTGTATATATATTTATGTCTCTTGATTTTTGTGATGGTATTTATATTGATATTGCAAAGAAAATGGACTGCTTACAAATCTGGTTCTGTATTTTAATATATGATAGGCCAACCTTCTTGAAACTCTAAAAGGCTAGAAGAAATGGGCTGAAACTTTCCTATCTTATTCCCTGGGTGACTTCCCAAATTATGAAAATCCCATGCTTGATTACTGTTTATTGATGTTAATGGTAAAGAATATTGGGCAATTATAAAAGACTATTCTATTATAATTAAGCCAGATATCTTTGCCACTAAGATTAATAATGGGTAATCACTTTATGTGAGAGTTGTATGACTTTGGAAGAGTTGACCAGGAAATAGGTGTGGTAATGCAGTTTATTTACTTAAGCCTTTTTAGTTAACCCATTGATGAATATGAATCACTAAGTTAATTTTGGTTACCTGACTATTATATGCAGCTTAGGAAGACTTGAGCAATGAGAGGGGTAATAGTAATTTATTAACCCTTTAGTACTTCAGTACCCCTGGGACTTCCTAAGCTGAATATAATTGAATGCTAGCCAATATTCCCAAAGTGTATCATATTTGAATTGGTTTAGAATTTTGGCCTTTATATATTTACTGCTATAATTACTGAAAGTGATTATCAGCCCCTTGATAAATATGAGTAAGTTAATTCTGGATATTTGATTATTTTATGTTTCTTTGGAATTATTTTGGCATTTATGCTCTTAATTATTCCTTAAGTGCATAGAATTTCATGACTTGTTAATTCTGGGTATTGGATGATTTTATTAAGCTTTGGAAGGATCTGGGTCTAATGGAGTTTTATACTTTATTATTCCTAGAGGTTTTCCTGAAGTGCATACAATTTCTCCTTAGCCAGCATGACTTATTCTTTTATGAGAGGGTTAAAGGTTCATGATTCCATTGGTGTACTTATTTTTGCTTAAGAGTGTACTGTATCATGTAAGCAATGGTTTGGCTGCATTTATGTAGGTTTAAAACTTTATATCTGGTTTGCATATTTAAATGTAGTTTGTCTATCACTGACTGAAGAAATCTGCCAAAATACCTTAAAGATTCAAAATAGCTGGTTGATGTAAAGTATTTAAATTGGTAAAAATATATTATTTTACGATGCATATGCCATTTATGAAAATACATACTTTGTTTGCATGGTAAGTGAAAATATCACTTAACATGCAAAGAAAGTAATATTATTTTCATAAATAACATGCGTAATAAATGTGTTACCATATACAGATATTTTACTAAGATTTGTTTATGGACTGTTTTTATAAATCATTAAAAGTTTCTTTGGCTGTTATGTGATAGTTGACTATATTTATATACTGCACACTTATGATATAAAGTTTAGCAACCTAGAATTAACAGTGACAACCAAAGGATCATTATGAACTCTGGATATGTTCAACCATCATTACTGAAAGTGCTAAACCAAAGTTACATTTATGGTAGCAAAGTTCTTTTAAGTAATGTGGTTGAATGTTCTAGAAGCATAATGATAAAGTTCAGAGCCCTCATTATTTGTCTGGTCTTAAAGTCTCTTAACATGGTAAGTAATGTTTCTGTGACAGTCTTTGGTTGTGTACTGTTTTTTCTGGGTTTCATGTGCATTTCAAACTTAACCTCCATAGCCCATGCTTGTCATGAGCTCTATTAACCCTTTTGGTAGTGTCACTATTTCTGGACCTCTTTCCTAAGCTGACTAAAAGCTTAGCCAGAATAAGTAGTGACCGTACTGAAAGGGTTAATTGAGCCAATGACAAGACTGGCTATGTGAGGTTAGGTTTGAAATGCACAGAGTTGCTGGGCCAATCCTGGTTGGTCAAGTAGAACCTAGCTCCACAAATTGCCAGTAAGAATCTTGATAGAAAAGTTTTTGCGGTGTGAAATGTTTAGGTTTCACGTCCAAACCAATGAAATTCTTTCCTGAGTCCAGTCTATGACTGGACTTTGAAAAAATTTGGTAGTTTGGACAATTTTGCATGTCCACAGTTCTGATAAGTTTGGAGCTCCGACTGGCAAAATTTTGCAAAGTGACTGCTAACTGAATTCTAAATTCCATTGTTTTTATTTGTTTTTACTTTAACAAAATACTCTTGAGTCCAGAGCCTTTGGTATGACAAAAAAAACCGAAAAAGAAAAAAAAAAAAAAAAACATAAGGTGAACTTTATCCTATTACAAGTATTATAATAAAACTATAAAGATATTATGCTATTCAAAACTTTTACTGTATTTCCAAATATTACATGACAGACTTAAGTAATTCTATCACAAATAGCCAGCTAAGTCTTCAAGCACCTTTCAATGGACTTACAAACATTAGGCTTTGGGATTATCAACAACTAAAGTCTGCTGTTTTAAATAGATAACATTTGATCACTTTCAATACTTTAGTAATATCACAACTATTATAGATTTTTAAAGCATTGCTGACTGATATACTTTCAATTGATTACTATACAACTTATGATATAACTTTATAAAGCAGCATTGACTAAAGTCATTGGACACAGGGTGTCAATCCACAATATATGAGTTGTGTTATCATTATAGCGTGACTGAGTGGCGAGCTCTAGGGGGGTCCGGGGGCATGCCCCCCCCCCAGATTTTTTTTTAGAATTTAGGTGTCTAAACCAGCATTTCCTGCAAATTGTGTCAATTTACCTTTTTTGTTTCTTAAAAAAAAAGGGTTGGTGGAGTTTATCATTATACAAAAAGTTCATTTGCGTTATCACTAAAAAAAACAGCGTCGTTTGACACCCTGATTGGACATGCAAAATAACTGAACAGTTACTAAAAGATTGTACTGTAATTTCTTTGGTTACTGGATATTTGTTATGTGACTATGTTTTATGAATGATTATTATAATTAACTACTGTTATAAACCTTTAAAACTTGTTATTTCTGTCTAATAAAAGTGACTTGGTATACTTATGTTTCTCAATAAACCTTGTAACATTTGGCTTTGCCAAATTATAATTTAAAACTTTCACTACACAAGAGACTCAAAGGAACTAATCAAAATTGCTATGGAAATAACTTAATAAAATTCCAAACTTCATGGATACAATGGCCAACTGGTTCAAGTGACTGATGCATATAAATAATTATGGACTTGACAAGAATATAAATGTCTGTCATCAGTGTAAATGTACCAATAATATGGAGTCTCATTAAACTGAGTAAACATTAATAAAAGTATAACTAAATAAAAGGCAATGTGCCTGAGCATATACTGATGGTTAATTATACAAATAAAAGGCATCTATTATTACTACTGAGAAATAAAACTAAGGACCTAAGTAAATATGCCATACCTGTTATTGCTAAGCAATGTTTCATCAATAAATTAAAATTTCAAACTAAAACTGGGACAAAGGCAAAATTGCTCTGTGGAAACCTCAATTACATAGCCTATCATTCATCAGAAAAATATTACCATAATCAAAACCAATTATTATAATGTAAAACTTTCAAAACAAACAAACTATATAAAGACAAAAGAACTTATCAACATTGTGGAAACTGCTTGAGCAACAAAATTAAAGGGAAATCAAGCATCAACAGAATCTAATGACTGGATGTTCAAGACAAATAAAGTAAAATTATAATAGGCTCTCATTTCTACAAAAATTAATATAATTAAAAACTGATTTCACCATTGGATTCAGCGCGTCGTGAGGATTCCAAAAGTATCCCCATATGTCCAAATCTATTTTTTCCAAACTTGACTAATTCCTTTAATGTGACTATAGTGCATTGTTATATGTGCGATTAGTTTGCTTGGGAAACAGATTAACTTGCTCATGTAGTAATGTACACCCCTAAAGGTGGTGAGTGTGTTCTTTTATTTAATAATTTTCATTTTAGTAAGCATTGTTTCCACATAGCGATTTTGATAATTTAATTTGACTTTATATTGTCCTTGTCCCAATTTGGGTTTGTAAGTTTTACATTTTAATTTAAATATATTCATTTTTGTAGAAATGGGAGCTTATTATAATTTTAAAGTTCTTAACAATTAAATATGTGTAATCAACCACTATTCAGCTTAGGAAGGACCTCTATCAAAAAATAAGGCTTCAATATATTTCAACCAACTTTTAACCACTTTATTCAGCTTAACCCTTAATTAGCGGCTCATCACATAAGTCGAGTTAAATAAAGCTGGACTATGTGGCGGCGCTCGACATAGGTCGAGTGGCAATTTCAGCACGTAATGTTGCTGAGAGAGAGGGACAAGTGGTGGCAGGAGACTAGCGAGCGTATGACTGCTCCAGACCACCGCGGCAAACCTACTGACACGAATCTCAGCTCCCCCTTCCCTCCCCTCTCACTCGCTACATACTGAATTATATGGGGAAAGTACCGAATTACATGCTTTTTGCACTCGCGTTGCACGGTTATTGCAAGAAAACTAGCCATCATAAAAGGATCGTTATGGTGTCATTCGAAAGCTCTGTTTATGCCCTTTCAGGGATAGGTACTTGTTTTACGTTCTGGGTCTTATTTAGGCATGAAAATGATCACGTAAACAGCCCTATTTTGGCTAAAAACACCCCGCTGGGCGGCACATATAAATAAACCGCATAGGCCGCTCGTAAGGTGTTAAGAAGGACCTCTAGCAAAAAATAATACTTCAATATATCTCCAACTCTTTTCAACCACTTTATTCAGCTTAGGAAGGACCTCTAGCCAAAAATAAGGCTTCAATAATATCTCTACCAACCCTTTTAACCACCAATCGTCAAAATATAGCCACAATACAAATCTAACACACATCGCTGGTACTCAAAGGGTTAACGGACAAAAACAATGTCAAATGATAGCCAAGTTACTTCTGGTACTCAAAGGGTTAACGGACAAAAACAATGTAAAATGATAGCCGAGTTACTGTACTGTCAAAATGTGTCAATCATGAAGGGGTTAAGCAAACAATATAAGATAAACAACTAAAGCAACATAACGCTAAACATTCGGGAAACTAACATAATATCCAAACAAGACAATTGATATAAGCACAAAGAAACAAGCAACAGCAGACTGACTACCAAAGAAAAAGGAGCAACAACAGGAGGCATTTCACAAGTAGAGAAAATATCAAAGTAAACTATTTAAGCAAACAAGAACCCATCAAATATATACCCATACACAAGCAAAATCTATTTTTTTTTTCTATGTGAGTGAGGGAGACAAAAAGCAAAACTGCCTGTAGTGAGTGTCTTCCTCAGAGTTGAAAGAGTGACAGGGCCAAAATCAAGGGACGTTCGAACCAAAATGCCAGGACACACGGAGCAATTAAAGTCATAAGAACAGGGAAATACCACCCCTTCGGGGATCACGGCGTCAGGCAATAGATAGATAGAAATACTGATTTTGGGACAGAGTTCCAATGATACAGCAAACCACTCAAATCAAGCCATACTGAAAAACATAAGTGTCTAACCAATATATAAAGTACCCAAGCAAAGAACAATACAATCAAAATATTCACAAGTATACATCAACCATAGAAATGCATAATAGTACACGACAAAGTACAGTGGCGCTAATAAGTCATGTCTCGGCACCAAGTATATTTTGATCAATAATTGGTATCAGCAATACCCAAGCTTCATTTCTTCATATCGAGTGATATATACAAACATGTTCCTACACTTACCCACCCTATTCAACATCTGACAGACAAGCGGGTGGCCAACCCCGAAAGGGTTGAAATAGGGGAGCTATCCCCCTGCCAAAGGTGGCTTTCTAGGGCCTTTCCTAGCTGATGCTGAGAGGATTGGGTTCTAGTCATGTGGAAATGGGCTGGTCTATCAGAGTGAGAACTGAGCGATCTCTGCCATACCCATAGCTTACTCTGACTGTTCCTTTTACTTATATATTTTCTAGATCTCAAGTGACGGCGTCTCTTCCGTGGATTGACCTCCCAATCTACCAAGATTGGAAGCCAAAGCGTCACATTTTTCCTTTGCCCCTCAACTTTCTCTTCATAATTGCTGAGAGGCACAGAGCCCTGGGTGGGGCTTTGGTTTCCCGGGCGTTTCCGCACCCTCCTCAGCTCCCCGCCATGGAGTGGCTTCGGTCACCCAGGCTTTATTGTGGTCGGCAGGGAGGGTTCTGTGGGGGCGCTCGGTTATGGCCTTGGCCTTGCTCGGGGACTTGGGGAACAACAACAACATCTGACCACAAAGTGAGCCAAACATAATGACAGCTGGGACATGACTTATTAGCGCCACCGTACACGACAAAGTACAACAAAGCCAACAACTGTAGTAGATAATAATAATAATATTAATAATAATAGGCTGGTACTGTATTGTACGAGCGCCAATTCTCAAAGATGATTCACGAGCGCTCGCATTAACTTCAATTTTTCAAACAAAAAATATGTTTATAGTCATCAGTACAGTAACTCTATGATCCGCAGTATCATAAGCCTTCAGAAATAGGTGCGACTTCACTAGTTTATTAAAAGCATCAACACAAGTCAACTGCTTAAGTAACTGAAAGTTGATTGAATAGACGCAATTGATGGAACATACATTATGATAAACTAAGCAACCAAAAACTAAACTATTATGAATATACAGTACTGTACTTACATTTCTTAAAGCAGTAGAGGCCGGGACCAGGCAGCCATACCACCACAGCAACAGCCAACAGATTGTTCCTACATCATGGGAACACTTGACCTGAAAACAAAAGAAAATATATGTAACAACTTGCATTTTATTCCTAAAGTTAGTCAGTAGCCAATTTTAATATCATCCAAAACTGGGATGACACAATACAGTATAAAGACAAAAAAAAACTAATCAAAGTCAATACAGTACTGTATGTGGAAAAAAATATTTAGCAAAACAAAATATGAAACATAATACACAAAACAGAAATTCCTCACTTAACCCCTTCACCGCCATAATTATTTTCATCGTATTCTGGATTTATGTATGTACACTCGGTCAAAAAAGTATCTGCACCCCTACGCTGATCATCAGGTGTGTACAACTCGATAGGGTTGGTACCTCTGCCTGCAACTATATCCGTGTGTCAGAGACGATCGGATATAGTTGCAGGCAGAGGTACCTACCCTATCGAGCTGTACACACCTGATGATCAGCGTAGGGGTGCAGATACTTTTTGGACCGAGTGTACATACATATACATAAATCCAGAATACGATGAAAATAACAATGGCGGTGAAGGGGTCAAGTGAGGAATTTTGAAGCAGAGTGAATTTCGTTCACTAATTTATGAAGTGTAATCATTAAAAACATTAAATTCAGGCGACTAAGTCAAGAATGGCTGTACAGACTTTCGATAAACATAAAACACGCATAATAAATACTGGAAACGCTATAGTATATTCATTAAAAGTCGGCCAAACCTCTTGAATACTAATCTCTAGACCTGATCACTTTCTAAGGAGAACTCCCAAGAAAAAATTACATACCGTATGCAGCGTTGGGAACTTCTCAACGAGACGCTATGACATGGAGTTCATAGCGTCTCGGTGAGAAGTTCCCAACGCTGCATACGGTAGCTCAGTTTTTCTTGGGAGTTCTCCTTAGAACGTGATCAGGTCTAGAGGTTAGTATTCAAGAGGTTTGGCCTAGTTTTAATTAATATACTATAGCGTTTCTAGTTAACATTTCCAGTAATGTGCCGTGCTTTAAACTTTACTGCGGCTACTAATAGACTATTTTAATCAGTTGAAATAGGACCTCCAGCAATTAACAAGCTTCAAACTATTTGAATATTTTTAGTATAACATCTTCTTAAACTTAAACAAAATTGTCAAAATATAGATAGAATAAAATTATAGACATAGAGATTAAAGAAGGGGTTAAGATGTCATAAAGGCCAAAGGTCTGACTATCATAGATGCGCTACAAATACCACACGATGCAGGGTATGCTGTCAGGATCACAACAGGGAACACTACCGTAGTAAACAAACACAAAATGGGAGAAGAAACCTCCGAGAAATGTGACAACTGCAAAGAAGGCTACTGGGCAAGCTTCCAAAATGTACGGAAAAACTCCAAGTCATTTTAAAAACCCCGAGAAGCAGCAAATAATGATATAACACATTATTTGCTGGTTCTCGGGGTTTTTAATATGACTTACAGAGTTTTTCCGTACATTTTGCTAGCATACCCAGTGGCCTTCTTTGCAGTTGTCACATTTCTCAGAGGTTTCTTCTCCCATTTTGTGTTTTTTTACTACGGTAGTGTTCCCTGTTGTGATCCTGACAGCATACCCTGCATCATGTGGTATTTGTAGCGCATCTATGATAGTCGGACCTTTGGCCTTTATAACATCCTAACCCCTTCTGTACTCTCTATGTCTATAATAATATTCTATCTATATTTAGATGATTTTTTGAAGTTTAAGAAGGATCTGTGATACTATAAATAGTTAGAGATACTACTGTATCAAGCTTCTTAATTGCTGGAGGCCCATTTTGAACTGATTAAAATAGTACAGTATATTGGTAGCTACAATAAAGTTCATAGCACGGCACCAGTAATGAAAAGGTTTAACTAACACAATTCAGGCAACCAACTTTACTTCTAAACTCAATTAATGCAATCAACAAATACATGTGGCACTCCAAGGACTCGAACCTAGGATGCTCACACCGAAATTCAGCGCATTTATGCATTACGCTATCAAGACAGAAGTGAGAAATTCAACTTTCCAAGGCTGTATAAGTTAATTTTGGTTGCGAGGTTTGCTTGACTGTCGGCGTCCTCTAGAAGGCAACAGATATTAGAACATAGCTAAGCCGGCACTAGAGCCGGCACTAGAGCCAGCCCTATTACCTATCCCCTATGCAACCACTGAGGCGTCCTATACAGCTAAACCCATACGGTACCGGCAACGCATTTTTCATTTGATTTCAGCTTAGGCGTTTTTGTGAAGCTTAGGAAAGATATATATGGTAGCTTAAAGGATTAATTAAAATGTAAAACTTGCAAACAAAGCAAACCAAAACTGGGACAAAGACAATATAAAGTCAAATTAACTTATCAAAATCGCTATGTGGAAACAACGCTTAATAAACAAAATTAATTAAATAAAAGAACACAATCCACCACATAGGGTGTACATTAGCAAGTTAATCTAGGTTAATTGAGACCTTTTAAATCAAGTAATGCCACTTGAGAAAAACCTCATACAGTCCACCCGGGATTCGAACCCTGGACCTTGCGATTAATTGAGTGTCTGTAGCCTTTTAATGGGTAGACATCCTTCCCAAGCTGAACAAAATTGTCTAATACCTTCAAGAATATCATGAAAAGTACATCACCGCTACACAGAGGGTTAAATGAAGTGGTCCCTGTCAGCTAGCTAATACCTCGCAGTGGCAAGGGTGCACCAGTCGGGGTCGTATCCAATCTCACCGCTCTAGCCGTATCTCAAGGACCCTCGGAGGTTTCAAGGTCCATCGTTGACATGGTCATCTGCCACGATTTCCCTTTCCACCAGTGCGAAAAGAAGAAGAATAAGACACAGGGAGAGAGAAAGGGGTGGTGTACAAAGGAAATCAAGCAACAACAGATCCAGTGACCCTTCTAGGTTGCTTGTCCTCCAAAACACTGAGGATCAAGTGTCCAAACAGTGGTTTAGAGTGGGTAAGGGAACATTGGAAAGGGAATTACTGCCCTGGAACTAATGTCCGTGGCAGGATTAGGAAGTTAGTAGGGGACAGATGGGTTAGTAACTGAGGGGGGGATAAAATAAAGTTATTCATTTACAAACGCAGTCAGTCGCGGGTCAGTCGCAGTCTCTCAGTCGCAGTCAGTCTCTAACGTGTAAAAAAGGCTTATCTCGTCGGAATAAATGGGTCTTCCGCAACCCGATAAGTCAAGCCTCTACCCGCACAGGTCGTAGGGAAGGCCCAAATATCCCAGCCAGTCACCACTCGGTTAGTACACATATTATATAAATACCCGAAGGCAGGTTAGTCAATATATATATAAAGTAAATATATATAAATATATAAAGTAAATATAACATAAACATTTATAATAATAATATAATTTAAAATGTAAAACTTGCAAACTAAACAAACCAAAACTTGGACAGACAAAGACAATATAAAGGCAAAATAACTAATCAAAATCGCTATGTGGAAACAACGCCTACTAAAATAAAATGTATGAAATTAAAATGTAAAACTTGCAAACAAAGCAAACCAACACTGGGACAAAGACAATATAAAGTCAAAACAACTTATCAAAATCGCTATGTGGAAACAACGCTTACTAAAATAAAAAATAAAAATCAAACTGCACATATGTGTGGAACACTCAGTCTTAAAATGTTATGTACTGTATGTATGTATAAATGAAAGAACACAATCCACCACATAGGGTGTATATTACTACATGAGCAAGTTAATCTGTTTCCCAACCAAACTAATCTTATAACTCAAAATTAATGAAACCAATTGGGCAGACGTTTTTATCATGTGGGAAGAGTCCACCAGGAAAGAGGTGTGGATATTTACAGCCACTTTGCTCTGGGCCCTTTTTGAATTACAACGAGGTCAGGTATCAAGATTATTGTCAAGTTTGTTGGCACTACCTATAGTATAGCCTGTCAATCAACGCAGTGCACGGTGTTAAAAACTGCATTTATGTATTTGCACCATATGCATATTTTTTCACCGACCAACTTTACTTCTAAACCATGACCCAAAAAGAGCAACAGATCTCCTTCAACCCTATCTCAACACACTACATGGCTGGTGCACTACAAACAGACTTAATCTAGCCCCAGCCAAATCCACCGCAACCCTGCTCACAAGCTGGACAGAACACGAATACATCCCTCAACTCACCATAAACAACACACCCCTACACATACACACACACCCAAAATCCTAGGAGTAACATATGATACTCATATGACATTCAAACAGCACACCACAAACATTAAAAAGAAACTGATACCCAGACTTAATGCCCTCAGGTCACTTGCTCACACAAAATTTGGACACAACAAAGAAACCACCACCATAGTATATAAACAATACATAAGATCAGTGATGGAATACGCAAGCCCAGCCTGGGCTTCTAACCTAGCTGAAACAAATCATAAGACCTTACAGACTATTCAAAACAAAGATAATTACAGGCTGCACAGCTACTGCAGCCACAGATCACCTACATCAGGAGGCCAAAATCCTCAAAGTCAAAGACCATCTAGACATGAGAGGCACTCAATTCCTGGCAGCAGCCTCCACGAACCAGGACCACCCACTAAACTACATGGCAACACACTCACAGACACCAAGAAATATCAAAACAACACCCAGCACACGGTATCACACACAATTACTGTCCTCTCTCCCTCCCTGCCCACCCCGAACCAACTTCCAGAAGCACATCCATACTCATATCTCTCGCTGATCCATCCACTCACTCACAGACAACACGCAGCTGCAAGCACGACCTCCCGAAATCCATCCTTCCGAATCCTCCCTTCCTCGCGAGGACAGAGTCCACCTGGCCAGGCTGAGATGCGGACACCATCCAGCTCTCCTGAGCTATCAGAAGAGACTGAATAACTCCGTCGTCGACACCTGCCTGGGATGTAACACAGCACCCAGTACCATTAAACACATAATAGAAGACTGCATTTCACACAACCACATACGCCAACAACACAATCTACACTCAATGAGAGCTCTGTGGGAAAGCCCGATCGTGGCCATGGCCTTCCTCAGGGACTCGGGGCTGTTCGGCCAGGCAGCTTAGGGAACAACAACAACAAAACAACAACAACAACAACAACAACAACAACAACAACACAACAACAACACAACAACAACACAACAACAACAACAACAACAACAACAACAACAACAACAACAACAACAACAACAACAACAACAACAACAACAACAACAACAACAACAACAACAACAACAACAACAACAACAACAACAACAACAACACACAACAACAACAACAACACAACACAACAACAACAACAACAACAACAACAACAACAACAACAACAACAACAACAACAACAACAACAACAACAACAACAACAACAACAACAACAACAACAACAACAACAACAACAACAACAACTTCTAAACTCAATTAATGAAATCAACAAATACACGTGGCACTCCAAGGACTCGAACCTAGGATACTCACACCAAAATTCCGCTCATTTATGCCTTACGCGATCAAGACAAGCCCAGAAAAGCCACATTATTGTCGCTTGTCATTACTATAGTTTTGTCCTATTACTAACCAGGCTCTGTCTCGAGTCGGCCACCCCCAGCTATGGGGTATGTGCCTGAATATATACTGTACATACACTTAAACTACTGTATAAAAATAAATATACAAACAATTAAAATCTAAAATATACATACCGTACATACATAATAACCACTTCAAAACATAATATGCTATACTCTTTCTTTTCAGCTGATGATAAATTGAATCCCTTAGCAGCTAATTTGTCAATACTTAAAATGGAAAAATATGAAAGTACTGTAGTATGTCTCTGCATCATAATAAGACCAAGTTTATATATTTAGCACTATATATCATAACAAAATCTTTAAAATAATTATTATGTGTTTTCCAACAACCAAATTCACCCCTAAACTCAATTAATGAAATCAACAAATACTGTACATGTGGCACTCCGAGGAATCGAACCTAGGATACTCACACCAAAATTCTGCGCATTTATGCATTACGCTATGAAGTCAGTTAAAAAAATCATATGCTATACATTCCCTTACCAGCTAATTTCTTGATACTTAATGGACAAATATGGAAGAACGATGTCTCTGCATCATAATAAGACCAACTTTATATATTTTGCACTATATTGTACTGTATATCAAAACAAATTCTTTAAAATAACGGAGAAATCTTGATGGGATGTTTGCAATTTACCGTCAGTTGAAAAGAAACAGACTATAGTATTGTTATGTTTTTTACACCAACCAACTTCACATCCAAACTCAATCAATGAAAGCAACAAATACATGTGGCACTCCAAAGACTTGAACCCAGGATACTCGCATCGAAAGTCCGCGCATTATGCACTACGCTATCAAGACAGTTAAAGATATATGGACAAGCCTACTACAATAAGAGTTAGTGAAACATTATCACAGTACAGTACTGTACTCTCATTGCAATTACAACTCCATACAACTGAGTATTATAATGTAAAACTTGCAAAATAATATACAGGTGGTCTCCCTCGATTTACGATTGAGTTACGTTCCTGAAAACCCAATCTTACATGGAAAAATCGTATAGCGAACCCTAACATTAATTGGGGAAATGGGGATGCGTTCTGGGTCCAGCCAAAAACTCAAACACAAATACTTAATTAAAAACCTATAGTAATAAGTAACACCCCGTTCTTAACATTAATCATCAATTACAAACCCCAATGTACTTGAATAAACTAATGAAGCATATGGTCCTCCCGGGATTCCAACTCGGGACACCACACCCAGAACATGAGCACCTAAACATTACACCACCAACACACTTAAAGGTTGAGTACACGATATCAAGACAGTACAGTATGATAGCGCGAGCAAGTCATGTCTCAGCTGTTGTTGTTGTTGTTGTTGTAGGCGGGTGCCCAACCCCGAAAGGGGTTGAAATAGGGGAGCTATCCCCCCGCCAAAGGCGGCTTTCTAGGGCCTTTCCTAGCTGATGCTGAGAGGATTGGGTTCTAGTCATGTGGTGATGGGCTGGTCTATCAGAGTGAGAGCTGAGCAATCTCTGCCATACCCATAGCTTACTCTGACTGTTCCTTTAACTTATATATTTTCTAGATCTCAAGTGACGGCGTCTCTTCCGTGGATTGACCTCCCAATCTACCAAGATTGGAAGCCAAAGCGTCACATTTTTCCCTTGCCCCTCAACTTTCTCTTCATAATTGCTGAGGGGCACAGGGCCCTGGGTGGGGCTTTGGTTTCCCGGGCGTTTCCGCACCCTCCTCAGCTCCCCGCCATGGAGTGGCTTCAGTCACCCAGGCTTTATTGTGGTCGGCGGGGAGGGTTCTGTGGGGGCACTCGGTTATGGCCTTGGAATTGCTCGGGGCCTTGGGGCTGTTCGGCCAGGCAGCTTGGGGAACAACAACATGTCTCAGCTGTTATTACGTTAGGCTCGCTCTGTGCTGTATTAATATCTGTCAGATGTTGAATACGGTGGTTAAGTGTAGGAACATGTTTGTGAATACGGTGGTTAAGCGTAGGAACATGTTTGTATATCTCACTTGAAATGAAGAAATCGTGTTTAGATATTGCCGATACCAATTATTGATCAAAATATACTTGCTGTCGAGACATTACTTATTAGGCCGACTTTTTTTTTTTTTTTTTTTTTTTTTCTATATTCCAACTACTCCCTCTCGGGCATAGGCTGAGTGCCTGTACATTCCACCGCTCAACACGGTGAAGCCCGTGAGGTCTTGTTCCAGTCTGGGGAGTGAGACATGTGAAGCATCCATCATGGCTCGAAGCAGCTCCATCTCTGAAGCGGCCGGTTGCTTCGCTCAAGTGCTTCCCCGTCTCACCCTCCAGACTCAGACCCTCACTCTCAGAACGCCACCTATTGAGCAGTGAACTCACTAGGCATTGTCCCCCTGTAACATATTTTGAATATGGGAATATTCATACAGTGTTATTTAATCAGGGAACAATGAGGGTATTTTTTTGGCATTTCGGTGGGCTTTGTGGTAATGCACTGATACTAGGTACAGCACAAATTCAATCCCAATAATATCTTCCCATTGACATATCGGGATTTGAACCCGGGTCCATTGGATTACCAATCCAGTGGCATGACCACTCCACCACACCTCCCCTAAAATAATAAACAAAACCAAAACTTGGTCTGGTGATGGGCTGGTCTATCAGAATGAGAGTTGAGCGTTCTCTGCCATACCCATAGCTGACTCTGACTGTTCCTTTTACTTATATATTTTCTAATCTCAAGTGACGGCGTCTTTTCCGTGGATTGACCTCCCTACTGCCAACCCTGGCAGATTGGGAGCCAAAGCGTCACATTTTTCCTTTGCCCCTCAACTTTCCCTTTATAATTGCTGAGGGGCACAGGGCCTTGGGTGGGGCTTTTGTTTCACGGGCGTTTCCGCACCCTATCAGCTCCCCGCCTTTGAGTGGCTTCGGTCACCTGGGCATTATTAGTGGTAAGCTGGGAGGGTTCTGTGGGGGGGCTCGGTTATGGCCTTGGCCTTGCTCGGGACCTTGGGGCTGCTCGGCCAGACAGCCTGAGGAACAGCAACAACAACAACAACCAAAACTTGGACGAACACAGTAAAAAGACAAAACAACTAGGTAATCAAAATCGGTATGTGGAAACAACGCTTAACCCATGGGATCCGGGAGGCCTCATACGAGGCAAAACGTATTTTGGTTAGGAGTCCGGGAGGCTTAATATGAGGCAGAATCAAAATCAAATGGTTTAAATCGCGTAGGCGGATTTTTGTTTGTGCGTGGGCTACCGCAGCGCCACCAAGCACAAACTAACAGGCAGCATCAGTTCTTAGTGCGCATCCAAGATGGATGGAGGTAATCCCAAAAAAATCGCTGTTTCCGAATCGCCGCCCGCCGCCGCGTACCGTACGCCTATCAAAAGCAAGGCTAAAACGACCATGAAAACAGTGCTTAGTCCCGATGGTGTTGCACACACTCTGGAAGAACTAAGAAAATATAGTGAACTGAGTGATTATAGTGAACTGAGTGAACTTGGGAGTGACTTTGACGAAGAACAAGTGGTTAGTGAAGATGAGGGTGAAGTAGTGGATGGATTAGAGTTTCTGGGCTTTATTAGTACCGATGAGGACGATAATGACGAGGATAATGACGATAGTGAATGCGGTACTCGTGAATATAGTGAACTGAGTGAACTTGGGAGTGACTTTGACGATGAAGAAGTGGTTAGTGAAGATGCGGTACCGTACGCTCGCCTAGCCTAGCCTAGCCTAGCCTAGTAAGTGAAAGTGACACACAAATGTATAACAAGTAATAATAACTCAATAATAACAGTGAGTGACAATAATTCATAACAAGAGTAATAAGAGTGAAAGTGACACAATACTATCCAATAACAGTGAAAGTGCCGAAAATATGTTATAAAAAGTTTCACATAACTCAATAATGATTGTAAAAGAAATAAATGACACAATAACTATGACATTATCACCATACAAACATAATATCGTCTACCGGTACCAAAGCCACCGAAGCAACGAGTGACTTAGTGCGTGCTAGCCAGGGCCGCGGCGAAGCGTTCGGACACAGGCGAAAATACGCGGGAAATTACCTCCATTCCCATCATCATATCTCGGCAACCACTTGTCGTAGCGATGTCAACTCAACGGCACTCTACAGACGAAGGTTGGTTCTACACTATGCAATTTAGTTGACTGCTCTAGGTGGTCTCAATCAGTAGATATCGAATTATGAAGATAGCCATTTTTCAGGAATACCCCCGGACACGACGATCGCCTCATATGAAGGCCCCCGGATCCGGAGGGTTAAGCAAAATAATAATTTATAAATAACAAAACACAATCCACCAAATAGGGTGTACATTACTACATGAGCAAGTTAATCTGTTTTCCAAGCAAACTAATCGCACACATAACAACGCACTACCGTCAACTTGTCAACTATCGTCAACTTGGACTTGGGAACAACAAAATCATACAAAAACACTTTAATAATTACCATGAGAGTTGTTATATGGTGAAACAGTTGCATCCGATGGAAGTAGTGTCCTCTTGTGGTTGCATCCGGTGGAAGTAGTGTCCTCTTGTGGTTATGTCCTAAACGGTTGTTGTACATCATGAAGACCACCAACAATCTGTGGAGGATATAATGTAGTTAGCTTTCATGTATAGAGAATTTATAGATAATTTTCCAAGTTTATAGATAATTTATACATAATTTTGGCTGTCTCGAGTCGACTCCCCTGAAAAGACAACAAATAAATACATAAAAATATAAAAACTGGGGTAAGTGCCAGAGTATATACTGTACAATTATACATACATACATTTTGCAAGTTTTACATTATAAACTCAATACTGTACTACATTAATGTCAGCACATGTACAGTTGTCCACATAAGTTCAGTTCCTCCCTGTGATCTTATGCATGGAAATATAATGTGCATGATTGAATTATAAGTGTAGTTTCTTATGCAGTGGTTAACTCATCTGACTAAAACGCTCTTTCTTTTCAACTAGCGGTAAATTGCAAAGTTCATATCAAGATTTGTCAGTTATTTTGAAGATTTTGAAGTGAAATATGGTGGTATTTATATAAACTTGGTCGTATTATCATGGAGACATAGTAGTTTCATATTTTTTGATTAAGTATCGGGAAATTACCTGCTAAGGGATTCAATTTATCGCCACCTGAGAAGAAACGGAGTATAGTCAACAGATAATTTCAAGAAACATCACTCGCAATAAATTCATACTAATTTTACTTTCACATACAAGATCATGACGAGGAACAAACTTGGTGGGCAACTGTACAGTCGTTATACAGTAATGTAAAACTTTAAAAGTAAACAAACCAAAACAGGGACAACACAATATACAGTATAAAATCTTACACCAAATACATTCTTTGAACCAATACATTATACTGTAATACTTGAAAAATAAAAAACCAAAACTGGGACGACACAATATATATGCAAAAGAACTAATCATGAGGAGCTGGTGAACAAGTTTTGTTACCTAGGAGATACCATCTCTGCCGGTGGTGGGGCCGAGGCTGCCACTGTTGCTAGAATTAGGTGTGGCTGGGGGAAGTTCAGAGAATTGATGCCAATCCTGAACATGAAAAGAATGCCTCTCCCCCTGAAGGGAAAGGTGTATGCCTCATGTGTTAGAAGTGCAATGACGTATGCCTCAGAAACATGGGCCGTTAAAGTAGAGGATGTCAACAGAATGGAGCGTAATGAGATGAGAATGGTGAGATGGATGTGTGGGCCAGGCTACAGGATAGAATAACAAATGTTGAGCTGAGGAGACGTTTAGGTATAAAGAGTATTAGCGAGGTGATGCGTACAAGTAGACTGGGATGGTATGGACATGTGGAGAGAATGGATGAACAAAATTGGGTGACAAAATGCAGGTCTGTGATTGTGGAGGGAGCTGCACCAAGGGGTGGACCGAGGAAGACCTGGGATCGGACTATACGCGCCGATCTCAAATCCAAGAACTTGACAAGTGAAGCAGCCCTTAACAGGGTTGCCTGGAACGCCGCCATTAGGACAAGAGACTGAAACTGCACTTATGTATGGAACACTCAGTCTTAAAATTTTATGTATGTATGTATGTAATCGCTATGTGGATATAACGCTTAATTAAGTAAAACTAGGAAATAAAAGCCAGTTCTGAAGCATTTGGGCTATAATAAGGCATTGTATTATATGGGGAAGAGTAAGGTTAGGGTCTTTGAAAGGGGTGCAGCCACAGAGTGTGAGGTAGGTTCAATGGTCACATTATGCAGAATGTCAGCGCATTTAAGTGTGTTGAGTAAAGATGCGAGTATGGAGGAAAAAGTGCGGGAAGCATTGCAACAGGGGAAGAGGGTTGTAGGAACGTTGAAAGCAGTAACAAGAAATATGGTCAGTATGGAAGTGAAGAAGTCCTTGCATGACTGTGTGGTATTCCCGACACTGACTTACGGAAGCGAAGCATGGACGTTCGAGATGAGACTCAGACCAAGAGTGAGAGCGATGGAAATGAGTTACTTAAGAAGTGCGTGCGGAGTTACATGGAGGGATAGACAGACGAATGAGGAAGTAAGAAGGAGGTGTGGTGTGGAGGTAGATGTGCTGGAAAGTGTGAAAAGGAACACCTTGAGATGGTTCCGTCATGTGGAACGTATGGGAAACGAGAGAGAGAGAGTGTACAAGAGTGAGGTGGAAGGACAGTGAGGGAGAGGCAGACCTAGAGCGAGGTGGAAGGATTCAGTTGAGAGATATACGAGTGAAAGCAGTGTTGGATGGGAGGAGGGACGTCAGCTGACAGGGAACAAAAATGCATAAGGCGATTCATTTATAGTCACCCCTTTGGTCACCCCTTTGGTGATCTTGGCATCTGGCAATAGATAAATTATATCATTTGCTTTCTATCTATCTATTATAATGTAAAAATTGCAAAATAAACAAACCAAAACAGGGACGACACAAGATAAAGACAAAAGAACTTAGCAAAATCGCTATGTGGAAGCAATAATTAAATTGTAAAACTTGCAAAATAAACAAACCAAAACTGGGATGACACAAGATAAACGCAAAGGAACTAATCAAAATCGCTATGTGGAAATAACGCTTAGTAAAATATATTTTTAAAATAAAAGAACACAATCCATCACATAGGGTGTACATTACTACATGAACAAGTTGATCTGGTTCCCAAGCAAACTAATCGCACACATAACAACGCACTATCGTCACGTTCAAGGAATTAGCCTATTTGGAAAGCCATAATCCCTGACAGGGGTACAGGGGTGGTCATTTGCAGACCTCTCTAGCTCATAGCCGTGCCAGGCAGAACACTAGATGGACCACTTTCGAGTTTCAGGCTATAAGGAAGTTGGGGCTGTAAACATCGATATTAAAGAGAAAAGCGATAATAATGTGGGTTTTTGATGGATAAAAAGTATAATCAAGTTGGTTTTATGTATTCATAAATGTATTATGGACAAGCCTACTACAATAAGAGTTAGTGAAACATTATCACAGTACAGTACTCTCATTGTAATTACAACTCCATACAGTATTATAATGTATCTATCTATCTATCTATTGCCCGACGCCGTGATCCCCGAAGGGGTGTCCACGAACGAACCGCCCCCATGCACCTCTGTCCCCAGTCAGTCGACACCCCTCCCCCCAACCAGCACCGCCTTCGTTCATGTACTTCCTCACTCCATCCTTCCACCTCTCATTCGGTCTACCTCTCCCTCTCTGTCCCTCCACCTCGCTCTCGTACACCCTCTTGTCATTCTCTCGCTTTCCATATGGCCGAACCATCTCAAGTTGTTCCTTTTCACACTTTCCAGCACATCTACCTAGTTTATCAGATAGGCTAAATGCGCGATTACAGTGAGGCACATTTTTGGGGGATTACTCTTTACATGACTGGGACACAAATATTCATATAAAATCAAGTATGTAGTCTATTCCGAATCAGTAAGGAAGTTTGAAAGTAATCTTGATAAAGCATGGGGAAGACAAGATTTGAAGTTTGATTACAAAGCAAAAATACAGAATAGTAAAAATGTTGCGTCTGCTACCGCCGCCGCCAACACCATGAACGACCGCAGCAGTGCAAGTACTGTACTGGCACTGAGCTGGATACACAGGCCTAGTTTGCCTTTTTCCAGAGGATCTACTGCAAGATACTGTAAGAAATATTCATTGGCCAAATTTTGATAATACCGAAGGAGAGCATACAAAATACTATTTAGTCTATCTATCTATCTATTGCCTGACGCCGTGATCCCCGAAGGGGTGGCCACGAACGAACAGCCCCCATGCACCTCTGTCCCCAGTCAGTCGACGCCCCTCCTCCCAACCAGCACCGCCTTCAATCATAAACTTCCTCACTCCATCCTTCCACCTCTCCCTCTCTGTCCTTCCACCTCGCTTTCGTACACCCTCTTAGTCAATCTCTCGCTTTCCATACGTTCCATATGGCCGAACCATTTCAAGTGGTTCCTTTTCACACTTTCCAGCACATCTACTTTCACACCACACCTCCTTCTTACTTCCTCATTCGTCTGTCTATCCCTCTATGTAACTCCGCACGCACTTCTCAAGTAACTCATTTCCACCGCTCTCACTCTTGGTCCGAGTCTCTTCCCGAACGTCCATGCTTCGCTTCCGTAAGTTAGTGTCGGGATTACCACACTGTCATGCAAGGACTTCTTCACTTCCATACTGACCACCCTATTTCTTGTTACTGCTTTCAACGTTCCTACAACCCTCTACCCCTGTTGCACCCTCTCTCGCACCTCCTCATCCACAGTCCCATCTTTACTCAGCACACTGCCCAGATACTTAACCTTTACAATATTAGGCTCCATTCATGCCTATAATCGTCATTTTACGATAAATATCGTTATTACTTATTCATATGCGCCTATTTTAACTTTACTATGAAGATAGCAACCTGTAACAACAATGAAACAAGTGGAAATATAATTTTTCTGGTCATAATCGCGAATAAACATGGAGCGGCCCATTCATGATATGTGGAGCAAAGTCAGGCAACCCCTACCCTCGCGAGCTCTGGAGCATGACTGACCGTCTCACCCCACCATCTACCTCTGCCAACACACTCGCTAGGCACATAAGCAGACACTGCAAGCAGTTTGCTAATGTTAGCACAAAATTATACCAATCTATCTATCTATTGCCTGACGCCGTGATCCCCGAAGGGGTGGCCACGAACGAACCGCCCCCATGCACCTCTGTGCATTTAGTGCACTCCTAAAAATCTATGTTGTCACGGAACATATTCTTAAATTTGTCTGTTCAATTACACAGACGGAAATTCTTTAGCCATACATTTTCACGATGATAATTAGAGGTTTGGATATATTTTCTAACTGAAACTAATAGAATACCCTTTCCTAGTTTTATGTACCGGTATGTATAATATAGTGTATAAATTGTAATTATTAAGGTCTAAAACAGAACAAGAGTGAATATTTTCCACCTGACGGCCCTACTACT
Source organism: Paralithodes platypus (assembly GCA_032716605.1). NCBI lineage: Eukaryota > Metazoa > Arthropoda > Malacostraca > Decapoda > Lithodidae > Paralithodes > Paralithodes platypus. The sequence continues at coordinate 8,726,632 of CM064528.1, forward strand.
GTACAGTACATGAACAGAAAACGACCATTTTAAATTGTATATATAAATAATACAATATTGATGGTAGTACAAATAATTGTGATTTCGTATTACAAACACATACAGTATACAGTACAGTAATTACTGTATACAGTTATTTTGTGAGTTTCCAAAATATCTTGAGTTTTAGAGCACAAAATCGTCATGTGATGCATAGTAAAGTACAGTACGTTTAAGGCGATAATTGTGGGTGAAAAATGAGCGTTAGTAAAAAAATTTGGTCACATAATTTGGGAATCGGCTGGGATAGACGATTTTATTAAGGAGAAAGAATAATTTCCCGATCATAACTTACATAAGTAAAGTCCGGATACTGAGAGGGTTAAGAAGTATTGGTGTGCTACAGTACAAGCATACATAATTACCACTCTGTGAGCTACCATCATAGTTTTAAGAAGTATTGGTGTGCTACAGTACAAGCATACATAATTACCACTCTGTAAGCTACCATCATAGTTTTAAGAAGTATTGGTGTGCTACAGTACAAGCATACATAATTACCACTCTGTGAGCTACCATCATAGTTTTGCTTCAGTCTTGTAATGGTTAGTGCGCAGATTTTTGGTGTGAGTATCCTACGTTCGAATCCTTAGAGTACAGTACCACATGTATTTATTACTTTCATTGGTTTCTAGGGGAGACAACCTTATAAAAATACAGGTGGATGGGACTCGTCGCCATTGGTCGGCAATCTGTCTGTCTAGGGGAGTAAAGCTGATACAAATCGGTGATGCTTACATAAGGGTGAAGCAGGTTAGTGGATGGACTAGCCCAGTGGTCAGCAACCCTTAAAGCTTGAAGAGCCATTTTTCATAAGTTTCATAACAAATTTGTATTGTCGGAGCTGCAATACAAAAAAAAAAAAAAAAAGGTCTAATCAACCAAAATCTACAGTACTTCAGAAATAACAAAATATACCTTACTTAAATTGAACTAAACAAATTATAGTGATATTGTTCAATATACTGGTATTCACAAGCTTCTAGAATCATAACGATTGATACCTATACTGTACATCTTTTCGAAGTTGAATACAAAAATCTAATGTTGCCTTGAATGTGTTATATTATTCCTTCATTCTGAAGGAAGAATTATTATTTCTGAAGCCACACACGTGTCCTGAAAGAGCCGCATGCATGCGGCTCCTGAGCCGCAGGTTGCCGACCCCTGGACTAGCCGAACACTATCAGTAAACTGGCATGGGTTGTACCTCTTACAGGGGATAGGTTCACTTGGGGGCCTTCTGTGTATGACCACCCTCATTAAGGGAAGTAAGGCGTCTGGCAATAGAAAAATAGATAGATTGGTTTCATGTATTAGGTATATTTGTAAGCTAATTGGTGGATTGGTGATATGAAATTATATATTTTGGTTACTAAGTACATGCATTTAAGAGAAGTTTATGATTTACACTAACACTTTTGGGCTGAGACTTTATTCCAGTTTAGTAAATAATTTGCAGGTACAGTCTGGCCTGCCAATACGCGAGAATATGGGCGACACGCGAGGGCGCGGAATGAAAATTCGCGTATTAGCAATAGAGTATTATATGGGAATAAATCTATATGGGCGGCACTGACTCCAAGTTGTCTACTTTAGGCCTATTTATCTCCGTCAATTGCCACAAAAGGTACATATATGTATACATAAACATCCAAATCATAAGAAAATATAACAATAATAATAAACTCACCTTAAAATTAACAGTAAATGTCCAACACGAGTCGGACAGCTGTTGCGCGAGCGTGGACTGAGGGTAGACTGGCGTATCCCACAATGCCCTGCGTGCCTACGTAACTGGCGCGGAATGGTGGGGGGCCTCGCGTATTAGCTGAACTCCCCGGAATTGCCCTTATATCGGGCCCGGATTCGCGTTTTAAAGGTACATCACGCGTTTTGAAAGTTTTGGGTATGATTCGACCCCCTCCTCGCGTATAAGGTGAATCGCGTATTAAAAGCTCGCGTATTGGCAGGTCAGACTGTACAGACCTAGCCTATTTAGGATGTCTCGGTTTCCCTATTTAACATTTAGTGATTATGTTGTATGTTTCTAACTAGGCTTACCTAGCTGTAGACCATTTTCTCAGCTTATATTGGAACTTCTGAAGTTTATAGCTAAGTAATATACAGTACCAATAATACTGATAAAGTAAAAATTACAAACTTCATTCGTGGATTATAAATATAAAAGTAAAACTTGCAAAATAAGCCAAACCAAAACAGGGACGACACAATATAAAGGCAAAAGAACTTATCAAAATCGCTATGTGGAAATAACGCTCAGCAAAATATAATTTTGAAATAAAAGAACACAAAACCCACCACAAAGAATGTACATCACTATACGAATAAGTTAATTTGAAATAAAAGAACACAAAACCCACCACAAAGAATGTACATCACTATACGAATAAGTTAATTTATTTAAGTTTTGTTAAAGTTTAACGGACGTTTATGATTTACACTATTATTACTCTAGTTGAAAAAGTGACAGGAATTATTTTTTTTTACACCAACCAACTTCACATCTAAACTCAATTAATAAAATCAACAAATACATGTGGCACTCCGAGGACTCGAACCCAGGATACTCACATCGAAATTCAGCGCACTATGCATTACGTTATCAAGACAGTTGTTCGAGCCAAAATGTCTGGACACGCGAGTTTGAACCAATTTAAGTCATAGTGAAAAGATTGATAGCCTATTAACCCTTTCATGCTCCGGGGTTTGCCGTTTAGTATTCAGAAATAGAATTTTCTTAATCTCATAATTACCTCTCCAAAATCAGTTTTTGGCCCACAAAACGCTCAAAGATAACTGCAGAGGTTGAAGTACAGTAATTAAACTAAAGGTTTCTAAACACCACTGATGGTCACAAAGGTTTTAAAGTATCCCTGAAAGGGCGCAACTGCGTTCTGGTGTGTGAAAGGCTTAAAACAAAAGAAAGACCTACACCAGTGTTAGGACTTCAACAGAATGCAAAGAACATAATTATGAAGTAGTAATTATCTATATCTAATACCAGGTGCCTTACACCTACAGTATTTATGAGGGTGGCCATACATAAAAATATAAAATTTGCAAACTAAACAAACCAAAACATGGACAAAGACAATATAAAGGCAAAATAACCTATCAAAATCGCTATGTGGAAACAACGCTTACTAAAATAAAACATCTCAAAGCGCACCTGTCCCCTGGGAAAAGGACAACCCGTGGCAGTTTATTAAACGACTTACAGGATTGACACCTTAATTTAGCGTTCATCCCATTCCGAGGTCTTCTATATATAATTTTAGCACTATTTTTCTACAATGGTTAATCCATCCATAAATTATCATCAATATATCACTATAGTCAAGTTTTATTTCACCTGCCACTAAATTGAATTCATTAGCAACATATCCCTCGTTACTTCATTGAAATACAGTATATGAAACTACAGTATTACATATCCAAGTCATATTAATCCCAAGTTTTCCTAATTAACAATAAAATTAGCCAAGCCGAGTAATCACGATAGGGACATTGATATTTACCGTCAGCTGTTATGGAAAAGACTATACGCTATCACTACAGTACTGTATAATAACAGTAAACATAAACACGACAATATTATTAACTTCTGTACCCATCACTTATTTTTTATTGTATTCTACATATATTTAGAAAATGTTGTGCAGCTAAAGAAGGATCTGTGGTAGGAAAAAGGGTTAAGTGAGATAGTTGGAAGCCTGTTAATTGCTGGAGGCCTTTTCTAAACTGAATAAAATAATCTAATAGCAACCACAATAAAGTTAAAAAGACGTCGCTGGTACGGTCGCGCTAATAAGTCATGTCCCGAGTGTAATTACGTTTGGCTTGCTCTGTGCTGCATTAATGTCTGTCAGATGTTGAATAGGGTGGGTAAGTGTAGGAACATGTTTGTATATTTCACTCGATATGAAGAAATGAAGCTTAGATATTGCCGATACCAATTATTGATCAAAACACTCTTATATATAGTGGATTGTGTTCTTTTATTTCATAAATTTTATTTTAGTAAGCGTTGTTTCCACATAGCGATTTTGATAAGTTAATTTGACTTTATATTGTCTTTGTCCCAGTTTTGGTTTGTTTAGTTTGCAACTTTTACATTTTAACATACTGTACTTGGTGCCGAGACATCACTTATTAGCGCGACTGTACAGAAGGGGTTAAAATAATGGTAAAATTAAACAGTACACAATAAATGACCTGGATGTGTGTGAATCTGTATTTTGTCTTTGTGTGTTCATTGTTTTGTGTTGTGTTTTGTGTTGTCCCTATTCTTACTCTGTCTTGAGTCCCCTCCCCCCCCCCCCCAAAAAAAAAAAAAAAAACCCACAAAAATAGGAAAAAAGAAGAAAAAGAAACAAATAAGAGGGGAAAAAAAAAAAAAAAAAGGAAAAGTGGGGATTGGACCTGAGTAAATAGATAGATATATAGAAACACTAAATTCTTACACACTCGCATTACTTTGTCTGAGTTCTTGTCTTGTTGCGTCCGATGGCCCTGTTGTGGAAGGGTTGAACTATTATCCTCCCTCTTATAGTCCTCCAAACGGTTGTACTGAAGGCCTATATGCTTTAAGTCCATCACCATCACGGAATTCATGGAAGCCACCACCAATCTGTAGGTTAAAATGTCGTTAGCTTATATTATAATGTAAAACTTGCATAATAAACAAACCAAAACTTAGACGAACACAGTAAAAAGACAAAATAACTTATCAAAATCGCTGTGGAAACAACGCTTAAGCAAATTAATGATTAAAATGTAAAACTTGCAAACTAATTAATGATTTATAAATAAAAGAACACAATCCACCAAATAGGGTGTACATTACTACATGAGCAAGTTAATCTGTTTCCCAAGCAAACTAATCACACACGTAACAACGTACTATCATCACGTTCAAGGAATTGGTCAATTTGGTCAGTTAAGTCCAAAGTATATTAATCACTTCAATACGGGTCATGCTATTTTGACTAAATATCCCGACTATCAAAATGTATAAATTGCAAAACAAGCAAACCAAAACATGAACGGTACAATATTAAACAATTTTATATGCAGCTTAAGAATGACTTCTTGTAATCAGAGGTGTATCGTACTGTACTACAGTACTTCATCTGCACTGAAAGTGTTAATCCACATAGACACCTACCAACTAAAATAACTGGAGTTAATTTTCCTTAACCCTTCCTACCCGGGCTGTCTTACCCAATGACGGTCGCCCCTACCCGGGCGAAATGGCTGAAAAACATCTAGGCCTAGGCTACCGTATTTATGTTTATTTTCACTGCTAGAACTTTCCCACTCATCTATAATCGTAGTGCGGTTTTCAATCTGTACTTTGGCATTTAGTAGAGCTCTGTAAGTCAACTGGTTCAGTTGTGATGACGATTTCAGTGGAGCCAATATTGCAGAGATGTTGCCAATATGGGGGCTTTTCAGACACTAATTTCGTCTGACGTCAGAACAATAACATTGAAGAGTCTTCTCCTTCTTGTTTTCGGAGGTGCGGTGCGTTGGGTTTGTTGACATACGTCGTACGCACGGCGTTCAGACCAAGCTTAATTAGGCTATTAAGCTGCTGCCTTAGGTAAGGCATACCGGGTAGCGGCCCTTCTTTCGAGCTGTCCTTACCTAAGGCAGACCGGGTAGAAAGGGTTAAGCCTGGTTCACACAAGAAGTCTTTGGCGGATCTGTTTTCGGGCCTGTGACGTCACAATTAAGTAAATACAATTAGGTAAATACATACGAAAAATGGAAACGGAAAACTAAAGTCAAAACGAGTCGCGAGCCGTGGCACAGTTAGTAGAGCGTCGGCTGCTAATCAAAGGGTCGGCGGATCAAGTTCTCACTGTCAAAATGTTATTGGTAGATGTCAAGCCCAAGCAACTTGACCTAGCGATTCGTGACAAACGCCTGATATTCATGGCTACCCTTTCTCGAGAATTACGGCATCTGGCATATTTAAAACAAGTTAAAACTAAAGTGCGTGCCGCATTCCAGAGTGCAGTCCGAACTCTGATGTGCGGAATGCACTTTTTTGGACACTAGGTAAATAACTACTAGACGATCGTCAACATGGACTGAGAACAGATTTTTCTTGGTACGGTACTGCTTTCTTAATTTTGAACGAAGATAAACCGGCACCATAATTCAATGCATTACCCTCCAGCCTCGGCTACGCATTACATAAATATTCCCCGAGACCCGGGTTTTTTGGCCGAAAAACGTCTAGGCTAGGCTACCGTATCTTTGTTATTCTGACTTCTTCCCGCATTCCCGCGCATCCCCAAGCGTAGCTGTGTTATTTACCTGTAGAATGGCGTTAAGTAGAGCTCTCTAAGTCAACTGGTTCAGTTGTGATGATGATTTCATTGGAGATAACTTACGGCAACAACAGCCACTTTACACTACTTTTCGATACTTAACAACAACATACAGGCACACACGAACAAGCGACGCTCTCCTTCTTGTGGCCGGAGATGCGGGGCATCGGTCCAGCCGGCTGTTGTTTACATGCGTCGGACCGACGCCTCGCACACCAAGCTCACAGGCTTTCAAGCAATGGTACAATGTTGTACCACCCGGGTTCCTCGGGTCAAAACAAAATGGTACACACGTGTACCAGCCGGGGTTGAAGGGTTAACTATAAACACAGATCAAACAAAGCTACAGTATCACAAAGCCTAAACTTGGCCATATATTAATAATAATGTAAACCTTGCAAAATAAACAAACAAAAACAAGGATGAGACAATATAAAGGCAAAAGAACTTATCAAAATCACTATGTGGAAACAACGCTTTAGCAGTAAAAATTTGTATGTTCCTCTCCGTGATCTTATTCATGGAAATATATAGCGCATGATTGAATTACAAGTAGTTAACTCATTCAATTAGTAAACAAATAATTCATAGAAACCGCTCTCGCAATTCATTTTATATACTAATTTTACTTTCATACATCAGATCATGATTAGGAACAGAACTTAAGCCGGTATCACACGAGAGATTTTAGTCAACATTCGATAATCAACATTTTTATGCCAACATTTAGGGGATATTTTGCACTGGTATTGGAAACTAGACTGATGGTAGATGAATTTAGGTAACTGAAATATATTAAATGTTGACCTCATAAGCTGCCAGATCAGTGTTAAGCATAAATGTTGATGGAAAAAGCGCTCGTGTGATACCGACTTTATGTGGTCAACGGTACCTGGACATAATTATATGTACTGTAGAAGGAAATAGAGATTTTATTGGAGAAGCACATAGTAGTTGTTGTTGTTGTTGTTGTTGTTGTGAAGTTTTAGATCTAGTTTGGTGTTTTATTGTCTGTATCTGAAAGCGCGCGAAGGAGTACTCTACAACTTGTTAACTTTGGTGATGCCGCGACGACTGACAGGTACACGATCAATAGGAAAACATTATTAAAATTATACATAAAGCTTATACTGCTTAGCGATATTATCTATAATGTAGTGCAAATATACAAAAAAATTACATGCATTTCACTTCAATGTTCAAAGTTCGGATCGTACTGGTAGAGCAGACCGCAAAAAGATTATTCAAATTCAGCATTTTGTCCAGTCCGTATTTTGGGAAACAGTTTCTCGGTTCACGAGACGTACGGTCAGCGTGTCTGTAAGTGACGTCACTCGGACATCACAATTTATTGTACGGGCAGAAAAACGGCACGGAAAAAGGCTCGTGTGAACCGGGCATTATGCTAATGTATTATACTTTACACATTAAAGAGATTATATTGGCTTACAAACTATACTGCCTTAAAATATCCTTATAATAGTTCAATCCTGTTTTGGACTTTCTTAATAGTATACTGTATAGAAATATAGCTAAAAAAATATAACATTATGAAAAGTGGCTATATACAGTTGGCCAAATAAGTGAATTCTCGGCACCAAGTATATTTCGATCAATAATTGGTATAGGCAATATCTAAAACATGATTTATTCATTTAGATTGAGATAAGCAAACTTATTCCTAAACTTACCCACCCTATTCAACATCTGACAGATATAAATACAGCACAGAGCAAGCCAAACGTAATGACAGCTGGGATATGACTTATTAGCGCGACCGTACAGTACCAGTAATCTCTGTTGGCCAAGTTCAGAAGCAACTGGGCAAAGCATTGTATTCTTAAATAAACTTTGAATAGTTGACAGAATGAATACAGTATAAGCACCAATTGAGGAGGATCACTTTATTGACGATAAATTGTTCAAGTCATTAAAATGAACCTCCTCATATGGGGTTTAAGCCAGTATCACACGAGCGCTTTTTCCCTCAACATTTATCTTCAACACTGGTCTGGCAGCTTATGAGGTCAACATTATAAATATGTCGGTTACGTAAATTCATCTATCAGCAGTCTAGTTTCGATACCAGTGCAAAATAGTCCAGAAATGTTGCCAGAAAAATTTTGATTATCGAATGTTGACTATAAAAGCTCTCGTGTGATACCGGCTTTATATTCAGAGCATTGTATGGTCATATTTGTTTTAACCCATGCAGTACTGCTGACACCCTTTTCATTATATGCTGGCAAATATTTGAAGATTTCAGTCAGCTTAAAGACACTTTTACAGTACAGTACAGTCATGCTCTCGGTAATGTGGTTAATTCATCCTTTCACAGCACAGTGTTACCCAAAAATGCAGTACTGTACCCAAATAACATACCTTATGGGAATTTATAATTTCGTCCCAGCCAAAATCACAAAGTCCCCTTTTTTACCTATTTCGTCCCTGCCAAAGTCCCAAAGTTCCCTTTTTTGACACCTAATGTACATATCACACATAATAGAAATATCATTATGTATTTTACACCAACCAACTTCACATCTAAACTCAATTAATGAAATCAACAAATACATGTGGCACTCCGAGGACTCGAACCCAGGATGCTCACATCGAAATTCCGCGCACTATGCATTATGCTATCAAGACAGTTATTACCATAAAGTCCACATCATAGAAATAAAATAAGGTAACGGGGGAAGGCATCACAGTTATGTAACAGTGGGAGAGATAGTTATATTCACCGAGAACACTGAGGCACACGCGGACCAACAGATATTATAATGTAAAACTTGCAAAATAAACAAACCAAAACAGGGACGACAATATACATAGATAGAGGGGGAGAGGGGAGATAGAGAAATATAATAATATAATACAAAAAGGTAACATATTGTCAAGAACAAGTGAAGGAATTTGAGAGATAGAAACAGAGAGACCAACAAGAAACAACCAATCAGATGAGAAAGCATGAAAGAATAAAAAAATCAGAAATAATAAACAATAAAGGTGGACAGAGGTATATCAGTACCAGTAACCAAAGGGAAAGACAGCAGACAAATGAAGATAAGTCAAGAAATATGCAATGGGAAAATAGTATTGAATATAAGTCAAAGCAAGGTGAAAGGGGAGTTGTAAATACACAATCACCTAGATAAAAGAATGAACACTGGCCTAAATTCATATTTGTTTTCACCAACCCACCAATTAATTTACAAATCAACCTAACTAATGAAATCAATGAAAGTAATGAATACATGTGGTATTCCAAGGACTCGAACCTAGGAAACTCACACCAAAATTCTGCATACTAAGCATTACGCTATCAAAGTGAAAGGGGAAGTAACGGTAGATATGGACAAGGACTAAGGCAATGTGATAGAAGAATGTCCAGTGAACAGTGGCCCAGACAGAACTATGGAGGAAATTATCTATGGCCTAGACAATATGAACAATGGGCTAAACCAAGTGAAAGAGAAAAGAGTAGAGGTAGAGGGATGGGACATGAACAGTGGCCACAACAAAGAGAACAGAGAAGTGAAGAATTAAGACAGAGAAGTAACAAGACTGATTGCTGGTTCTTTATGAGAGGGAACTGCCTAAAAGGAAAACGGTGTACATACAACCACCCGGTAACACAAGACAGAGTTGTTGTTGTTGTTGCTGCTGTTCCGCAGGCTGTCTGACTGAGCAGCCCCAAGGTCCCGAGCAAGGCCAAGGCCATAAACGAGCGCCCCCACAAAACCCTCCCTGCTTACCACTAATAAAGCCCAGGTGACCCGAAGCCACTCCAAGGCGGGGAGCTGAGGAGGGTGCGGAAACGCCCGGGAAACTAAACAGAGTTGAAATCAGAAGCAATATTTTTTGAGAGAGGATACTGCAGAAATGGCTTTTATTGCAGTTATGTACATCTACTGACAAATGTTTGTGATCTCTTGTGATGTTCTTTATGCACATATATCCAATTTAGATTGATGTTCAGATCAAATCAGCTATAAGTTAATAAATATGTATTCTATGTTCATTAATATACAGCTAATTTGATCTGAATAATAATCTAAATGGATATATTTGGCATGAAAAAAATCGCCAGTGCTCACAAACATTTGTCAGTAGCTGTACATTCAGTGGAAGTACCGGTAGACCAACAACCTCAACATAGACAATAGAGCCACCATCAAAACAAAGAGGTCAGTTTTCAGAGGAAAAAACAAGTTGCAATGCAGAAATTGCTGCAAAGAGTAGAAGACATATGGAAAGAGGTGAAAACAATACAAGAAGAAAATATGAGCAAAAAAGAAACCCTGAAGAAAAACACACGAAAAACCAGAACACTGAGAAGATTAAAAATGAGGATAGTAATGATAATGAAAAAGTAAAAAATATATATGACAAAGACTGCAAACTAATGTAAGCAAATTGTAGAGGAATAAAAAAAAAAAATTACAAGTCCAAGAGAAATAGCAAGGGAGATCAACCCATATATAATTGTGCTCAATGAAACTTTTTTTATAAATAATGAAGAAATAGTACTAAAAGGATACAAGTCATTTAGTAAGTAAGGAACACCTCGTTCTTAAAATAAATCCTTCAATACAAACCCCAATGTACTTGAATAAACAGGGAGAGTAAATTGGGTGGTGGTATTGAAATTATGGTGAAAATAGGAATAGAGAAGAATAGTGTGGCTGCTGAAGAACAAGGAAGTTAGGGATAGGCTTCATAGTGAACTGGAGGAAATTAATAGAAATATGGAAGCTAGGCCTAGCGATGTAAATAGTCAATGGAATTTCCTTAAGCATAGCCTTCTCGCTGCCACTGACAAAGTCTGTGGGAAAACAAAGGGTCACCCCAGGAATAAGACCTCCTGGTGGTGGAACGATGAGGTAGAACATGCTGTGAAAGAGAAAAGGAGATGCTTCAAAGCATGGAAGAAGGGAGGCAGCAAGGAGGAATGCCAGGCAGCTAAACGAACTGCCAAAAGAGTTATTTACAATGCTAAAAAAGGCATTAAGGACCTGGTCCTCGAACAAGTGTGTAACACTGACAATCCCAATGGGATCTTCAACCTAGCTAGGCGAGTTAAAAATGACAGTAGGGATATTATAGGTGAACAGTGTGTTAGAAACGATAATGGGAAGATTGTGTATGCAGAAAATTAAATCAGAGAAGCATGGAAGGCACACTATGAACGATTGCTAAATGTAGAGTTTGAATGGGATAAGGAACAGCTTAGTATCGAAGAACCAATATCTGGACCACCTCCTTTGATAGCACCAGCTGTAGTGAGCGACGCAATCAATAAAATGAAGGACGGTAAAGCTCCAGGGTGCTCTGACATTGTTGCTGAGATGATAAAAGCCTCAGGGGAGACTGGTGTCAGCTTAGTCACTGAGTTGATAAACACCATTATTAAAGATGAGAAAATCCCTGAGGATTGGCACAAAAGTGTAATAGTAAATATATACAAAGGAAAAGGGGATGCACTAGATAGAAGTAATTATAGGGGCCTGAAAATGCTTGACCAAAGAATCATGAAGGTCTGTGAGGGAGTCTTTGAGGGTTTGATCAGGCAAAGCATCTCCATTGATGATATGCAGTTTGGTTTTATGCCAGGACGTGGTACAACCGATGCTATCTTCATAGTCAGGCAAATACAGGAAAGATACTTATTAAAAGGCAGGGATCTTTACTTACTTACGCTTACTAAAATAAATTTTGACATAAAAGAACACAATCCACCACATATGGTGTACATTACTACATGAGCAAGTTAATCTGTTTCCATCTTACTGAAAGGCATATGTATGTATGTATATACTCAGGCACATACCCAAAATAAAAAAATTAAATCAATAAAACTACTGTATATACTTACATGCCGAGAGGATCCCTTGAAGTCTGTTAGGCAATTGGTGATCTCCTTCACGCAGTCCTTGTATCCTCTCCGCTGGGCCTTCACCAATGAGAATGAGAACCAGGGAGAACTCTTGTCTTGTGTCTTCATTTCGCGTACTCAAACCTGTATAGGAGGTTAAGGCTATGTTACATGGCAAATGTTTGGTTTATTGTTAATGTTTTCTAATATACCGGCACTGTAGTACTGTACTTGTATTAGAAACTATGATGGTGTATGATAGCAAAAGATGGCCAGTCAATATGGAAGATATAAATATGATGAAACAAAATTAAATGAGAATGGCGAGATGGATATGTGGGTCTGCTATGAAAGACAAAAACCCAAATGTAGAACCCAGAGGCTACTGTACAAAGCCATCGAGAGTATTAGTGAGGAGATGCGTAGGAGCAGGCTTATATATACTGTACATACATACATAACATTTTAAGACCGAGTGCTCCACACATACGTGCAGTTTCAGTCTCTTGTCCTAATGGCGGCGTTCCAGGCAACCCTGTTAAGGGCTGCTTCACTTGTCAAGTTTTTTAATTTGAGATTGGCACGTATAGTCCGATCCCAGGTTTTCCTCGGTCCACCCATTGGTGCAGCTCCCTCCACAATCACAGACCTGCATTTTTTCACCTAATTTTGTTCATACATTCTCTCCACATGTCCATACCATCCCAGTTTACTTGTACGCATCACTTCGCTGCGTGGAAGAAAAGAAGAAAGCATATAGAGTGTGGTTGAGTAGTAGAGGGAATGAAGATTCCGAGAGACAGAAACGAGCGAGGTACGTGGAGAGTAAGAGGGTGGTGAAGAGAGTAGTGAAGGAAAGTAAGAGAAGAGTAGATGAGGAATTTGGAAGGAATCTGAGTGTAAAATGGAGGGAGAGTAAGAAACTGTTCTGGAAAGAAGTCAAGAAAGTTAGGGAAGGTAGCAAGGGAAACAGTAAGGGTGTGAAAGATAAGAATGGGAGAATGCTAGCCGAGAAGCAAGAGAGAGTCGAAAGATGGAGGGAGTACTTCAGTGAGTTGCTAAATGAAAGGAATGAAGAGCCAGCAAACATAGCTGGATATGGTATGGGAGGGAGAAGAAGAGAAGTAGTGGAGGAGGAGGTGGGGATCAGGAGGTCAGAAGTGTGGGAAGCCATGAAAAGAGTGAAGTTGGGGAAAGCACCAGGAACAGATGGAGTGTGTGGGGAAATGTTGAGGTATGGTGGTGAGATAGTGATAGAATGGGTATGGAAAATGTGCAAACTAGCATGGGAGAAGGGGAGTGCACCCGATGACTGGAAGACTGGCATAATAGTCCCCCTATATAAGGGCAAAGGGGAAAGAGGAGTGTGTGGTAACCACCGAGGAATATGTCTTCTAAGCGTAGTAGGGAAGGTATACAGTAGGGTAGTGATTGAGAGAGTGAGAGTGAGAACGGAGAAATGGATAGGCGACGAGCAGGGAGGTTTTAGGAAGGGAAGAGGATGTGTAGATCAGATTTTTACCCTGAATTGTGTTGTCGAGAAGTATCTGGAGAAGAAACAAAAGGTGTATGTTGCCTTTATGGACTTGGAGAAGGCCTATGACAGAGTGGATAGAGAAGGTTTGTGGAAAGTACTTAGAATATACGGAGTAGAGGGCAAGTTGCTGAAAGCAGTGAAGAGCATGTATGAGGGTGCAAAGGCGGCAGTACGTGTGGAGAGTGAGCAGAGCGAGTTCTTTGACCTGAATGTTGGTTTGAAACAGGGGTGTGTGATGTCCCCGTGGTTGTTTACTGTATATATGGATGGAGTCATGAAAGAAATACTATCAAGAGCAGTGAATGTTGGTGTATCGCTGAAAAGGGAGGGAATTGAGTGGAAGCTACCTATACTGCTGTTTGCGGATGATACAGTTCTGATGAGTGATAATGAATGGGAGTTGCAGGGTCTGGTAAATGAGTTTGGAACAGTGTGCGAAAAACGGAATTTGAAGGTAAATACGGGGAAGAGCAAGGTTATGGTCTTCGAAAGGGGTGAAGTCACAGAGTGTGAGGTGAAGCTGAACGGTCAGGCTATGGAGATCGTCAACTCTTTTAAGTATCTGGGCAGTGTGTTGAGTAAAGATGGGACTATGGATGAAGAGGTGCGGGAGAGGGTACAACAGGGGAAGAGGGTTGTAGGAACGCTAAAAGCAGTAACAAGAAATAGGGTGGTCAGTATGGAAGTGAAGAAGTCCTTGCATGACAGTGTGGTAATCCCGACACTGACTTACGGAAGCGAAGCATGGACGTTGGTTGAGAGACTCAGACCAAGAGTGAGAGCAGTGGAAATGAATTACTTAAGGAGTGCGTGCGGAGTTACATGGAGGGATAGACAGACTAATGAGGAAGTAAGAAGGAGGTGTGGTGTGGAGGTAGATGTGCTGGAAACTGTGAAAAGGAACAACTTGAGATGGTTCGGCCATATGGAACGTATGGAAAGCGAGAGAATGACTAAGAGGGTGTACGAGAGCGAGGTGGAGGGACAGAGGGGGAGAGGTAGACCGAATATGAGGTGGAAGGATGGAGTGAGGAACTACATGAACGAAGGCGGTGCTGGTTGGGGGGAGGGGCGTCGACTGACTGGGGACAGAGGTGCATGGGGGCGGTTCGTTCGTGGCCACCCCTTCGGGGATCACGGCGTCAGGCAATAGATAGATAGATAGATCACTTCGCTAATACAGTCAGTCCCCCTAATACACGTATCCTCAGTCCGCGTTTACCCTATTCCGCGCCGAGGGGTAAAACAGGTACTCAAAATCCCTAAAACACGTATTGACCCCACAAAACACGAATCACAGTTGAAGAGTGGTGTAAAAATGCTGTGTTTTGTATTCCGCGCCACCCCCCCTCCCTACTCCGCGCGCACACCCCTCGGAGGCCTAGGCTTCCCCGGCCCCGTCACTGTCACTGGCCCTGTCCCTGTCCCCGTCTCCGGATATACCCATAGATTTCCCGATTGCAGTAGTGCCTTCACCAGTTTATTCTGCCTAGGCATTTTTAAGTTGTTGAAGGGTGTAGGAAGGCAGTTGTTACACAATAAATGGGTCAAGTCTCAGCGCACGGACACTTAAAGATATTGGGACTGAGAAGGAAGCACACACACACACACGCACGCACGCACACGCACACACACACAGCCCGTAGCCTAGTAGGTAGAGCTCTCGTCTCACACACGAGGGGTCGGGGGTTCAATCCCCGGCCGGGCGGAGACAAATTGGGCTTGTCTCCTTTCATGTGTTAGCCTCAGTTCACCTAGCTGTAAATAGGTACCTGGAATAAGTGGACGACGTTGTGACGTCCCATCTGGGGTTGGCAAAAATGGTACAAGGCGAGATGGGTATCATATGGTTCACCTAAGCTGATGGCTACCTAAGCCTTCGGGCGAGACGGTACCGTCTATAGTGAGAATGGTACCATACAGATCCACCCTAAGCCTTCGTTTCCGATGTCGCCAATTGGCTAAAATACAGACTACACACACATCCACAGCCATTCCAACAGTACATAAAACACTTAACATGCATTTCACGCAATACATTCCCAGTTAAGGAGGCGCGATAATAATGAGCTTAGCTCGCATTGCGTGGATTCCCCTTGACGAACAAGTAACTGAGTAACACACACACACACACACACACACACACACACACACACACACACACACACACACACACACACACACACACACACACACACACACACACACCACACACACACACACACACACACACACACACACACACACACACACACACACACACACACACACACGCACACACACACACACACACATACGCACGCACAGAGTACTATTAAAGTGGATGGAAAACTATTTAATTGGGAGGGAAATGCGAACAGTAATAAAAGGAAAGTTCTCCTCGTGGAAAAGGGTAAAAAGCGGAGTGCCTCAAGGATCGGTGTTGGCCCCAATCATGTTTTTGGTTTTCATCAACGACCTTCAAATGAGAATAGGCTCATATATATCTATGTTTGCTGATGATGCAAAATTAATGAAGCATATTACAAGTAGTAGTTGTGAAGAATTACATAGAGACCTAGATAAGTTATATGAGTGGAGTCAAACTTGGAAAATGGAATTCAACATGAGTAAGTGTCAGGTTCTTGAGATGGGAAAAAGTAAATATAGACCTTCTTGGGGATATAAAATAGGAGATAAAATAATTAGTAAAGCTGTGAAAGCAAAAGACCTAGGGGTAGTTGTGGCAGACAGCTTGTCACCTGAACAGCATATAAATAAAATAACTGGTGAAACCTATGCAGTGTTGACTAACATGAGAATAGCTCTGAATTATTTAGATGAAGAGATGTTAGCCAAAATAATAGGGACAATAATACGACCAAGACTGGAGTATGCAGCAGTGGTGTGGTATCCACACCTTATAAAACATAATAAAAAAACTGGAAAGAGTTCAGAGAGTTGCCACTAAGATGATAGCTAGCCTTAGAGACCTGCCTTATGAGGAGAGATTGGAGAGGCTAAAGCTGCCAACGCTGAGGGAGAGGAGAGAGAGAGGTGACATGATCATGATGTTTAAGTGTGTGAAAGGTTTTGAGAAGATCGACAAGGGAGATTTTGTGGTGAGGGACGAGGGAAGAACCAGGGGTCATGATTGTAAGTTGAGGAAAGTTATATGTAAGTCTGATGTAAGAAAGTTCAGCTTCCCGTATAGAAGCATTGAGTGTTGGAATAAGTTGGATGGGGAGGTGGTGGGAGCAAGAAATATCCAAACTTTTAAAGCAAAATTGGATAAATGTAGAGAGAGAGACAGGACAACACGAGCTTAGGCTCAAATCCTGTATACTACAATTAGGTGACTACAATTAGGTGAGTACACACACACACAGCAGAAGTAGTGTCTGCACCATCAGTGCATAGTTTCAAAGCACGGTATGACAAACATATCTTAGGAGGCGGGAATTAACGAGCATGCTCACTCCCGCAAATACAACTAGTGTAAGTACAACTAGTGTAAGTACACACACACACATAACCACACGTACACTTCCTTCTCAGTCCCAATATCCTTAAGTGTCCGTGCGCTGAGACTTGACCCATTTATTGTGTAACAACCGCCTTCCTACACCCTTCAACAACTTAAAAATGCCTAGGAAGAATAAACTGGTGAAGGCACTACTGCGATCGGGAAATCTATGGGTATATCCGGAGACGGGGACGGGGCCAGTGACAGTGACGGGGCCGGGGAAGCCTACGCCTAGGCTATATGAACTCGCCTGTCGCGGGGGTCTGCCTCGGAGCTCCCACTATTCTCACCTACTTATAGCATTTATTTTTAATGTAAGGAATGACTTGTTTATGTTTCTATTATTGTGTATGCTTGGTTGTCCAATTAGTATTGATTTTTATCAAAAATTACCGTCAAATGTGGGTGGAAATGCGGGCTGCCGCCCATATGTATTTTTCTCCATAAGTTATGTTATCCCCAATGCGCGAATTCCCAATACCCGTCGTGTAATGCCGCCCATATAGGCGCGGATTGGGGGGACTGACTGTACTCTTTATACCTAAATGTCTCCTCAGATCAACATGGTATGGACATGTGGAAACAATGTGGAGGAAGTCACAAGGAAATTTTAATGTAAAACTTGCAAAATAAACAAACCAAAACTTATACAAACACAGTAAAAAGACAAAACAACTAATCAAAATCGCTATGTGGAAACAACGTTTAAGTAAATTAATAATTTATAAATAAAAGAACACAATCCACCACATAGGGTGTACATTACTACATGAGCAAGTTAATCTGATCCCCAAGCAAACTAATCGCACACATAACAACGCACTATCGTCACGTTCAAGGAATTAGTATGATGGTATATGCTAGCAAAACATGGCCAGTTAATATGGAAGATATAAATATGATAGAACAAAATTAAATGAGAATGGCGAGATGGATATGTGGGTCTGCTAGGAAACCCCAAAACCCAAATGTAGAACCCATAGGGTATTGTACTTAAGCATCAAGAGTATTAGTGAGGAGATGCGTAGGAGCAAGCTTAAGTCGGTATCACACGAGCACTTTTTCACTCAACATTTATCCTCAACACTGGTCTGGCAGCTTATGAGGTCAACATTTATAATATTTCGATCACCTAAATTCATCTACCATCAGTCTAGTTTCTGATACCAGTGTAAAATAGTCCAGAAATGTTGCCAGAAAAATTTTGATGATCGAATGTTAACCATAAAAGCTCTTGTGTGATACCGGCTTTAGATGGTATGGACATGTGGAAACAATGTGGAGGAAGTCACAAGGAGAGGTAGACCAAGAAAGATGTGGGATCGGGTAGTGCAAACTGATCTCGCAGCCAAATGACTAACTAAGAAGGATGCCAAAGACCAAGCTTCCAGGAACGCTGCTATAAGCTCAACAACAAGTATCGTGGGATATGTTAGTTAGTGTAATAATTGGGCCATCGAGCGTGTGGACCCTAACCTGTGATCTAAACCCTTGGAAAAATCATTGAATACAATTGCCTACCAAGTATGGTTTGGCATTGAACCGGTTGAGTGCTCTACAGTGCAAATTGATCACTTGCAAGTTTCAGGTTATAAGGAAGTTTGAGCTGTAGACATCAATAGTAAACAGAAATGCAATAATAATGTAGGTTTCTGATGGCTAAAGAGTATGTTGAATTGAATGTTATGTATTTATAAATGAACTACAATCATTTTATAGCTGCTAATTCTGCTAAATATCGATGTTTAAAACTCCAGCTACCTTATAGAACGAAACTCGCAAGTGGTCAATTGTTGCATTCACCCATTATTCCTAATGTCATGGCTATTATTAAACTATTTTATACAGTTTAGGAAGGATGTCTAGTAATCAGAGAGGTGCATTATACTGTAGGCTACCTCCATTAATTCGTTGACTCGATACCTGTCAAGCTCATGACTAAGTATTAACCCACGCATTATACTCCACACCGAACCTTTACCACAGAACACGGAACAACCGCGTAACACAACAACCCGATGACATAGTGATGTCCAGTCAACGCCAGGATCAAGATAACAGCATGTACTTCATTTTTTAATTAAGATTATCTTTCTACCTAATACCATTGCTTATCTATTAAGATAATATGGCCATAACGCCCAACACACGTCGATTCCGCGGGTATGGAGCGTAAGAGGCCTGCCGAGGCGGAAGAGTTAAAAACCCGCTTGGAAAGAGGAATAATGGAAAAGACTGACAGATTAACAGATTAACAGATTAACTTGCTCATGTAGTAGTGTACACCCTATGTGGTGGATTGTGTTCTTTTATTTCATAGATTTCATTTTAGTAAGCGTTGTTTCCACATAGCGATTTTGATAATTTAATTTGACTTTATATTGTCCTTGTCCCAATTTTGGTTTGTTTAGTTTGCAAGTTTTACATTTTAATCAACAACCCAGCTACAAAGGGAGAGATCCATTATCTGGCTCAATACAGGGTAAAGAATGACAGCCCAACGACTCCGATCAGAGAGCCATTTGATTGCTCGACTCGTGCAAGTCATGGTCCTAGCCCAGGGGTCGGCAACATGCGGCTCTTTCAGGACACTTTGTGTGGCTCCTGAAGCTTCAGAAATATAAATTATTCCTTCAAAACAAAGGTATCAAAGTGCACATTCAAGGCAACATTAGATTTTGTTATTCAACTTCGAAAGATCTATAGTTATCAATCGTTTTGATTTCTAGAAAAGTGACACATACGTCTTTCCTAAGATTTGTGAATAACAGTTTATTAAACTATAAGCTATACCGGTAACTATATTTTGTTTACTTCAGAAGTAGGGTATATTCTCGTATTTCTGAAGTACTGTACAGTACCGGGTACTGTGGATTTCGGTTTATGAGACCATTTTTTTTTGTGTATTGCGGCTCCGACAGTACACTTTTTATGTAACTTAAGCAACAAATGGCTCTTCTAGCTTTAAGGGTTGCTGACCACTGTCCTAGCCTAAATGATTGCCTTCTAAATACTGTAGTCCATTTTTAGTATTGGATTCGTCTCAACAGTTACTGAAGCTACGTTTGGGTCAGTATGCGTTCACCAGAAAATATATTTAGTTTATTCAAGTACATTGGGGTTTGTAATTGATGATTAATGTTAAGAACGGGGTGTTACTTATTTCCAATGGTGAAATTACATAAGGAAGACCGGAATTCTACAGCATTCCTTTGGTTCAAAAATGGAAACAAATTCACTTACTCATATAGTGATGTACAGTTGCTCACATAAGTTCCATTCCTCGTCGTTATCTTATGTATCAAAGAAAAATCTGTATGAATGAACTGCGAGTATGGTTTCTTGTAATTGTGAGACGACTACTGCATAATAAATCGGATGCTTGTCCATATTTCTTTAACTGTCTTGATAGCGTAATGCATAGTGCGCGGAATTTCGATGCGAGTATCCTAGGTTCGAATCCTCGGAGTGCCACATGTATTTGTTGATTTCATAAATTGAGTGTAGATGTGAAGTTGGTTGGTGTAAAAAACATAATAATACAGTACTGTACTCTGTTTATTGAGTGTAGATGTGAAGTTGGGTGGTGTAAAAAACATAATAATACAGTACTGTACTCTGTTTATTGAGTGTAGATGTGAAGTTGGTTGGTGTAAAAAACATAATAATACAGTACTGTACTCTGTTTATTGAGTGTAGATGTGAAGTTGGTTGGTGTAAAAAAACATAATAATACAGTACTGTACTCTGTCGGCGGGTGCCCAACCCCGAAAAGGGTTGAAATAGGGGAGCTATCCCCCCGCCAAAGGCGGCTTTCTAGTGCCTTTCCTAGCTGATGCTGAGAGGATTGGGTTCTAGTCATGTGGTGATGGGCTGGTCTATTAGAGTGAGAACTGAGCAATCTCTGCCATACCCATAGCTTACTCTGACTGTTCCTTTTACTTATATATTTTCTAGATCTCAAGTGACGGCGTCTCTAACGTGGATTGACCTCCCAATCTACCAAGATTGGAAGCCAAAGCGTCACATTTTTCCCTTGCCCCTCAACTTTCTCTTCATAATTGCTGAGGGACACAGGGCCCTGGGTGGGGCTTTGGTTTCCCGGGCATTTCCGCACCCTCCTCAGCTCCC
This sequence comes from Paralithodes platypus, assembly GCA_032716605.1. Taxonomy (NCBI): domain Eukaryota; kingdom Metazoa; phylum Arthropoda; class Malacostraca; order Decapoda; family Lithodidae; genus Paralithodes; species Paralithodes platypus. The sequence continues at coordinate 8,748,087 of CM064528.1, forward strand.
CGCCATGGAGTGGCTTCGGTCACCCAGGCTTTATTGTGGTCGGCGGGGAGGGTTCTGTGGGGGCGCTCGGTTATGGCCTTGGCCTTGCTCAGGGCCTTGGGGCTGTTCGGCCAGGCAGCTTGGGGAACAACAACAACAACAACAACTGTACTCTGTTTATTGAGTGTAGATGTGAAGTTGGTTGGTGTAAAAAAACATAATAATACAGTACTGTACTCTGTTTATTGAGTGTAGATGTGAAGTTGGTTGGTGTAAAAAACATAATAATACAGTACTGTACTCTGTTTATTGAGTGTAGATGTGAAGTTGGTTGGTGTAAAAAACATAATAATACAGTACTGTACTGTACTCTGTTTATTTCCAGCTAACATAATAATACAGTACTGTACTCTGTTTATTTCCAGCTAACATAATAATACAGTACTGTACTCTGTTTATTTCCAGCTAACGGTACCGGTATATTGCTAGGTCTTCATCTTCATTACTCGGCTATTATGCAATTTCTGTGGTGAAATCTGTTGTCAATTATGAAAACCTGGCACTACCTGTAATACTGTGTTGGTGGTGTAATGGTTAAGGTGCTTATTATTTGGGTGTGGTGTCTCGTGTTTGAATCCCGTGAGGACCACATGCTTTCTTTAGTTTATTTAGTTTGTTTAGTTTGCAAGTTTTACATTTTAATTCAAGTAAATTGGGGTTTGTAATTGATGATTAATTTTAAGAACGGGGGGTTACTTATATGAAGCAGAGATAAAATAGTTTCTTATGTTTCCGTTAGTATCAAGAATTCAGTTGCAAAGGGATTCCATTTACCATTAGCTGAAATGAAACGGAGTAGCCTATAGTCAGGTGAATTAATCACTGCAAAAGAAACTGCACTCATAATTCATTCATGCTCATTATATTACCATGTTTAAGATCACAACGAGGAACAGAACTTATGTGGTCAACTGTACATTCTATGTGGTATGTTTTTTTCTTGTTTTTCTTGTTTTCCTTTTGCTAAATTGTTGCTTCCACATAGTCATTTCGATATACTGTATTCTTTTGTGTAAATATTGTGCCATTCCTGTTTTGGTTTGTTTGAACATAACATAAGAACATAAGAAAATGGGAGTCTGCAGAAAGCCGATTGGCCCACACACCTAACCCTTATTATAAGGCCTAATTATAAGCCCAGCTCACTAACACCATTAGGACTGACCTCACCGAAACGGTCAGAGGTCAGAAAACGGGGGTCTGCAGAGCGCCGATTGGCCCACACCTGACAGATCCCCCTCACACCCAACCCATCTAGTCCATATGCCTATCTAATTTTATCTTAAAGCTCCCTATCGTTCTTGATCCCACTATACCTTACCTTAGCACTTGGTAGTCTATTCCACCTATCTACAACTCTGTTACCAAACCAATATTTGCCTATATCTTTTCTGAAACAAAATTGCAAAATTGCTTTGCAAGTTTTACATTTTAAAGTTAATGATCCTCAGAATCAAGTAATCGGGTATCGGTTCAAGGTAGTATTATCAACCCTTCCTGCCCGGGCAGCATTTTAAAATGCTGCAACTTGAGCAGGGCCGGTGCCCGAGCAGCATTTTAAAATCTGTATGCTTTAAAGCGTGCTAAGCGTGCTTTGAAAGCTGCGCGGCAAAACATTTGTTGACAAGGTTGATCGTAACACCACCAAGCCTCAACTACATCGCTTATCAGTTCGTACCTGTCCGCCGTTGCTAGTTATATCAAAAATATGTCTTCCAAAGTGTCCGATATGGCAAAATACGCAGCAAAACTCTCTCTCCACGGAAATTGTCATCACACCTGAAGCAGTTGACCTAGAGAGCTCTACTCAACGCCAGTCTACAGATACAAGTAAGGGCTACATTTTGAGATTTGTGTGAATTCTCTAGCTATTAAATTAAACAAATATATATCTATGTTTACATACGTTTTTTGGCTAGATCGCCCGGGTAAGACTATCAACATTTAGAAATGCTGCCCGTGCAAGAAGGGCTAATGTGACCCAATTCACTCTTAATAGAATACTTGCTACCAATAAATAATTAAAAAAATACTGACCTGCTCACGTGTAGATCATAGTCTTTAATTATATACTATATGTCGGCAACTTCTTCAAGTCAATGGGCCGCCTGGTCCGCCCTTGATGATTCCTCACTGCAACTACTAAGGCAGGGCTGTGGCGGGCGTATCTTCACGTCCGAGTCTGCCCTTGGACACCAACAACAAGGAAGCTCCACAGTCTGGATCACAGCTGCCTCGTAGATCTGAAAAAATTACATAATTAGACTTACCAATTGATAAACCTGTAGTGGTTATTAAAATGTAAAACTTGCAAAACAAACAAACCAAAATGGGAACAGCACAATATAAAGACAAAAGAACTTATCAAATCAATGAGGAAATTATAATGTAAAACTTGCAAAATAAACAAACCAAAACTTGTAGGGTAAGGTGGGGTAGATTCGCCGCGAAATGTGGTTCTTTAATAACAGCATCCAACTGAATCAGTATTCAGATTTTTTTTTTACATAACTTTTACATTCAGGCCTTCCTGCACACGTTCATATAATTTTTATGTGAAAAAACAAAACATAAAGGTTTGTAATGGGGTGGCAAAAAAAGTTAATCGCGCGGCGGATCCACCCCATAGTGAGGGGTGAAATCGCCGCTGCCATATATTATCAATGATTTCATCCTGCCGCGGCGATTTTACCCCCAATTACTCTGCAAAAGTAACAATTAAGATGTTTTATTATTATATTGATATAATCCAAGTATTTTTGTATAAAACTGTAGACCTAGGAGTATTATAAAATTATAAATTATATAATTATAAATTCTTGGCTGAAACAAAGAGAAAGAGTTAGTTTCCACTTAGAAATCATAAACAACCATCTTGTAACACAGGTGGGAGGTAAGGTCGCCGCCACGAAAAATGCTCACGACCGCTTACATATTTTTCAGGTTGTAAAATTATGAAAAAATATTTGTCTTCGTTAAATAAATGACAACTATGCATGTTTGTGTTCTATCATCATCTACACATACTATAAACATACCTAGAATCAATTCCATACGTATTTGGATTTATGACAAATTTTTTTGGACAAGTATCTACGGTCCGCGGCGAATCCATCCCAAGGCGATTCCACCCCGCCTTACCCTATGAACACAGTAAAAAGACAAAAAACTAATCAAAATTGCTATGTGGAAACAACGCTTAACCCTTCCTCCCCAGGTGTCCGTGTGGAAGGACACCACGAAATAAGGGCAGGAAAGGGTGTCCTTTCAGCAGATAGTAAGCTTTCAAGCCTATTCAGCTTGGTCTGAACGCTGTGCATCCGACGCATGTAAACAAAGCCGATCGTTGCATCACCGCACCTCCGAAAACAATAAGGAGACGTCGGATCAATGTTATTGTTGTGACGTCAGACGAAATTAGTGTGTGAAAATATTGTCAACATCGCGGAAAAATTAGCTCCACTGAAATCGTCATCACAACTGAACCAGTTGACTTAGAGAGCTCTACTCAACGCCAGTCTACAGATTGGAAACCGCACTACGTTTATAGATGCGTGGGAAATTTCTAGCAGTTAAAATTTAAAAAAATACGGTAGCCTAGGCCTAGACGTTTTTCGGCCAGATCGCCCGGGTAGCCCACACTGTCCTTTGGAGATACAGCCTGGGCCCGGAGGGTTAAGCAAAATAATAATTTATATATAAAAGAACACAATCCACCATCAACTTGGCAAACTACAATTTTGACATACTGTATAATAACACAAAACCACTGCATAATATTATCTCTATATGAGTAAGTGAATTTGTTAACAGGGCTGTTGAGTAGTCAGTGAAAAATATTTTGACCCAGACTGATGCAGTTTTAAACACCGTACACTCCCTTGATTGACAGGGCTAGGGCGTTTCCTTCTTACAGGTATTATACTGGACATTTGTCATGAACTCGCTAGACCGACCTGCCCATCCTCTTGCCGTCTACCAATTATGGCACAGTGCAGGATCGAACTGCAATCCCTTCGATCAGCTGTCAGACACGTTAACAGCCCGTGACTCCAGAAATTTAACAAGTACGACTCAGACCCACCCAAAAACATGTCCGCTCCAAATGTTCGGACTCCAGAAGGGGCCAGGGAGAGATAAGCTCCGTCTCCGAGAGGGCAGCGGGGGAGGGGACCAACAGGCAACGGGCTTGCCCCCCCGGGCCAATACCCCCACCGTCCGCAGCCTCCCTTGCAGTGCCAGCCAATCGGTCCATCTCGCCAGCACCTAGAAGGAATAGTAGTACTGTACAGTCTTTGAGTTATAGAGGTTAGTGGTCAGTTATTTTACCCTAATTATAATGAATAGACCATAGTGACCAAATATAGCAATAATCTATTTAAGGGGAGATGGATAGTTTTTCTAGATCCCCTTCTCCCTCATGTTTAGCCCCAGTAGTTTTCAGATTATAAGATGTTTGTCGAGCGTGCAATTCTGGTGAATATACAACTTCCTCGTAAACCGGAAACAATCAGTAACAGTAAACCAAGTCACGTCGGAGCCTTCGGATGTCAAAAGCTCAGTTCCCCAAGGAATAGTGTTAGCGCCCCTTCTTTTCCTCATTCTAATTTACGACATAGATGCCAACACAAGACACAGTACAGTGTCTTCTTTTCCTGATGACACAAAGCTAAGCAAGATAGTAAACACACAAGAGGACAGTGGCCAGCTGCAAGAAGACATAAATGTAGTGTTCCAGTGGACCAGGGAAAACAACATGCAATACAATGAAGAAAAATTCCAATTAATAAGATATGGAGATAATAATGTCGTTAAAGAGAATACGAACTACGTAACATATCTAACCACATAATAGAAAGGAAAGACAGTGTGAAAGAGGTGAATGGACGACTCGGCCCATGGGACAACTCGGCTCGGACAGCTCGGCCCACTTTTGGACAACTCGGCCACGACGGTGAGACAGCTCGGCCCCATGTTATGCTATGGGGCAATTTGACGAGACTAGCCGACCATGCCAAGACCACTTTTGTTAATATAGCCGTGAATTGTATAATTATGTCATAGTTGGTCACAATTATATCCTACTTATCAGCACACAAGTATATGAATTATGAACATACAGTATTATAATTATAATACCGGTACATGCATATTAATTAAATCGTATTTGCGGTTGCTGTTTCTTTCCAATAAAATTGTCCAGAGGTAAATTATGCATTGTCAATAAATTTGGTGCCTTATATACCCAACGTGCAAAGGAAGCCATTCAGTTTCGTACTGGAGACAATGAAGCAGATGCTCGTTGAAACAACCGTGAATGAAGCAATAGTAATTAAATTTCATTCGTCGTCACTCTTTAGGGGAATTAACACAAAAATTTACATATATATATATATATATATATATATATATATATACCGGTATATACAGTATATATATATAATTATATATAGTAACATAACTTATAATTGTTTTTATTCCCAGCTAATAAGATTTTGTAAAATTTGTACCAGAGTAGAAGACTTTTGGGATAGAGCTAGGTTACTATACAGACTCTTAGTAGACAGAGGTTTTGTTGCAAGTAAATTGTTGCATAAATTTAATCTTTTTAAGGTCAATTATTGTGACTATTTTAAAATTTGATATCAATAATTTTAAGCAAGCATTATTAACTTGAAGTTTCTATTATAACCGCTGCTTACTTTTTGTCTGTATGTATTAATATTTAACTTTTTCTATTGTTATTATTATTATTCTTTATAATTAATTGTTCTTGTTAAAAGAGTACTCTTTTGTTTAAATCTATTGTGCCTTCTTCATATTTTCAAATACTGTATTGTTATTTATTATACTGTATCTATTCATTGTCGATAGGATCAATTGCTTGCTTTTGCGATTTCCTTAGTTTATTTGTACAATAAATGTAGGTTATTAGTAGGGTAGTAATTGTTAGGGGTCACTTGAAGCATGCTATGCTTACAGGTACCTACCCGATAGCACTATCGTTAGTGAGTGATATTTGTATTTTGTACTATTGTTATTATCTTGTCAAGTTGCAACTTTGATTTTAATAGAACATATTGACACTTAATGTAGTTTCTTTATTCATGCAGAGTTTAGTAAAATTTACCAGAACGTCCCCGACTTCCCAAATTGACTAATTCCTTGAACGTGACGACAGTGCATTGTTATATGTGCGATCAGTTTACTTGGGAAACAAATTGACTTGCGCTGTAGTTGTGTACACCCTGTGGTGGATTGTGTTCTTTTATTTCATAATTTTATTTTATCAAGCGTTGTTTCCACATAGCGATTTTGATAAGTTTTTTGCATTTATCTTGTATCGTCCCAGTTTTAGTTTGTTTATTTTGCAAGTTTTACATTATAATATATACCGGTATATAATAGTTGGGATGTGTGTACATGCTTAGATTGATATGCAGGATTCGAAGTTGCATAATAAATCGTAGGCAGTGTCCACCATTCTTTAACTGTCTTCGTGGTGCGATGCATAAGGTGTTGATATTCGGTGTGAGCATCCTGGGTTCGAATCCACGGACTGCCACATGTGTTTGTAAATTTCATAAATCGATTTTAGGAGTATAGTTGGTTGTTGGAAGGAACATAATAATTGATATTGGTTCAGGAGTGATTTATCGAGAGGACTTCCCTAGTGGTTAAGGCCCCATTAATTGCTCTTTCCATTCACATATGCATAGCCTACGTGAGTTGCAGTTGGGATGTGTGTACATGCTTAGATTGATATGCAGGATTCGAAGTTGCATAATAAATCGTAGGCAGTGTCCACCATTCTTTAACTGTCTTCGTGGTGCGATGCATAAGGTGTTGATATTCGGTGTGACTCGGTGAGCATCCTGGGTTCGAATCCACGGACTGCCACATGTGTTTGTAAATTTCATAAATCAATTTTAAGAGTATAGTTGGTTGTTGGGAGGAACATAATAATATATACACAGTATATATATATATATATATATATATATATATATATATATATATATATATATATATATATATATATATATATACAGTATATATATATATATATATATACTGTACCTGTATAAGTGTATATATATATATATATATATATATATATATATATATATATATATATATATATATACTGTATATATATACAGTACAGTACTGTGTTTTTTGCACTGTTACCCAACCAGCGGGGGTGTGGGGGCGGCAGCCCCCACCCATAATACTAGGATAGGTTAGATAAGGTTGATAGGTTAGGCTAATGTCTTTTTTACGCTTTTAACCCCTCATTATCCCTGAACTTCATTGCCCTCCCCACTATACTCTGTTTTTTTCAAGTTGATGGTAAATTGCTATCTCTCCGTCCTGATTACTCGGCTATTGCCATGATTTTATAGCGAAATATGTTGTTAATTATGAAAACTTGGCCATTTTATGACGCACAGACATAGCAGTAGCATTTATTTCGGTACGATTTTAGTTATTGGATACCTATTTGACAGGTACCACCGAGGATTTAATACTGTACATATTTTTTTTCGGTTTCCACGCATCCAACACCAAGCTACACCTTTTTCTGGTCCGGTAATAGTATTGAAAACGATATAATAACTTTTTAAATGTGGTTTTCGACGAGAATAAAACAGCGCGTTTGTGCCAAAAATCGGCGGCGGGAGTCCGTCGTCGCTTCGGATCGTCGCGGTTTGTTTACCCAGGACGCTCGAGGTGACGGCCAGCTGTTTTACTTGCCCCCTGCTGGCCACATATATGACGATTATTATAATTCACGGGGGGGGTGAGGGGGGGCAGAGCCCCCCCTCAACCCTGTCCTGTATCCCACGGCCTATAACGCAAGTCTTTATAAAAAAATTTACCCAACAACTGGTTATAAGCTTAGCCATTTGAAGTCGACCGCCAAGGCGGGACCGGGAAGTCACTCCGAACGTAAAGTAAACAAAGCGACGCTACTTCCCCGAACGCAACCGAGTTGTCTTTATATTTCGTCTCATATTATCATTATTAACCCTCCAGCCCCGGCTATGTATTATATATATATTCCCCGAAAACCGGGAGTTTTGGCCGAAAAACGTCTAGCCTAGGCTACCGTATCTTTGTTATTCTGACTGCTTCCGCATTCCCGCGCATCCCCAAGCGTAGATGTGTTTCTTACCTGTAGAATGGCGTTAAGTAGAGCTCTCTAAGTCAACTGGTTCAGTTGTGATGATGATTTCATTGGAGATAACTTTATGGCAAAAACAGCCACTTTACACTACTTTTCGATACTTAACAACAACATACAGGCACACACGAACAAGCGACGCTCTCCTTCTTGTGGCCGGAGATGCGGGGCGTCGGTCCAGCCGGCTGTTGTTTACATGCGTCTTATCTTATCTTTAGATCTTATCTTTAGATGTGTTTGCCGCTCTTCTAGCGGCACCAAGGAGCGCGACGCCCCTCGTTATGGGTGGTGATTTGGTGCAGTAGACTGTTTGAAGCGACAGCTCGCACCCTTGCGAGGATGGGCTCGTCTGGCACTTTTTGCAGTTCGACATCTAGGGCTCTCTTGAAGTTGTCTAACGAGATGTCCCTCATGTCTCTTACTCGCCGTGGGAGTTTGTTGAAGAGACGTGGGCCTCTGTGTGATAACCAGCCCTCTCGCAGAGAGCCCATAGCACCCCTGTTATTCATCCGGGGGATTTCGCATTCCCAGCCTCTCCTATCACTGAATTTCATGACTATCGGAGTATGTAGGTTTGGTACTAAACCCTCTGCGATTTTCCACGTGTATATTATTAGGTAAATTTTCTCTTCTACGTTCCAGTGAGTACAGATTCAGTGCTCTTAAACGCTCCGAATAGTGTAGATGTTTTCGTCGGACCGACGCCTCGCACACCAAGCTCACAGGCTTTCAACCACTGGGCGTTAAAGAGCCCTTCCGGGCAGCTCTGGTATGCTTTTTTATGAGCGTTCAAGAGCCCTTCCGGGAACCAAGGGTTAAAGTGTCCCCATTGCTTTTTTAGTGTTTCATACACCAGAAAAGGGTGTAGCTTGGTGTTGGATGCATGGAAACCGAAAAAGAATATGTATTAAATCGTTGGCGGTACCTGTCAAATAGGTGTCCAGTAACTAAAATCGTACCTTTATTTCCAGTAAGCATAAAGAAATTGGATGCTAAAGGATTCAATTTAAGATCAGCTGGAAAAAAATAGACTAGGCCTATAGTAGGGGTTGTGTGACTCGTGTTTTTAGATTGTTGGATAATGGGTAAATACTCATTTCAGCTCCTCTTCAGTATAAATCAACATTACATCTGAAGAAAAAATTCAAAAAAATAAAATAAAACTTACTGAAATCGATGTCGGTCCAAAAAGTCAGGTTTACCGAATTTAGGCCTAGCCTTCATATGTTGCCTGTCAATCATAGCCTATTCTTAATGGATGGACAGTATTAAATTATTAATTATTATGGTTTTTCCACCAACCAACTTCACTTCTAAGTTCTAAACTCAATTAGTGAAATCAACAAATACATGTTGCACTACAAGGACTCGAACCTAGGACACTCACATCGAAATTCTGCGCACTTAGGCCTATGCAATGTATGCATTGCGCTATCAAGACAAATATTTCAATGTGTAGGATCTCTAGATAATTTATATTATACACTTCATTGCAATGCTATTGATCATTGGCGTTATTAGCGGCTTAGCCTACTGTTACAAATCTATTAGTCCTAAGGTAGCCTAGGCTAGATAAAATAGCCTAGGCCTAACAAAAACTATATTTAACTTCCTAGGCCTAGGTCTAGATGGCGTTGCGGCTATGGTCTATCTCCACCCATCATCCATGACAAAGTTGACAAACAAGATCATATTACTTAGCCTACTTAGGCTACTTACTTTTGCTACATTTGTTTAGTTCGCCACTGCTTGTAGCACCGAGGAGAGTGCCGCCCCTCGTTCTGGGTGGTGATTAGATTCAGCAGACTGTTCGAAGGGGCAGCACGCTCTCCTGCGAAGATGGGCTCGTCTGGCACTTTTTGCAGTTTGACATCGAGGCCGCTCTCTTGAAGTTGTCTAACGAGACGCCCCTCATGTCTCTTACTCGCCGTGGGAGTTTGTTGAAGAGACGTGAGCCTCTGTGTGATAACCAGCCCTCTCGCAGAGAGCCCTTAGCACCCCTGTTATTCATCCGGGGGATATCGCATTACCAGCCTCTCCTATCCCTGAATTTCATGGCTATCGGGGTACCGGGTATGTATGTTTGGCACTAAACCTCTGATTTTCCATGTGTACAGTATATTATTAGGTAACGTTCTCTTCTACGCTCCAACGAGTAGAGTTTCAGTGTTTTAAACGCTCCCAATAGTGTAGCTGTTTTACCGAACTTATAGGCTATGCGAAGTGAAATTCTTTTGTACACTCTCTAAGTAATTTATTTCACATGCCTTGTATAGGGATGTTCATACGCTACAGTATTCAAGCCTCGGTAGCACTAGAGATTTGTAGAGCGTTATCATAGGTAATTTACCGCGTGTTATAAATGTACGCAGAATCCAACCCGTTAGACGTTTCGCAGCCGCAACTTTGACCTGGTTATGTTCTTTGAAACACATATTTTCAGACATTAACACCCCAAGGTCTTTCACAGAATGCTAGACTACTCGGCCCACGGGACAGCTCGGCCCACGGCGAGACAGCTCGGCCCAGTAAAATCGAGACAGCTCGGCCCCGTGTTAATTACGAGACAACTCGACCCATCTGCTTTGAGACAGCTCTGCCCACTATATGATTTCAGACGATTAGTGTGTGGTATTTTTAAATATGATGTATTTTGTAAATACATATATACAGTACAGTATTATGGGACATCCCTTACTCTGGCAACGAGTGGCAGTGAGAGGGCTGAGAGGTTCACAACAATAACATGAGTGCGGCGGCGGACGGACGTAAGTAATATAAGAAATCATCGTATTTATTCCCATTAATTTCCGGAAGCTTAAACCTATGCGAAAAAAGGTAAAACTTGAAGAGACCCCGGACAGCGTGTTTACTAGTTAATTCTATTTTTTTGTTTATTTTTCTTTTATATACAGTACTGTACAGTGTTGTTTAATACCGAGGACCGTCGCATTTTAGTATTTTCAACATTAGCCTAACCTAACCTAACTTAACCTAACCTAACCGAAAACTAAACAGGGAACGTGAGCTGGGTTTAGACCGTCGCGTACCCATAAACAGGGAACGTGAGCTGGGTTTAGACCGTCGTGCACCCATAAACAGGGAATGTGAGCTGGGTTTAGACCGTCTGTTAGTTTTCGGTTAGGTTAGGTTAGGCTAATGTTGAAAATACTAAAATGCGACGGTCCTCGGTATTAAACAACACTGTAGCCTATATCAAAGAAAAATAAAAAAAAATCTAGAATTAACTAGTAAAAAGGCTGTCCGGGGTCTCTTCAATTTTTACCCGAAAAAATCTGGAAAAACTAAATAAGATGGTCACTAATTTTCCCATGGATTTTTTAAATTTTTCCCTGTTAGTTTTCATCAATACAGTCAGTTCCCCGTATCCGCGCTCCATACATTCGCGATGCCGCTTATCCACGGACACCCCTAAATATCCCATTACTCGTCATCCGCGCAAAAAAACAGCAAAATACCAGCTATTATACCAGCTATTCACGGATTTGAATCGGGCGGGTCGGTGCGCATCCCGATTCTTGCTTTGGTCGGCCATCTTGCATGACGTCAACACAGCGTCCCAGCTGAGGCAGCAGTTCACAGACCAGTGTTGGAAAAGTTGAAAACCACTTGTTTACAATCTTTTTTCTGCACAAACCTCTTATCTCCCGCATTTATTAGGGCCTTTAGAGCATTCAGTGATAGGGACAGTGGGCCTGATGGTAATCATGATGGAAATAAATGCCCGGGACCATCAAAACAGAGAGCAAGCGTACCGACGCTGTCGGACGAAAGCAGGCAAATTATGCCGATGCGTAAGGCTAGCCTAGGCCTAATGACTGATTTCAAATAAAGTTTGTGTGGTAAGTTATCTCCTCATAATATGTATTAATAAGTATTCTCCTCAAATAATATGTAGGTCAAAATAATGGTTTGAGGTCCAAGATGGCCGGTCAGGTACGAGCTAAGCCTATTTCCCATTGAAACCTATGTTAAATACACTCCACGTATCCGCGTTTTCAAGTATCCGCGGACCGCAGTCGGTACCAGTAAGGCGCGGATACGGGGAACCGACTGTATATAGGGTTTGGAAATAATTACAACCCTCGGCGAAACCATTTTCCGCATTATACAACGATCTTAAGACACGCCGCTCGATAGTGGGGAGGGCTATGAAGTACAGGGAAAATGAGGGGTTAAATGCGTAAAACGGCGATAAAAACGTATTTTAGCAAAACTTGGCTCGGGTTTCAAGGTACTGTATTTCAAAGGCCTAAAACCCAATATTTCGAAAACCCGAGCCAAGTTTTGGCCAAAGCTGGCTCGGATTTTGCGAGTTTGTAGAAACAAAAATTACAGTAACCTCATTTATAAATTTGGCTCAGGTTTCCCAAAATTGTAAAGCCATAAAACCCGAATTTTGGAAAACCCGAGCCAAGTTTTGGCAAAACTTGGCTCGGATTTTGCGAGTTTTAAGAGTAAACAAATTAAAGTAACCTAATTTAGAATTTTGGCTCATGTTTCCCTAAATTGCAAACCCCAAAAAGCATAATTTTTGAAAACCCGAGCCTATTTTTGGTAAAACTTGGATCGGAATTTGAGAATCGAAAAAGACTAACGAAATGTCGGAAATCGGCTCATGATTTCCCTAATTGCAAAGCCATATAACCAGATTTATCGAAAACGTAGCACTTATTTAAATCATAAGTATCCAGTAACATAGACCTAGTACATTGGATACAAGCCTAATCCACACCTAATGCCTACAATGTGTCCGTAGTACCTAGTAGGCCTACGTGGGATACAACACAAATCCTTACCGGTGCCATGGCGGTTGGGCCGCCGCCCATTTAGTATTCGGGCGTATCTGTAAATACTACCGCAACTACGAATCTTGTTTCCGAGACCTAGTATATTAACCTAACCAAACAACCCAACATAACCTAATCTAGACCCAGTATGTGGGATACTAAACTAGCCCTTGCATGCCAGCAACAGCGGATTCATAGTACCCAGTACGTGGGATACTAAACTAGCCCTTGCATGCCAGCAACAGCGGATTCATAGTACCCAGTGCGTGGGATACTAAACTAGCCCATGCATGCCAGCAACAGCGGATTCATAGTACCAAGTGCGTGGGATACTAAACTAGCCCTTGCATGCCAGCAACAGCGGATTCATAGTAGTACAGTACCCAGTACGTGGGATACTAAACTAGCCCTTGCATGCCAGCAACAGCGGATTCATAGTACTCAGTACGTGGGATACTAGGAAATGAACACCTGTAGTTTCGATGATAGGCAGGTGGAGTTAGTGTTGACTAAAAAGCTGGTGGACAGACCTCGGGAGATGCGAAAATGGCGTGTGTACGAATCGGTGCCGTCTATAGGAAGGTATTGACAACCATGTTACGAAAAATTTCCATTTTAGTACCATATATTTTTATTAGGTTTGGCCGAGGCTTAAAACACATTTTCATATGAGCATATAAAATCCATAATTGTTTTCAAATATTGCAAAATAGGCTAATTGGTGACCAACTTATTTAGTTATACTAAAAATCTTAATCTTTGTTGCTTTGCCATTACCCATTAAGATTGCACTACTAGTTGTGGTGCGTATTTTAGCGTTTTATTTTTTTTATTTTCTCCCTTAGGCTATAGGCCTAATACATTTCAGGATAATATTCAAGGACACTAGTGCGACATTATGAGAAACAATTTATTAGGGAAAATAGGCACCAATAGATTCGCCATATTTTTCTCCATATAGTCCGTATGGAGGATTTTCGTTATCAACAAATTGAAAAATACCCACTTCACAGACAAATACACCAAAAATCTAAGCCAAAGCGGGGGTGTGGGGGCAGCAGCCCCCACCTATAATACTAGGATAGGTTAGGTAAGGTTGTTAGGTTAGGCTAATGTCCTTTCAAAGGCTAGTAAACACTAGGATAGCCTATACCCGGTCAGAGGTAAGAAAAAGAAGATCCTGCACTAGTCTCCTTGAATGCTACCCCTAACCAAACCTAACTTAAAGTCTTAAATTAACCTAACAGTTGAGCCTAAATAACATAATAAAAATATTAGGGAAAAGGCCGCGCATAGGCCTACGCGAGGACAGGATTTGGTGCTGCATACATGGCCTCACCCATAAACCCTCCACTTAGCGCTCCCCATCCTAATCCTGACTGGTCTCGTAAAATTGCCCCATAGCAAAACATGGGGCCGAGCTGTCTCAAATAATGGGCCGAGTTGTCCAAAAGTGGGCCGAGCTGTCCGAGCCGAGTTGTCCCATGGGCCGAGTCGTCCAGTCACCCAAATCATCAGTAGGCCTATAACCCTAAATTCAAGTTAGCCTAGAATAGGCCTAGTAGCCTAGATAGGGTACACTTACACTTTGTTACACTTTGTAGTATTCCGTCCGTTAGCGACACAGTTGAGCTGGGGCTCCACTGCGACCAGGCAGCTCCCTTTCTTCCACTCTCCATTGCAGAAGTCGGTTGGAGTTGGCGCTGGGGTATCCTGGTGTTGGTGGCCGGTCCGGTATTTTGGCCAGACACATGTCCAAGTGTTTCTTGAAAGTGTCTGGAGACACCCCGGTCATGTTCCTGAGAGGGGCTGGTATACAGTTGAACAGTCTGGTTCCATTGTATGCAAAGCTGTGATGGATCAGGGATTTGATTTTTTGCGTTGATCCCGGTGTAGGCTAGTCCTCAGGCTCACATAGCACAGCCTCCCTCGCCTTTGGTGTTGAGTCTCTTGGATGTTTGGATTTGGTACCTTTTTTTCCAAAATCTTCCAGACGTAGATGATGATGTATCTCTCCCTACGTCTTTGAAGTGAGTACAGCTGCAGCTCCTTGAGTCTCTCTCTCTCTCTCCCAGTAGTTAGTGTTGAAACCCATGGATTTTACTGGTGAATGTCCTCTGGGTGGCTTCAATTTCTGTTATTTCTCCTACTTTTTGGGGAGACCAGAGCTGAGAGCAGTACTAGAGTCGTGTACGGTGGTAGGACCAGTGACTTCCACAGTGTTAACATACACGTAACACCTCTCATTTCTTGTGTGGAAGGACCGTCTCAGGATCCAGCCTGCTATTTGTTTTGCTGTTGTTGTGGCTTTGGTAGGCCTATAGGCTAGGCTAATTATAGTTATATAGAATTGCCCAGTTTAAGAAGATCCTTAACAACCATGATTTATAAATTACAAATATTGTTAAGATTACTTCACCATATCTTGCATAAAACAACGAAAAATAGGCTACTTACCAAATCAAAATTCTTGTCATGCTTCTTGGGACTCTTGCCGAACTCCAGACTTCATGATGAACCTCCTCACCACCGACATCCGCCCCGCCCCCATAATAGAGTTCGGATCCCCTGTCTGTAACCACTAACCTGGGTTACTCCATGGACCTTAAACGCCTGGAGTCCGTTCAGAGAAGATGGACCAAACAAATACACGGACTGGAAGGTCTTCCCTACAATGAGAGACTACAAAGTCTAAACCTCTTCTCTGAGGTTGATGAGACTGATAAGGAGCGACCTCATACTCTGCCACAACATCTTCCATGGCAATTCACCTATCGCACCCACCGACCTCTTCACACTAGCACCGAGAGTAGGCACCAGGGGCCACAGGTACAAGATACAGATCCAACATGTATCAGTAGAAGCCCGAAAACGCTTCTTCTGCAGAATAGCAGAGCTCTGGAACTCCCTCTCCGAAGAAACTGCTATGGGCCTATGGCCCCAAATACCACTGCCTTCAAGAGACTCCTTGCCCAAACTCTCCCAGAAACCCTCCAAAGCTATATACAATAGCCTAAACAGACCTTCCACCCTCCTGACCCCCCCCCCCCCCATCCCTACTCCCCCCACCCCCCACAAATTTCACATGCCCAACTCCCCACTTCACACCCATATCAAAATAAACAAAGAAATTCCATCATCTTGTAGACCAACACTCAAATCAAATCCAAGAAGATACAAACAACCAGTTACACAAACATATTACAGTACATACACCTCATCACACAATCTAGCTGGAGTATCCGTATACAGTACCAGGACCTGTACTAGGGCCCGGACCCTCTGTAAGTATTGTCATGTGACACAAGCAGGAGACCGCGGCCCCACGAGGTAAGATAACGAGGTAAGACTTGGGAGGCTAGGCCTAATGTTTTCGTATTTCTTAACACATACTAAGGAACATTTTGTGCATGATATCTTTGTATTTATTATTGTTTAATCATTCTTGTATGTAAATATATACGAATTTAATCAAGCATCTCAAAATTATGCTGGAATATTTTGTTTTGGCTTACTGACTATTCCGCCCTCGAACCATTCCGACTGGAAGATCCCGCCCGCTTAGCTAGGTCCTGCCCGCCTGCATGTTGTGGGCGGGAAGAGCCAAACATCAATCCTTCCTTGGCTGATTCCGCCTTCTAAGATTAGACCGTCCCGCCCGTTTGTAAGGTTCGCGTATACCTTAAACTGTGCTTGCCTAAATGTGCAATGAAAAAGCCTGTAGCCTTGAAATTTGTGATTGTATCTAACCTTGTGTGTATATATATATGACGATCAGACTAAAACACGCCCATTAATAGGAAAAATCACAACCAATTAATTTGCCAATTGTCCATTTTCAGCCGATGGTGATTAGCATATTTCCCATGTTTATAGAATTCAGTTACTTTGCAAATACAGTAGAGTAGCGAATAATGGAGTGATCATGAAAACGTGACATTACCTCTTGAAGTTTATGTCACCTTTTTATTAATTCCGGCTGTCATTAGACTTACCTCTTACAGCTTAGGAAGGATCTGTGATAGTTGAAATGCTTAAGACTGTCTCGAATAACCTTCCTAATCTGAATAAAATTGCCTCATGATAGACAAAATATATAATGCAATCACGAATTTCAAGGTTACAGGCTTTTGCATCGCACATTTAGGCAAGATCAGCTGAGGTTGTGTGAACCATACAAATGGGCGGGACGGTCTAATCTTGGAGGGCGGAATCAGCCAAGGAAAGATTGATTGCTTGGCTCTTCCCGCCCACAACATTCGGGCGGGAAGGACCTAGCTAAGCGGGCGGGATCATCTAGTCGGAATGGTCTGAGGGCGGGAAAGACCTGCTCCCATTTGTTTTCCTTTGTTTTGTGGATGTCGAAAAGAGCGCCACTTTCAAATTTATTCTAGTCGATGTTAAAAGAATTTTCTCAGCTTAGAAAGGCTCTATAGGAAGCAGAATCGTACACATTATCTCAATTAACCCTGACTCATAGATTCTTCAGAATCTGATTAATATTATATAATGATGGCTAGAACATGTACAAAATAATGAATAAGCCTTTTTGTTTTATTCTAGCTGACATTTAACAACTTTTCTCAGCTTAGGAAGGCTTGATAGGTATTTGACCACTTGCAAGTTTCGTTCTATAAGGAAGTTGGAGCTGTAGACAACGATATTTAACAGAGTTTACAGCTAAAACATATATAAATACATAAAATCCAATTCAACATACTCTTTAGCCATCAGAAACCTACATTATTATTGTATTTATGTTTACTACCGATGTCAACAACTCCAACTTCCTTATAGAACGAGTAGTCAATTAACAACTTTTCTCAGCTTAGAAAGGCTTGATAGGCATAAAAATACGTCAAGTATATCAATTAACCCTCTGACTGGCATAGGTACTTTGGAAACTGATTAAAATCGTTTAATGATAGTCAGAATATCTAGAAAATTCGTCAGTGTACGGGCAGGATAACTATTTTCGTAAATTGGCTTCTATTAGACAATATTTCTCAGCTTAGGAAAGACCTCTAGGAATGAAATGGGTGAAGAATCTCGGTTATCTCTCTGTCTCCCATAGGTTCTTTAGTTAGTAGTTACTATAGTCTATTCGCTGTAAGTAGGCGATAAATCATGACCTCTAACCTCTGTAACTCAAAAACGGCTAGAGTAATCGAGCTAACATTTCTACCATTTGGGAAGAGACAGTCAAGGAATAGAAGTGGAAATTTACAGCCAGTTTGCTCTACCCCTTTTTGAGTTACAGAGGATAGAGGTAATGATTACTCACCTACTTACAGCGAGTATACTATAGTATAACATAAGAACATGGGAGTCTGCAGAAAGCCGATTGGTCCAAGCAAGGCAGATCCCTCTCACACCTAACCATAATTATAAGCCCAGCTCACTAACACCATTAGGGCTGACCTCACGCAAACAGTCAGAGGTCAGAAAACGGGGATCTGCAGAGCGCCGATTGGCCCACACCTGACAGATCCTCCTCACACCCAAACCATCTCGTCCATATGCCTATCTAATTTTATCTTAATTTGATCCTACTATAGCTCTATTACTGTAGTCGTTTGTGAGTTATAGAGATTAATGTTCAAGAGTGTTGGACTACTAATTTGGAACAGGGTATAGCTTATAGGTATCGCTCGCCAAAAAAAAAAAAAAAAAATCGACGACTAAATGGCACGAGAGGTATTAAAATAGCTAACTAATGTGGCGAATGTCTTAAAACTTCAACAGTAATGGGGCTAAACATGAGGGAGAAGGGGTCCAGAAAGCCCCCCCTTAATAGGCGCGCTCATAGATGCTGACATCGTGGTCGAGTCTTGTGATAAACAGACATATGAGAGAGAGAGAGTTACAAGGAATAGTTAGAATCGTAGAGACCTTGCAGTCCATTCCGAGGAGATACTCGAAGTGGAAGGAGAGAGACTGTTTAGTGCACTATACACTCTTTACAGAGTGTGCAAAATACTATACAGTATACTGTACTCTCTTCTTGAACTGCTCTACTAAAGATCTATTTACAACTTCGGAGGGAAGTTTGTTCCAGGTAGAACAGATCTTATATGTAAAAAAGTTTCCACAGATACTAGTGCTGAACCTTTTCAATTCTAATTTCCAGCCATGGTTGCGTGTTGTATTCATAGAGGCTAAACATTTTGCTATAATCCACATTGTCAAACCCATTAAGTATTTTAAAATATTCAATGAGCTGACCTCGTAGTCTGCGGGTCTCCAACGGGAAGAGATCAAGAGCTCTCAACCAGTCCTCATAGAGATAGAGAGAGAGAGAGAGAGAGAGAGGTATATATAGGACTGTGTGTGTGTGTGATGGGGCGGGGTGGAGGGAAGGATGTGAGTGTGTGCATCAGAGATTATATACTAGGTGTGCATGAGAGATAAGAGAGGGTGGGGGAGGGGAGGAGGGCGGGATGGAGAGGGGGTGGAGGGCGGGCGGGAGGGAGGGGCAGGGGGAGGGAGAGGGAAGGACGGAAGGAAGGGGGGGGGGGGGGGGGGGAGAGAGAGAGAGAACGGTTTCACTATCACATTTCCTCACAGTTTTGGGCAATGTCTTCCCCAACAATTTGCTATTTGATCCTTTCAACTATAGGTAGCGCCAACGAACTTGACAATAATCTTGACCCCTTAAGGGGGGATGGGCCGGTTTTCTGGACCATTTTCTCCCTCATGTTTAGCCCAAAGCATCTGATTTTTCGCTACTCAAAGGAAAAATATGGATCTATTTGTCTACTACTCTCAGCATCCTATTTGTGTTACTTTTAATTAACAGACTACAGGGCCAATATGGTGTGGGTACCAACATAAGATATCCTACTGACTAAATCTAGCTAAAATCCGTTCGTGCATAAAGCGAAAACTTGTTAAATCCTTCGATACGATGGCGTCATTTGTATTTTATTCTGGCTAACATACCTGCAAGAATATTTTCTTCAGTTTAGTAAGGAACTCGGGCAATGAACGGGTTAAACACTCTCTGTCTGTCTGATTTAATTAATAATTTTTAAACTGAAATAATACCGCATGATCGTCATGATAAAAAGAAGAATACATAATTGTACTGACAGGTTAAGCATCTCGTTATGCCATTATATTTACTAATCTCACTATGCTATTATAATTTACTATGTTGGTAGAATCTGTTGATGAATTTCAAGGGTTTACACGAGCCCTTCTTTCAGGCAATTTTTGCTTAGCAACGTTCACCTGATTGGGGTGAAGCGTCTTATTATCGGCAAACTAATATGGTGGTGGAACGTCTTAAAATCTCCAAACTAATGGGGCAAAACAGGGAGATCCAAAAATAGCTCCCTCTGACCAAATAGGATTAATGGGCGATTCTACAGCGACAACCTCTCATAGCCAAACGTGCTCAGGGCATCAAACGACAGGTAATCACTTTAGCAAAATTAAGTAAACAAGCCATTATCGATGACCGGAGACAGATAGAGGGGAGCACTGATTGCTTAAGGGGGTAGTGCTTGGTTTTTGGTCTATATATTCATGTATAAATATATTTTTGAGTTTCCTTGCTAGACCTCCATCAAATATTATGTTCCTTCCAACAACCAACTATACTCCTAAAATCGATTAATGAAATTTACAAACACATGTGGCAGTCCGTGGATTCGAATCCAGGATGCTCACACCGAAAATCAACACCTTATGCATCGCACCACGAAACAGTTAAAGAATGGTGGACACTGCCTACGATTTATTATGCAACTTCGAATCCTGCATATCAATCTAAGCATGTACACACATCCCAACTGCAACTCTCGTAGGCTATGCATATGTGAATGGAAAGAGCAATTAATGGGGCCTTAACCACTAGGGAAGTCCTCTCGATAAATTACCCCTGAACCAATATCAACTTATATCAAACTTAGAAAATCATCCCCTAGACCCCCTTTCAAGATAAATTTGTAAATTTTTCGGTAGAAAAATTTCCCGGCCGAAGGCCGGTTCCATCTAAAATTAGAGGCTGGCTATCGCTCGCCAGGAAAAAGAATCGACACCTAAAGGGCACGAAAGGTCATAATATTGACAACAAAATGAGGCGAAAGGTCTCAAAATCGCCAAACTAACGGAACGAACGTCTTAAAACCTCAAAACTAATATGCTAAACATGAGGGAGAAGGGGGTCCAGAAAAATCGAGTACTACCCCCTTAAACTCTTTTTGTGTTTAACCCCTTTATCAAGATGTCATTTTAATTATATTCTGGTTACCATTGGACGATTTTCTTTAAGCCGGTATCACACGAGCGCTTTTCCCCTCAACATTTATCCTCAACACTGGTCTGGCAGCTTATGAGGTCAACATTTATAATATCCCTGTCATCTAAATTCATCTACCATCAGTCTAGTTTCCGATACCACTGCAAAATATTCCAGAAATGTTGCCAGAAAAATGTTGATCATCGAATGTTGACTATAAAAGCTCTCGTGTGATACCGGCTTTAGTAGCATATAATCTACCTCTAGGACTCAAAGGGGTGAATACGATCTCCGTAAACCCTCTTAATAACATAGGTCGTTCTTAACCCCTTCTGTGCCGATGGTGTACTTTTCATTGTATTTTGTTAACTATAAGACGCCTTTGTTCAGCTTAGGAAGGACGTCTACCCATTAAAAGGCAACGCACTATCTCAATTAATCGTTTTATAGCCTCATACATCCTTCCTAAGCTTCATAAAATCGTCTAAATGTAGCCGAAATTAAATACAATAGACGTAGCCGGTACAGAAAGGGTTAAACTGTAGAAAAAACATCAAATATTAACCAGAATCAAAGGTAAAAAGGCGTCATCGTTCTGAAGGGGTTAATTAGAATGACATACTGTATTTAGGTCATTTACATAATATTAGGAACATTCAATACTAAATTCTTGGTCATAATTTCACTATCAACATTTAAACGTGTGTTGCGTTTTTATAATTTCAGTTCCTGTATCTGTAAGTATTCAAGGAGAACAGTCTATAATACAGAGGGCAAAGTTTTAACATTCAAGCTTTGTGTGGAACTGGTATAAACTTTGGAAGATTGTGTCGTGTTCCTCTATAACATGATCCATACGTTTCTCTCAAAATATATGGAGAAAATAGTATAAAATATACATAGACAAAACTATATACTCTAAGTCTGTTCTAGATGTGTTTTAGTTAATAATGGTTAACAACGCATACAAATCAAGTTGATATCACGCTTTGCTATATATTTTGGTGGGGAGTTGACCCACTTGTCACTTAACCCCTTGAAGCTCTGGCGCGATTTAGCAGTATATTTTGGGCTATCATTAGACGATTTTATGCGGTACGAAGGATCTGTGGGTATTAAAAGGGTAAAGACTATCTCAATCAAGCCTTTGAATTCCATATACCCTTCCTAATCTGAATAAAATCGTCTAATCATTACCAGAAAACAGAAAAGGAATGCGTATTGGATCTTGAAAGGGTTAAAACAAATGATGATATCCACTTGTGGCGTCACATTATCTGACTATATAGTAATATATTTAGGTTGGACAAATGTATTTCCATTACAATATGTTATGTATCGTAGGATAAATGGATTATGTAGTAGTCAATGATTCAGTTACTTAATTCGAATTAACGCTATCTCCACCAAAACTCAATTGGCACCTTCACAGCATTCTCGTTTTTTTTTTTTTAAATTTACTGCTAAATCTATACGAAACAGCTTATACTGTATATTCAAACATCTATTATTAGGCGTGCTAATGAAATTTGTCTATTTATTCTAACTAGAACACAAATCTTATGGAGATGTAGAAATGCAACGCGACTGTCTTCACAGAATGTATCAGGAAGCATTTTGAGAAACAGAATAGTGGATTACACAAAATGTCCTAGAATTTTTAAGACACATTAAAGTAAAGTTGCTTCTTAAATAATGGTCGTGCACTCTATTCCGTACGTCAGAATGTCCACACGTCACAAGTGTTCTGACGGGTATAAAACAATTTTAAATAAGCAAAATAATCAGGTGAAGGCTCATGCGAACACCTGTGAAGTAATTAAGTTAAAGTTGCCAGACTTTGCTGGCATTAAATTAGAGACACGTAGATACCTAGTGTGCAACGATTTACCTGTTTATACGGAAGTTTTGTTGAGAGAGAAGGGAAGTTGGCAATACTAGGAAGATACAAGAGGAAGTAATTGTACAAAAAGCCTTGAGTTTGCACACTTGCTGGTGATAAGGTAATGATGAGGTGAGGCAGGGAGGGAAAGAAGTGCCAGCTGCTTTGGATCACCCAGTGCCTCACTCAACCATGGCCCGCTTGGCACCATTCCTTTTTCTTCTGGCTCTCACCTTTTCCCTTCCCCTCAGCTATGGAGAAAATGTGCAGAAAAGGGACATCGCCAGAAGTGAGCAAGTGGACCATAGACACAACAAAAATGTGCAAGAACGTGACATTAATAGGAACGAGAAATTGAACCAGAAATACGATGACAATATGCAAAAGAGGGACATTCCTGGAAGCGGAAAATTAGTCCCAAACTACGATACAAATGTGGAGAAAAGAGATATTAAAGAAGTCGAGAAACTGGCTCATAACTCTGATGAAAACCTACAAATAAGTGATTTGTTAAGGAGTGAAAAATTGGTTCAGATCTACAATGAGGAGAAAGAGGCGCTGAGGAGAATTTTCAGCCATAGTGTAGTGGCAGGGACAAGATATGACAGCCGGGAAAGTGACCTAGGTTCGAGTCCACAACGAGAGCAAGTAATTTTGGAGGATGAACACGGTTACGAATACACGGACAGGAAACAAAGCAACTTAGACCCAAAGTACACGCCCCGACATCGCAATGCAAGGGTAGAGAAAGCACCGAATTACATGCTCGAACGTCGTGGCTTACTACCTGACGAAGAAGAAGCCCTCATAGACGACGCGGTTCTGGGCAGACGGGCAGATGAGAGGGAGGAGGTTTACGTCCCTCGAAGACCTGTAGACCACGGGCACTCCGGAGATGAGCACACTAGGGTATACCTGAACGAGTGGGTGGTCCATGTGTCCGGAGGTAGAGACTTGGCCGCAACACTGGCACGAGATTTGGGCTACACTTTCCATGGACAGGTAGGTGTACAGTAATAACAATAATATAAATAAAATACAACAAAAAGTATCGTGCGTCAGAAAGAATAATTGCATAACTATAACAAAATAGCAAGTTGGATATCCCGTCAACACCTCCTACTTTTTTTTCAACACTGTTTTATGTCTCAGAATAATTTTGTCTATTAACTATTATTTACTTATTTATTAATGTATATACAGTATATTTTGTGTTTGCACTCTACCCTTTGATACCACTTTTTCGTTTGTCTATCCACCCCTACCCCCCCCCCAAATCAGATTTCCGAGGTGATATTTGGGTTTAAGGGGGGATGGGCCTATTTATTTGCTTATTAAATTACATTTTTAGTATTTGTGTAGTTTCTTCCCTACTGTAGACCTCCATCAAGCTTAAATAAAAATTTCCGGCCAAAGGCCGGTTCCACTTATAATTACAGGCTCGCTATTGCTCACCAGTCCTATAGGTAGATGCAAGCTAAAGATAATCACCTAATAATAACCAGAATAAGACACATATTGCGTCATCGAGCTAAAGGGATTAACCTTGCAGACTAGCGGCGATGTTTGTCTTCCGACAGATGTTCCAATGACTGTATTTATGTCGGAGTAAATCACGCGATATGCTGTAGGTGTTTTTTTTTCGTATTTTCAGTGAGTCGGTTGGTTAATATTATGTTTCAGTTAGTCAGTGTTTGGTTTCAGTAATTCAGTATATTGCTTCAGTTGATCAGTCATGTAGTATTTTCTTTATATTAGCCAGTATTTTAATTCACCTTGTTCAATTATTGTTTCAGTAAGTCTGCCAGTATATATATTACTTCAGTCAGTCAGTCAGTCAGTGATTTACAGAGTTCAATACTTCTATATTTGTTTTCGTTATAGTTGCAGTATATACGTATCTAATATTAGCCCTACAGCTGCCAAACAAACAAGGCGTATGTTGCAATAAATCTCGCGATATCTGTGTTGCTTCCTCTTCCGTGATTTTCAGTAAGTCAGTTAGTATTTTGTTTCAGTGAGATCGTCAGTCATTCAGTATAGTGCTTTATTAACTTCTTAACCCTTTCAGTGTATGGTGGCGCGCTTCCTACTTTTATGTTGGCTATTATTAGACGATTTTATTCAGTTTGGGTAGGATTCTTGGAAGTCAAAGGGTTCATTGAGATAGTATTTACTCATTGGATTCGTAGAGAACCTTCGCAAACTGCATAAAATCGTTTAATAATAGCCACTCGGCACTCGATACAGGCAGTTCTGCCTTTTGTCTCCCTCACTCACATAGGAAAACAAATATATATATGACAATATTCATATAACATCTAAATTAAGAAACTGTCAGACCAGATTTACGGAAGCAAGTTGGTGGAAAAATTGCTCGTGAGAATCCTCCTTACTTACTCTCTTGAATGAACACTAAATATCCACAAGTGTTACCGGTGAACTTTCCACAGGTAAGACGTAAAGGTATGTGGGTGACTGTACCTGGCTCTGTGACGTGTTTTCTGGCCCCACCTGCACACGTCTTGTTAGAGTTATTATCAGGGGGTGAAATTTAACCCCTTTTGTACCAGTGACGTCTTTTTCATCTTATTCTAGCTATATTTAGACGATTTTGTGCAGCTTAATCCATTCTGTATCGGCGACGTCTTTTTAATTTTACTCTAGCTATATTTAGACGATTTTGTGCAGTTTAAGGAGGATCTGTGGTAGTTAAAGGGCTTAAGTGAGATAGATGGAAGCCTGTTCATTACTTGAGGCCCTTTGTTAACTGAATAAAATCGCCTAACAGTAGCCAGAATAAAGGTAAAAGGACAGCAATGGTACTGAGAGGGTTAACCAGAAAGATGAGCTGATGACGTAAGTGCAAGGTGACAGAAAGAAGGGGATAGGGGAAATTAAGGGGGGAGACCTGCTTTTTTTTCTCTTTCTTGGTTGTATCCATTCGGTCCCATTCAGCCTACTGTTTTCGTTATCGCTCGCCAGGTATAAATCGACACCTGGATGGGGATAAACGTCTTACAACAGTAGGCTGAATGGGGCCGAATGGATAAAACCCAGAGAAAAAAAAATAAGGTCACCCCCCTTAACCCATTCTTTTCGACGAATTCCTTTTTACTTTATCCAAGCTTTACTAGGCGATTTTGTTTGTTCAGTTTGTGAAGGACCTAATAGCGTCAAAGGATTAATCGAGATAGCTTTTACTCCTTTGTTGCCTAGAGATCCCCTCTAAGCTGAATAAGATCACATTAATGATGGCACGTATAAAATAAAACTGACCTCATCGGATTGACAGGGGTTATAACGTCACATATTTGGCCAGCTGCATTAGTGTTAGATATATAATTAAGAGGTGAAATCTAAGCAGAAATATGAGCTGATGACGTAAACGCAAGGTGAAGGGGGGGGGGGGGTAGATAAACACAGAGAACCACCAATAAATGGGGCCACTGGACACATTCCGACATTATGGAGCCTTGTCGTTATTAGCACAAGGTCACACGAACACTTTTAACGCATGTATACGCATTTATACAATATATTCTGGATATTATTAGACGAATTTTGCACTTTAGAAAGAATCTCTATGAATCAAAGGGGTAAAAACTATATCAATTAACTCTCTAGGTCCCACAGGTTGTTCTTAAGGGGAGGTATTTAGTTTATTCCCTAGACCTCCATCAAGCTTAAAATTAAACCTCCTTGACCCCCTTTCAAGATAAATTTGTACATTTTTCGGTAGAAAAATGTCCCGGCCGAAGGTCGATTCCTCTTAAGTTATAGGCTCGCTATCGCTCGCCAGGAAAAAATCGACATCTAAATGGCACGAAAAGTCTTAAAATTGACAGAAATGGGTCGAAAATTATTAAAATCGCCAAACTAATGGGGCAAACGTCTTACAATCTCAAAAGCAATGGGGCTAAACATGAGGGAGAAGGAAGTTCGAAAAAAAATCCCTCAAGTGGAAACCTCCCCTTAAGCTGAATAAAAACATAAAATAAGAGCCAGATAAAACTGACAAAGCGTGTCATAATCTTCAAGGGGTTAAGCCAATCTCACAACAAATTTAGCATCAAATTGTACTGTATTGGATACTCAACGCTTCTATTCTAGTTATATTTAGACGATTCCGTGCATTCTAAGAAGGATTTGTGGTAGTAAAAAGGGTTAAGTGAGATAGTACGAAGCCTGTTCACTGAAGGAGGCCTTTTCTGAATTGAATAATATCGTCTAATAGTAACCAGAATAAAGTTAACAGAATGATACCGGTACTGCATGGGTTAAAGTTTGCGCAGTGTGGTTTAGGAGTATTTTTTTAATTATTCCGACAAATGAATCATGAACATATATTTGAAGTCAAGAAGAAGGGACACCACTTATGTCCGTGGGTGTGCCTTACCACGGTGGCTTAGTTTGGCTTGGTAAGGCTGTTTGTATGGTGAAGATGGAGCTGTGACTGTGTATGTAGTCTGTAACCCTAACCGGAATATGTAGACATGGAAAGATACTGATCGAAGACTAACATTAATAAAAATTTGATTCTGATGATGCTAATAATAATGATAAATATGAAGTTGATGATGATTGAGATGAAGACTATACTGATGATTAACCCCTTCTGTACCGGTGACGTTTTCTTCATTTGACTTCAGTTACTTTTAGACGATTTTATGAGGCTTAGGAAGGATATGTGGTTGGTAAAAGGATGCATTGAGATAGTTTGTAGCCGTTTGATTGGTATACGTCCTTCCAAAGCACAATAAAATCGTCTAATAGTTGTCAGAATATAATGAAAAGTACATCACAGGTAAAGAAGGGGTTAAGATGAAAACAATGACGATGAAGGCAATGATAACAATAATGACGATGGCAGTTTGATGCTGTGTCCCAATTATAAGTTATCCCTATCCCTATCGTCCAAAAGTTGTATTTATTGAGCGCAGGTGTTTTTAATAGCACACATGTTTAAACTCCTAGCTCAGCCCCCACCACCACCACCCACCTGTGCACCTTCAACATACAGTACAGTCGGCCTAATAAGTGATGTCTCGGCACCAATTATGTTTTTGATCAATAATTGGTATCAGCAATATTTACACATGATTTCTTCATTTTGAGTGAGATATACAACCATGTTCCTACACTTACCAACCCTATTCAACATCTGACAGACATAAATACAGCACAGAACAAGCCAAACGTAATGACAGCCGAGACAGGACTTATTAGCGCCACAGTACAGTCGTCGGAATAAGTACTTTACCACCCCATCGTTTGCATTATGTAAATATAACTGGTATAATTAGAGTTCGAATAAGCTTTCCTTTGCATATTTGTACAAACTGTAGCGTGAATTACATTTTAACTTATATTTCTAAACTGTTCCCAGCAACATGTAATACTTGCATAATGAAAATCACAGGGGGGTAAAGAACTTATTCGTACGACTGTACATGCATACGGAGGATACACATGTGCACACATACAAAACTACTTGCTTACAGGAATAAAAAAATCGTAATGATGGGATACGAGATGTTTATGCATTAACAAATATAAATATGATATTAATTGAAACAGTCTTTACTTCTTTCATTCCCACAGATCCCTCCTAAGCTGTATAGAATCGTCTAATGATAGCCAGGATAAAATGACAAAAGGTGTTATGATCCTCAAGGGGTTAACATGATGAGGGATGCTAGATAAGATTATTTGGAAGCCTTCGACTCACTTGATTATGCTATTCACCGTAATCTTTGGTGATTATGTCTTCCTATTTATCCTGCGCTCAGCCCCCCGATTACATGGATCAAGCGATTACATAGCTTTCGAGATTAACCTTTGGCTCGTAGGTTTACTTACCAAGCTGAATTTATTTGTTCAGTGGTAGCAATTTGTATATAAGTGCGTCGGCTAAAAAATAATTAACCTGTAGTGAGAGTTCTTTCTTTATTAAAAAAAAAGTCAGCCAAATGATATTCGAAGGGCTGAACATTAAAAAAAAGAAAAAAAAAGATATCCCAAGGAAGTAGTTTTCAGAGCGTACAGTTACCTGCACAAGTTCCGTTCCTTTCTGAGATTATATTTATGAAAGTAATAATAGTAGTATTGAATTGGGACTGTTCCTTACTAAGCTGTAGATAATTCACGTTCTTCTGTTAAATATATATTTTTTTTATAAATTCAATTATCCTAATCTATTATTACTTCCGTAAATACAATTTCAGAGATGAACGGGACTTGTGCAGGGATCTGTACTTAATAAAACATTATAAATAATAATTAGTAAATAAATAAATACAAATAAGTATCGTGCAAGGTTAAGGAGAGTTAAAAAGTAGAACAAAGGATACATTAAAGAGCACTCATTTGAGGGACATAACCTACGGCAAATTAAATGTCAACAAAGGGATGGCGATGTCACTGGAGGGCATCGCCACTGCAACTCTATGACTATATACGTCATGAAACACTACTGGAAATGTATTGTAGGCACCAATCGAGCAGGGTAGTACCCAGGGGAGGCCACATAGGCATATGTTAAGGAGTTGCTGGAACTCATGTTTCATTTACGTGGCTTCCTCCACTGTTTCCATTTGTGCCTCACCTACACAGAGAGTAATCTGGCTAACTC
Source organism: Paralithodes platypus (assembly GCA_032716605.1). Classification (NCBI taxonomy): domain Eukaryota; kingdom Metazoa; phylum Arthropoda; class Malacostraca; order Decapoda; family Lithodidae; genus Paralithodes; species Paralithodes platypus. The sequence continues at coordinate 8,777,886 of CM064528.1, forward strand.
TCTCAAACACCTCCTCCTCCTATTCATTTCACTACACTCAACAAGCACACCACACTTTTTTCCAACACACCTAAATTACCTATAACGCACCTTGATTTTGGTTCTCTATCACTCTTTCAACCTTCGGGTGGGGTGGGGGGCACTTGTTACAGACGTCTTTACCTTTTGTCTCCTTCATACACATACAAAAATACAAACACACACATACAGTACATACACACATACAGTACACACACACAATCATAAACACACAAACACACAAACAGCACACACACACACACACAGCCCGTAGCCTAGTAGATAGAGCTCTCGTCTCACACACGAGGGGTCGGGGGTTCAATCCCCGGCCGGGCGGAGACAAATTGGGCTTGTCTCCTTTCATGTGTTAGCCTCAGTTCACCTAGCTGTAAATAGGTACCTGGAATAAGTGGACGACGTTGTGACGTCCCATCTGGGGTTGGCAAAAATGGTACAAGGCGAGATGGGTATCATATGGTTCACCTAAGCTGATGGCTACCTAAGCCTTCGGGCGAGACGGTACCGTCTATAGTGAGAATGGTACCATACAGATCCACCCTAAGCCTTCGTTTCCGATGTCGCCAATTGGCTAAAAATACAGACTACACACACATCCACAGCCATTCCAACGATACATATAACACCTACACATATAGGAGGCGGGAAATAACGAGCATGCTCACTCCCGCAATACAACTAGAGTAAGTACAACTAGAGTAAGTACACACACACACACACACACACACACAATCATAAACACACACACGGCTCCAACCACCCTAACACACTCTATGAAAATACGAAAATCGACCATGAAATTTACGTTTCTCTTGCCATTTCAGATTGGTGATTTTGAAGACGTGTACCGCATGGTGAAAGACGATCACCCTCACACCCACAAGAGAGCTGCCCCCACCCTCACCCTCCACCTTAATACTCAGGATAGGGTGAGATGGATAGAGGGATGGATAGATTAGTAGGTAGGTAGGTAGATGAGGAGATAAATAGATAGATAGATAGATAGATAGATAGATTAACAGATGGACAGATAAATACAGATGGATAGATAGATGGATGGATATATTAGTAGGTAGGTAGAGAGATAGAGATAGACACAGATAGATAGATAGATGTATGGGGAGTGTTATTGTTGAAGGAGTGTGTATCTGTGAGATACAATATATATGTTACGAAAACACCGAATTAGACCTATGAAAGTGAGCTCGAAGCTTCAAGTACTGTGGTTTTATTTCAAGTAAGATTATAATAGTCTCCGTTCAATTTACAATTTCTTTAATTGAAAATAACTTCTTCAAGAAAGAAAACGAAAACTATTGGAGAGCCTATACAAAATCTTCATTATAAGCCAATTTTTTGTTCTGTCTTTTTCTTTCTTTTTTCCTTGAGTGATGGGGCTGAATCATAAAAACACATCAATGGAAAACAAAAAAATAAACCGTGTTGCAGGCGTTTGATGCGTCACAGGGTACCCTTGGGTTGGAGTAGGATCTAAACTGCCCGATTATACTGACTGATTGACTGTGTGAGGGAGTAAGCAAACGAGTTATATAATTAGCTATTAAACAAGTAACCTAATTACTTAATCAAATAAATCAATTATATGCCACTATTACTTTAAACACGTAATTTGGGTAGAACATTCAATTTATAAAGGATAGAACCAACATATAGAACCATTGCTTCTCAGGAAGTGAGTGAGCAAATACAGTAAGTGATACAGTTTTTAGTTACTTATCAATTAATTAGTCAATCAATTATTTTGAGACCTACTAGGTTAGTAACCATATTTCTTTCTACAGGTGGTATGGGCCGAACAACAATTCATAAAGGAAAGAACCAAAAGGGGACCAATGCCCTTTGAAACAGTACCTTTACAAGATGGCGGGTTCTACAATCCAGACTCTCCCCTCTCTCGTTCGAAGAGGAATGAAGACTGGGCACAAGAGAAGATGAAGAGGATGACCAAAAGCAAGAAAAAGAAGAGCTCTAGGACGAACATGGCAGCTGAAGCCTTGGAGAAGGAAAAAATGTTCAATGACGAGCTATGGGATCACCAGTGGTATTTGGTGAGTAGAAGATTAAGATTCAAACTTGGAATATAGAGTTGTAGTCCCTTTTATCCAATCTGTCTTGTTGCATGATTCTCCTGAATTATTTTGAATATATACAGTATATAGGCCTACTTTTAGATGTTATACCGATATATACATGTAGAGAGACAGACAGACAGACAGACAGAAATACAGATAGATAGATAGATAGATATAAGGTGGAGCTGGAATTGGTTACTCAGGTATAGACGTCAGCTGGAGTCTTTGTGTAAACAAACTCAATGCCACCCTACCTACTAACCTACATAACTATTATACCGTCCACTTTGTTTCCAGTTTGATACCCGGACTCGCTCGGACCTTCCGCGTTTAGACCTTCAAGTGACCAGCGTGTGGGAGCAGGGGATCACTGGCAAGGGAGTCCGGGTCATGGTCTTGGACGATGGTATGGAATGGAGGCACACCGACCTTATTGACAGCTACGTGAGTCATTAAAGGGAGATGGGCTGTTTATTTTTTTCTGGCCCCCTTCTCCCTCGTGTGTAGCCCCATTAGTTTTCAAATTATAAGACGTTCGGCTCATTAGTTTGGCGATTTTAAGACCTTTTGCCCCATTACTTTGTCAATAGTAACACTTTTTGTATAATTTAGGTGTCGATTTTTTCCTGGCGAGCCATAGCGAGCCTGAAATGTACAAGAAACCGTCCTTCAGTCGGGAAATTTTTCTATAAAAAAATTTACTCCTCCTTCCCTTTTATCTCCTGTGCTGTAATTATCAATGATTCGTGATGAAGGTTAGTGAAAAATATATGATATAATTTATAATCTTATTCTCAATCTCCCTCCAGGACCCTGATATAAGCTATGACCTGAATAATGACACGAGTGACCCTACCCCCCACTACGACAAACGTTATTCCAATTCTCATGGGACCATGTGTGCCGGAGAGATTGCTATGGCACCAAATAATCATAAGTGTGGAGTCGGTGTGGCATATGGCGCCAAATTAGGAGGTAAGGGAGGCTTCTCATGTTGAATTAAATTACAATAAATATGGATAAGGTACAGTAGATATAGTTAACTTAAGTATTTAGTTTGGAAAGTAAATAATTAAATAAAGGTAAGTAAATATACAGTACCTATTATATATTTAATCCTCTAAACAGCAATGCAAATGATAGATGGGTAATGGAGGGCAAATTTTCTCTTTCGAACATACCCAAGTAAATTATTTGACTGTCACTGAAATATAACAAATGCAAGTAGTCTTACTAACCAATATTACCTGTCTTTCCTCTAACAACAATTCTGATGTTAGACAGGGCTGTCATTGACATAACAGAAGGATGAGTTCTCTCTTATGTCAAGGGCAAAATGGACATTGTAAGCTGAAGTATTTAGTTTGATGGTAGCTATAATATAATGAAGCTGATTGGATTAGCCCTTCTGTTTCAGTTTCCTCTATAGCCTCGATGTGCCGGTGAGCGACGTAAGCAAAGGGTGAGCTCTTTAGTACTCCATATATAAAGTAAACCTATATTTACTTCGGCGGTATCTATATTAGAGCAAATAAAATACTGGATTAACCTATGTTTACTTTTCTTTCCTCCAAAAGCAATACGGATGTTGGACGGACCAGTAAGTGACATTACTGAAGGGCGAGCTCTCTCTTACGCCCTGGATCTAGTGGACGTAGTGAGCTGTTCTTGGGGTCCCACTGATGATGGCACCAGGGTGGAGGGTCCGGGAACCATGGCTCAAGCATCCATCTTGAAGGGTGGCACACTGGTGAGATTCTAGAATATAAGATCAAATAAGATTGCTGGTGTTGTGGTCAGGATATTGAAGTCCCACCGTAGTAGCATTAGATGATCATACCAGCTCAGATAGTAAAACATTTCATATCATAGCAAGTTGTTGTTGTCTCCTTCATGCACGGGAAGTACAATAGCAGGTCAAATTGTAATTTCTAAAGGATATGAGGAGAATTGTTGAAATAAACCTGCAGCTATAAATCCAAATATTTAGTTCCTTGCAATAGCTCTTAAAAGACTATACACCAAAGTGTTAGATGTTTGCTGTTGATATTACATTCCCTCCATCACATCCACTTCTCCTCCTATGGTCAGAAGGGTTGCTGCACCATATATGTCTGGGCGGCCGGCAACGAAAGTTAAGCCGGTGACAACTATAACCGCTATGGTTACACTTCCTCCGTCTTGACTATTTCTATAAAGCTACTATCTCTGTTTTACCCAGTCTATATCTGTCTATCTATCTAACACTCTATCCATCTATCTATCTCATTCCTAGGGTTGAAAGGATTGTGGCACTATCTATGTCTGACGGCCGGCAACAGAGGTTCAGCCAGCGACATCTGTAACTGCGATGGCTATACCACCTCCATACTAACTTGATCTTTGTAGTTACCGTATCTATCTTGACCCTTTCTATATCTGTCTATCCATCTCTCTCACAGGGTCGTAAGGGTCGTGGCACTATCTACGTCTGGGCGGCCGGCAATGGAGGTGCGGTCGGAGACAACTGTAACTGCGATGGGTACACCTCCTCCATCATGACCCTCAGTATCAGCAGTGCCTCGGAGACCGGCAAGTTTCCCTGGTACGGTGAACGGTGTGCCTCCACGCTTGCTACTGCCTATTCTTCTGGCGCTTATACGGACCAGAAAATAGTAGGTAGAAGTATACCGTCTTAAAGTTAAATCTGTATCATTAATTCTAGGCAGTATGCATTTGTCACAAGATTCCCTTTTTTGAGAATGAGGTCAAGAATAATAATGATAAAACGGCGATCGTAACAAACACAGTAATACTTTCAATGACAGAAGTAGACTATCATGAATTAACACATTTGTGAATCGTAAGAAAGAGAAAATAGATAAGCAAATCAATCATGAAGGCAAAACAGATAATAATAAAAAAAAAATATATAAATATTCTATAGAAGAGAAAATTGCAGACAAATGTTTATTAAACTAAAGAAACCAACGCGCTAGTAAATTCTTCTAGTTGCCATAAGCAGATATACAGTATTTCCCTTGTTGTTTGCAGGCCACCACTGATCTACATGACCAGTGCACCATCAAGTTCTCCGGCACCTCAGCGGCGGCACCCCTGGCAGCTGGTATAGTGGCACTGGCACTAGAGGCCAAGTGAGTCTCTCTCTCTGTTTTAACATTTAACTTGTTAGTGTGAGTGTTTGTGTATATGTTGCTTTGATATAACCCATCTGTCCTTTTCTGTTTTTTTCCCACTCTCCAAATTCAATATAGCTGTGTATTATGTGATGATAAGATGGACTATCACAGAATGTAACAGCGGTATCTATCAACAGTGTCATGGTTTGCCAAAATATGCCTGATGGCCGGTCTCCTTGCTGTACAGTCTCTTACAGCATCCCTGTTAGCTTTATCAAATCCCCTGACTCAGATTTTTGTCCAAGGACTACCTGAGGGATACCGATAGTCAACAAATCCAATTAAGTAACCCCAACAAATGAATTCCCTTTCCCTCCTTACAGTTCCAAGCTCACCTGGAGGGACATGCAACACACCGTGCCACAATGACGGCTAGATCACCAATATCCACGGCCTTAAAGTCAACCGCCGCTTCGGTCATAATATTATACTGTAGTGTATAATTATGTCTGTGTATGTTGTTGCTATTGTTCAGATGAACTTCTACGGAATGCAACACACCCAACTAACGAACCACACTATCAAGTCCTTTGTGTGTGTATTTGATGTTATTGTTAGGATGAACTGCCACAGAATGCACCAAGATCCCCACAGATAATGTCTATTCCCTCCCACAGTCCCGAGCTCACCTGGCGGGACATGCAACACGCCGTAGTCTGGTCCAGTGAATGGGGTCCTCTGTCCCACAACGACGGCTGGACCACTAACGCCCGTGGTCTAAAGGTTAACCCTCGTTTCGGCTTTGGTCTCCTCAGTGCTAGGGGGTTGGTGGACCTGGCCCGGAACTGGACCAATGTGGGGGACCAGAGGATATGTAAAGTGGAAGCCGAATCGAGGTGAGGAAACGGGTTCTACGTCAGCTCAATCATAACACGATGTCTTTCATTAACTATCGACCAGGGCCAACTCAACCAAGACTATAGACTGTTAAGGGGGGTGACCTGCTTTTTTTCTCTCCTTTTCTCTCTTTCTTTGGCTTGTATCCATTCGGCCCCATTCAGCCTACTGTTTTAAGACGTTTATCCCCATCCAGGTGTCGATTTCTTGCTGGCGAGCTATAGCAAGCCAGTATTGTATGGAGAAATCCGGCTTCGCCGGGGAAATTTTCTATCGAAAAATGTACAAATTTAGCCTGCTGTCAAAATCATTATACAAATATTGGCTCGCTATCGCTCGCCAGGAAGAAATCGACACCTGGATGGGGATAAACGTCTTAAAGTAGTAGGCTGAATAGGGCCGATTGGATACAAGCGAGAGAGAGAACAAAACCAGGTCACCCCTCTTAATTATGACCGGTCTAGAAATTATGATACCTTGCCTCTTGTAACTCCGGGAGGGCTGAAGCAAACGGACAGTACATTTTCGTATCTATTTACTGTTCGACTCTTTTGAAATGGTAAAAATATCAGGTGGAATGCTCAAGTCCTTTTTGACTTATGAGAGGTTGGGAGTCGGGCTTTCTAGATTCGTTATCATGGATAGAATATAACTAAAAAATGCCAGCTCATCGAAGGCTAACTAAACTAGTGCCAACCTAGAATGACTTAATGCAATACATTCATAAGTTACCAAAGTACAGTATAGTCGTTTGTAAAGATCTCCCCACACAACATCTCATCAATGTATTTATAAATAACTACCCCCCCCCCCCTCATCTATAATGTCTGTGTTTATCATGTCTGCCATCTCTGTCATGTCTGTCATCTCTGTCATCTCTGCCACGTCTGTTATCTCTGCCACGTCTGTTATCTCTATCATGTTCTTATAATCTTACAGGTCTGGTAGTGAACTAAGTACCGGGAAGGCCGTGACGTTAACCTTCCGTAGTACCGGGTGTAGCGGTGAGAGTGAGGGGGAGGAGGAGGTGAGATGGCTGGAGCATGTTCAGGTCATCATCACAGTCAACTACACCAGAAGAGGAGCCCTTAGTATCACCCTTACCAGTCCCAGTGGTTAGTTTTTTTTTTTTTTTTTTGGGGGGGGGGATGATTAACTTGTCACACACACACACACACAAAAAATGTGCGTGCATTTATGAAGTAAGTGATAGTATGTACAGTCTACGACAGAACTTGTTGTCATGGCCTGAGGCAATGTGTTAGTTCACTTATCTTTTAATAGATGGCCCTTTAATCGCTTCTAATAAAAGGGGGCGGGGTTAGTATAGAGGTTGGAAGGAGGAGGAGTCAAACGTGTGTGTGTGTGTTCTAGAACAGCACTCAGAATAACTTTATTGTAACATAACACACAGGCTATATTATTAGACTAGCCCATGCCGGATCACAAATAAGTAACACACATCAGGTGTTGCGTTATTTATGGAATTTAATATACAGACAATCAAGTTTCTATCCTTCGAACTTCCCATTCCCCCCTCCTTCCCTTCTCTCTGCTGCCTTCCCCTATCTCCCCCTTCTCTCTTTTTCTCTCCCCATTCTCTCTCCTAACCGAATATATAATTTTCCTCATCGTCGTGTTCAAAGCTGTCCATAAAAAATCTTTGGTGTTTTAATAATACTGTTCTTTTTACCTCTACTGATTCTCAATTATTAACTCGTATTCTATTATTTACCTTATACAATGTGTTATAGAAAATAAATATATACAGTATGCTCCGTTGCAAAACACTCAAAGTTGCCAACCTTGGCGTCCTGGTTAGTGTAAACAATCTTATAAATATATAAGTAATTGAAACGGGATATTACAATCCACGCATCAAGACAAGTTGGATCACATTGTAATCTAGCTTTGACCAAATTATAACCAAATATATATATCATAAAGACAAGATAATATCGGCCCAGTTAGAGAAAACACTTTAAATGAGCTGAAACGTGTTTTTTTTTGTAATAAAAACAAATTTTCATATTAGAGTAAATTTTGTTTTCTTCCATACCACTATTCACAGCACTGTGGTTGACCAATTCATAATCTACCTTAACATGTTGTTGTTGTTGTTGTTGTTCTCCAAGCTGCCTGGCCGAACAGCCCCAAGGCCCCGTTGAAGGCCAAGGCCATAACCGAGCGCCCCCACAGAACCCTCCCTGCCGACCACAATAAAGCCTGGGTTACCGAAGCCACTCCATGGCTGGGAGCTAAGGAGGGTGCGGAAACGCCCGGGAAACCAAAGACCCACCCAGGGCCCTGTGCCCCTCAGCAATTATGAAGAGAAAGTTGAGGGGCAAAGGAAAAATGTGACGCTTTGGCTTCCAATCTTGGTAGATTGGGAGGTCAATCCACGGAAGAGGCGCCGTCACTTGAGATCTAGAAAATATATAAGTAAAAGGAACAGTCAGAGTAAGCTATGGGTATGGCAGAGATCGCTCAGTTCTCACTCTGATAGACCAGCCCATCACCACATGACTAGAACCCAATCCTCTCAGCATCAGCTAGGAAAGGCCCTAGAAAGCCGCCTTTGGCGGGGGGGATAGCTCCCCTATTTCAACCCCTTTCGGGGTTGGGCATCCGCCTACCTTAACATGTCATATTACATATTACCTTAACATGTAATATGACACGCTATGATTATTGCATTATACTTTTCTCAGTGGATTCTTAATTACTAGCTTAATTACTGTGGCTTCCCATTATCAGTAAACAGTTCGGCGTTACCCATTGTAATGATTTACTATAAAGTAAGTCATCAAATTGAACAATTAACGATAATCCAAGCAATCTTGTTATGTTGTTTTAAAGTTGATATACTGTAAATTGTTTAGGCTTTTATAGTTTTTACTTCGTATTGTTTAAATTATCGTCCAAACATAATTAAAAGTATACTATAGCTCTGTGTATGTTACCTTGAATTTAATTTAATATGTATTATTTCACCATCATTATGTTACGGTGAACATTGGAAACACATACACATTATATAATACATATAAAGGGATCTTAAATGTAAACATTTACAATTTATATTTATGAAATCAATATGATCTCCACCCACAAGCTGCATCAACTACATCAATTTTTTATAAAAAAGACCTCCGTCTACGTATTGTGAAAAACCTGTTATCCTCCGGCAAATTGTGGGGTTGAGTGAGTGAAGGGGGGGACAGTGAATGAAGGAGGATACATGTTTTTCATAATACGTGTTGCTAGCCCCAAACGCGCGAGCAACTGTGGCTTTCAACCATCCGACACATCCCCTGTATTCTCGTTGGAGCTGATTTAAACATTTTCCAACTTATATTAGGGCGGCGACGGATTCCCCCCCCCCCCCCCTCCTGCCCCCCGATCCCACTCCTCCCGCCCTTTCCAATCCTAACTTGAACCACATTCCACTCCATGACATGATGGCCCACAAATTCTCTATTGGGTTCATGTCACACACCCTTGTGGACCAGCTAAACCCCGGATGGGGTCAGGTCAGGCGAAGGTATTGAAGGATAAGCCTTTACAACGGCACCTCGTAGCTACTTTCTACTTTTCCTATTTTCTGAAGAGTGTAGAGAGGGGAGAAGGGGTGTTGGAGAGAGACGAAGTTGTTATAGTGGCTTTGCTATGTGTGTTATTAGTCTGTATACGTCGTAAGGCTCAGGATGGCCATGACACGCACTGAAGACAGCAGCATCTCCTCAATAATGCTAATACCTTTTCTAGTTTGCCTGGACCAGTGTGTGTGTGTGTGTGTGTGCTTGTGTGTGTGTGTGTGTGTATGTGTGTGTGTGTGTGTGTGTGTGTGTGTGTGTGTGTGTGCGTTTTATGTTATCATGTGTGAGTGATTTGTGCCCATTACGTTGTATGTGATCATGTGTTATTGGGTGTGAGTGTGTGTGTGTCTGTTTTGTATCCTGTGTTAGTGTTGTTGTTGTTGTTGTTGGTCCCCAAGCTGCCTGGCCGAACAGCCCCAAGGCCCCGAGCAAGGCCAAGGCCATAACCGAGCGCCCCCACAGAACCCTCCCCGCCGACCACAATAAAGCCTGGGTGACCGAAGCCACTCCATGGCGGGGAGCTTGAGGAGGGTGCGGAAACGCCCGGGAAACCAAAGCCCCACCCACGGCCCTGTGTCCCTCAGCAATTATGAAGAGAAAGTTGAGGGGCAAGGGAAAAATGTGACGCTTTGGCTTCCAATCTTGGTAGATTGGGAGGTCAATCCACGTTAGAGACGCCGTCACTTGAGATCTATATAATATATAAGTAAAAGGAATAGTCAGAGTAAACTATGGGTATGGCAGAGATTGCTCAGTTCTCACTCTGATAGACCAGCCCATCACCACCCTGTGTTAGTGTTGGTGTGGGTGGGTTGGTGCTTGAATGTGATGGACAGAGGAGAGAGGTTGAAGCGCCGTCTCCTCAAACATTACAAATTGTGTAGGTCACAAGTATGTGTATTATCCAACTTATTCCTTAAGCCAACACAAATAACGTAAATCCTAAGTGTTATTGTTACACTTAATATATATATAAACAAATATAGACGTGTTCTTCGGGAATCGTAGCTTAATTAGGAATAGGATATCTAGCGAGGCAGCGAGTAACAGGTGTTGTTCGCTGCCTCGCTAGTTATCCTATTCCTAATCAATATACAGTATATGTGTTACTTTTGTCATCCCTAACATTTATTATTTATTTCATAAGTCGTAGGCGTGTGCATAAACCTTTAACCGTCTTGGTGGTGTAATGGTTAAGGTGTCTAAAAATCTGTGTGTGATAACCCAGGTTCGAATCCCGGTGGATCACATACATGCTTTCATTAATTTCATTGGAGGCGTTTGGTGGTGTGGTGAAATTAATACAAAATAGATTATGTATATGTAAATTCAAAACAATCGCATAGTATTATTCTGCGTATTTTAGAAGGTATCTTTTATGTCCTTGAGAGAGAGAGAGAGAGAGGTGGGAGGGAGGGAGGGGAGAGGAAGCGGGTGAAGAAGGAGAGTTGGGGTGAAAGGGAGAGTACAAAGTACAAAGTACAAAGGAGTACAAAGGAAATCAAGCAACAACAGATCTAGTGACCCTTCTAGGTTGCTTGTCCTCCAAAACACTGAGGATCAAGTGTCCAAACAGTGGTTTAGAGTGGGTAAGGGAACATTGGAAAGGGAACTACTGCCCTGCCACTAACGTGGCAGGACTAGGAAGTTAGTAGGGGACATATGGGTTAGTAACTGAGGGGAGGATAAAGTTATTCATTTACAAACGCAGTCAGTCGCGGGTTTGATGCGAGATATTTGTCTAGGCGGAATTTAAATGAATCAACGGTGCTGCAGTCTATAACGTCTCGGGGAAGCCCATTCCACAAGTTGACAACTCATTGAAGAAGAAATTCTTAGATTCGTGCGAGTTAAAAGATTTACCAATAATTTTGCAACCGTTTCCCCGCGTGTAATTAGATTGGTCGATAGTGAAGTACTTACTACAGTTCATATTGTCGATGCCTTTGATGATTTTGAACACTTGAATTAAGTCGCCTCTTAATCTGCGCTGGGTTAAAGGAAATAGATTTAATTCTCTAAGACGCTCTTCGTATGGTTTGTTCTTTAGGCTAGGTATCATTTTGGTAACTCTACGTTGAACTCGTTCTAGCTTGTTTATATCTTTTTGGTAATAAGGGCACCAGGATTGAACGCAGTATTCCAGAAGAGGGCGGACTAAGGAATTGTAAAGGGTTAGGATAACTTCTTTGGATTTATGCTCAAATGACCTGCCTATAAAGCCAATTATTTTGTTTGCCTTCTTAACAACTTCTGAACATTGTTGACTCGGTTTTAGGTTACTCGATATTGTTACTCCCAGATCAGTTTCTCTGTTTACATTCTTAAGCTGAGTGCCATTCATCGAATAGTTTGCTTTCTCATTTAGGTATCCGACATGTAGTACTTTACATTTATCCGCATTGAAACTCATTTGCCAAATTTGGGCCCAACATGACAATTTATCTAGATTGTGTTGCATATCGTCAACTTGTTCTTTTGAGAGTACGCTATTTGCAATTTTGTATCGTCAGCAAATTTTGAGATTGTGCAGGTGAGACCCTCATCTATGTCGTTGATGTAAATTAGAAAGAGAATTGGTCCTAGTACCGATCCCTGGGGTACCCCGCTACTTACATTGGTCCATTTAGATGCCTTACCGTTTATGACTACCCTTTGCTTTCTGTTGCTGAGCCAATTTTCTATCCATTTCAACACACCGTCTTGTATTCCATGCGCTTTTAGTTTTAGCAGTAAACGTTTGTGGGGAACTTTGTCAAAGGCCTTTTGAAAATCAAGGTATATAATATCTACAGCTTTACTCTCATCGTAGAGGTTGAGGATATCGTGGAAGAAGTCTAAGAGGTTTGTTAAACAGGAACGTTTTTTACGAAAGCCGTGTTGAGTATCTTTAAGTATGTTATTTTCCTCCAAGTGATTTACGAGTCTGTCTCGTATGACCGTTTCTAGCATTTTACATACAACTGAGGTTAAGCTAATTGGACGATAGTTACTGGGTAGGGATTTGCTGCCTTTTTTGAATATCGGTGTTACGTTGGCTAGCTTCCACTGATCAGGCATAGTTCCAGACTGCAAGGATTTATTGAATAGTAATGTCAGTGGTTTGGAGAGCTCATTCTTAGCTTCCTTTAGAACTCTAGGCGAGATTGTATCAGGTCCTGGCGTTTTATTTACCTTGAGTTTATCTAAACAATTCAATACTTCTCTCTCTGTAACGGTGATATTGCTTAGAACATCTGAATTATCAATCTGAATCGGCGATGGTGTAGGGATATCACTGAGGTCTTCTGTTGTAAAAACTGATGCAAAGAAGGTATTGAGGGCATTACTCATTTGTACTTCGTCTTTGGTGTATTCTCCTTTTTCATCGACTAACGGTCCAACAGTTGAAGTAACTACTTTTTTCTTTCTGATATAACTATAGAATTCTTTCGGGTTTGTTTTACTTTGATTCGCAATATGTAACTCTAAGGTCTTTTTACTTTGCTTAATTAACTTTTTGGCTTTGCGTCGTAGCTCTACAAATTTCACCCGTTCTTCGTCATTTTGTGAGGATTTTAATCTATCATTAGCACATTTTTTAGCAAGCAGGCAGTTTGAAATATCTTTATTCCACCATTTGGGCTTATTATTATGGCCTGGACGCCGTATTTTCGATGGTATGCAGTCTTGCACTGCTTTTAGGTAAGTGGTTTCGAATAACTTCCAAGATGTATTTATGTCGTTATTGTTAATTAAAAAGCTCCAGTCAGTTTCTTTAAACATAGCTCTAAGTTTATGGAAGTTTGCTTTCTTGAAATTAGGGACTTTTTCGATGCTACTATTTGGTTCGTTACTAGTAAACTTTAAAGTGAAAGTTATCGTACGATGGTCGCTGTTACTGAATTCATCACCAACATTCAAATTTTCTATCAATTCTTCTTTTGTTGCAAGTACAATGTCAAGAACGTTATTACCACGGGTCGGCATTCGAACAAATTGATAAAGCGAACTCTCTTGCAAGTTCGTATACAAGTCATGTCCGGAGTGTGAAGTAAGAGTATCGCCCCACTTGGTCACAGGTAAATTAAAGTCGCCAAAAATTACGGTATCTTGTGAGTTACTTACATCTGCAATTTGTTCGTAAATTTCTCGGTCAGTTTGCACTGATTGAGCTGGAGGTCTGTATATTAACGCAAGTATTATTTTTGTACCTTTATTATTTTTATTAGCACAAAAGATGTGTCGACGTTCACAATTTGAGGTTTTGACACGAGGGTCAGGTTAAGACTTTCTTTGATATAAAATAAAACGCCACCTCCATTTTTATTTATTCGGCTGTTCTCAAACATTACATAACCGGGAAGTGAATACTCTGCTAAAAAGTCTCTATCTTGTGTATTGAGCCAAGATTCTGTTATGCCAATCACATCATAATTTTCTGTAAACACTAGTTCCTCTAAATCTGAAAATTTATTGCGTATGCTACGAGCGTTTGCATAGAAAACCTTTAAAGTTGCGGTTTTAGAACTCGCAGATCGTTCTTTCATCGAATTTTTGGTTCTGGTCGGATCTACATTTACATTCATGGCTGTCCTCGGTCCTCGGTCGTTATCCCTGACGGTTTTGAATTTGGGTCGTGTTGGTGGAGATTTGGGTCGTGTTGGTGGAAGCGGGTGAAGAAGGAGAGTTGGGGTGAAAGGGAGAGGGGGAGGAGGGGGGAATGGAAAGTGCGAAGGATAGAAACTTGATTGTCTGTGTATTAAATTCCATAAATAACGCAACACCTAATGTGTGTTACTTATTTGTGATCCGGCATGGGCTAATTTTATAATATAGCCTGTGTGTTATGTTAAAATAAACTTATTCTGCGTGCCGTTCTCGAACACATACACACACATACGTTTGACTCCTCCTCCTTCGAACCTCTATATTAACCCCGCCCCGTTTTATTAGAAGCGATTAAAGTGCCATCTATTAAAAGGTGAGTGAACTAACACATTGCCTCAGGCCAAGACAGCAGTTTTGTCGTAGACTGTACACTCGACCAAAAAACAATCTTTACATTGGTGAGCTGTAAATAATCTAGTGTGAACGGAATTAATCAGGTGAAACATACGTCTGTGAGGTATTATCATAAGATTTCGACCCACTTCCAGAATGTTTAGAACGTTAGTGTAAAGATTGTTTTTTGGTCGAGTGTACGTATGTGCACAGTTGCCCACATTAATCAGCATAGCCTACACTCCGAGATTGTCTTACTGGAATAATTAATTAAAAAAATAAAAATAAAAGAAAAATAAACTTTAATTGACCACCTGAAATAATTACTACATTACAACCTACACTCCCAATTCCATCCCACCTACCCACCTACCTACCTACTCACCTATCTTCCTCCTCCAGGCACGACCACAGAGCTACTGACGGAGAGGGTGGGTGACATCTCCAAAAAGGGCTTCACCATGTGGCCCTTCATGTCTGTACACACCTGGGGGGAGGACCCTAAAGGGACCTGGACCCTCAACATAACGGACAATGTGAGTTTTAGGGTTCCTTAATTTTTGTTTTCTTACATTTGCTATTCTTTTCTACATATTTGTGTCTAGTTTGCTCCCAAGACCTCCATCAAGCTTAAACAAAAATTATATACATAGAATAAAAACAATACCCCCCCCCAAAAAAAAAAAAAACACCTTCAAGATATACAGTATGTGTACATTTTCGGTTGAAAAGTGAACCGGCCAAAGGCCAGTTCCTCCTAAATTACAGGCTTGCTATTGCTCGCCAGGATAATAGCCACACCTTAATGCCACGAATTTATGTTAGAGAGGGGTCTAGGGAGCATACTAAAACAAGAAAGAAGAACACACACACACACACACACACACTTCAATGTTCACACCTCACCAGCTGATTCCTCTCAAATGATGGAACTATCAAATCGGTCACTCAAATCTTCTTCGAGATAAGATAAGATATTGTGGCTCGGGAACTATAGACTCAGCATAAGGACTAGACAAATCTTAACTTGGCAGAGCCGCACCCACCTCCCCAACCCCCCTCCCTCATTCCACCTCCTACCAATAGTGGAAGGTAGGAGGTGGAGCGAGGGAGGGGGATTGGGGAAGGGGGTGCAGCGCTGTCAAGTCACGACCCTAACATAATAGAATATGTGCAGCAAACTGTACATTTCCATAAGACCAATGAATAGACAAATCTATGCATGTTCCCCCCAGATCAATAACCAAACCAGACTAGTTTATATATATTTCTACCAGACCAACTAGACCAATCTATATATAAACCTCCAAATCTATATATAAATCCCCCAGACCTCTTAATTATATCTCTATATATATTTCCGCAGACCAACACCATCACAGCAGAGAGTGGGACAGTGGGGGAGGTGGAGCTGGTTCTCTATGGCACCAAGGAAGCCCCAACCCATATGTTACAAGCTAGGCAGTACAGGATTCTGGCCAGTTACATGGTAAGACGATATGGAGAGTAAGTGGTAAGGGGATTTAGACAGTAAGTGGTAAGATTATACAAACAGTAAGTGGTAAGATTATATAGACAGTAAGTGATAGGTTATATAGCCAGTAAGTGGTAAGACGGTATGGAGAGTAAGTGGTAAGGGGATTTAGAAAGTAAGTGGTAAGATTATACAAGCAGTAAGTGGTAAGATGATATAGACAGTATGTGGTAAGATAATATAGACAGTAAGTGGTAAGATGATATGGAGAGTAAGTGGTTGGATGATAGATACATTAAGTGGTAAGGTTATATAAACAGTAAGTGGTAAGGTTATATAGACAGTAAGTGGTAAGATGATATAGACAGTAAGTGGTAAGATGATATGGAGAGTAAGTGATTGGATGATAGATACATTAAGTGGTAAGGTTATATAAACAGTAAGTGGTAAGATGATATAAACAGTAAGTGGTAAGATGATATAGACAGTAAGTGGTAAGATGATATGGAGAGTAAGTGGTTGGATGATATATACATTAAGTGGTAAGGTTATATAAACAGTAAGTGGTAAGATGATATAAACAGTAAGTGGTAAGATGATATAGACAGTAAGTGGTAAGATGATATAGACAGTAAGTGGTAAGATGATATGGAAAGTAAGTGGTTGGATGATAGATACATTAAGTGGTAAGGTTATATAGACAGTAAGTGATAAGGTTATATGGACAGTAAGTGGTAAGGTGATATAGACAGTACAGGACTAAGGCCAATAAAGTGGTAAGACGATATTCTAAAATTATGTTCGCAATGCATGATAAACAAATCAATTCAAAACGGACAACTTAAATTACATAAAAATACTACAATATAAATACATAAAATCAAATAAAGAATGTATGCTATAGTGCTTTATCTTAATCGTATCCTTATCTCTCCACTAATTATCCTTCTATCTATTAATCTACCTGTCTAGCAATCAATCATCAATCACTCTATCTACCTATCCATGCCAGGAAGAGAAGGATATATCTCTTAACCTATCTTTCTAATCAATCGCTCTATCTACCTATCCATGGCAAGAGGAGAAGTATCTATCTCTAAATCCATCTTTCTATCAATCAATCTACCTATCAACCTATCTACCGCAGGAAGAGAAGGAGAGGAGGAGTGAGGATGACGACAAGATCTACCTATCAGCTGAGCAACTCCGAACCCTCTCCTGGGATCAGCTGATGCAACTGCTGACTAAGAGGTATGCTACAGTACAGTCAGGTTACAAAAATCATGTCCTACCTACCTAGTATCAACCTTGGCTATAATATCAAGTGATATATACAGGGGTGTAAAAAGTACTTAATGATTTTACTTAAGTCCAAGTAAAAGTATGTACTGAAAAAGTTACTGAAGTAAAAGTAAAGTTCCCAACTAGAAATGTACTTAAGTTAAAGTAAAAAAAGTATCTACCGAATGAATTACTTAAGTACCAAAAGTAAAAAGTAATATCACAAGCTATTACTATATATATACTGTATATACTGTATATATATATATATATATATATATATATATATATATATATATATATATATATATATATATATATACTGTATATATATATATATATATATACCGGTATATATATATATATATATATATATATATATATATATATATATGTGTGTGTGTGTGTGTGTGTGTGAACATGAACGAAACCTAATAGTTAACTATTACAGGAACCTTGAATTTGTGTTCCCCCTCTTGTTATCTTACAATCACACACTTCTTATAATGTAAAACTTGCAAGATGTACGGACGAGTCGATATAATCAGTGCTATTTATAACCAGTGCTATTTATAACATTTTGAAGAAAAATAGAACCAAGCACAGAAGAAAAAAAACAGTCATTATGCATATCTAATTGAAGATATTCTGATTATATTACATCGAGAATTGCTTTGATTCGGGATAATATCTTATAATATATTCAACTCGGTAAAAGCTGCAACTAAGTTTAGGTTCAATTAGTTCAAGACCATAACAGAATAGATATTAAACAGGGTTGATTATAATTATGCTGGATTAAACAAGTGAGATTAGGTATAAGGTTTGGGAAATGAAAATATGGCAAGTTAGATTATATCAGGCTAGAATATATTGTAGTTAGTAAATAACATACTAAATAATATTACAGTATGACACTATGCAGGTAGCTCTGTACGAGGGACTTTGTACAGGCATATACCGGTATTTATACTTGGGGATTTCCCTAAATTTAGTTTTACTCTCGATGGTTTGCTCATGTGTTCGTTATATAATTTCAATTCTCTATTTCTTCAGATCGTGAGGAGTGGTTATTTCAAAGCCATAGTTTGCAATCATTTTTTGGACGGAATAGCATAATTTATATTATCATATATTTATATAATCTTCATTTTATCAACAACGGACAATACATTTTTTCTTTGAAGGATTATTCTAAATTGCTAATGCTAGTTTAACAATTCTGGTTAGCTTCGTTACATGAAATTCAAAAATGTATTCCCGTTCAAATAAATATAGATGAGGGTCTAGTTGTTGTTGTTGTTGTTGTTGTTTTTCCCCAAGCTGCCTGGCCGAACAGCCCCAAGGCCCCGAGCAAGGCCAAGGCCATAACCGAGCGCCCCCACAGAACCCTCCCCGCCGACCACAATAAAGCCTGGGTGACCGAAGCCACTCCATGGCGGGGAGCTGAGGAGGGCGCGGAAATGCCCGGGAAGCCAAAGCCCCACCCAGGGCCCTGTGTCCCTCAGCAATTATGAAGAGAAAGTTGAGGGGCAAGGGGAAAATGTGACGCTTTGGCTTCCAATCTTGGTAGATTGGGAGGTCAATCCACATTAGAGATGCCGTCACTTGAGATCTAGAAATATATAGGTAAAAGGAACAGTCAGAGTAAGCTATGGGTATGGCAGAGATTGCTCAGTTCTCACTCTGATAGACCAGCCCATCACCACATGACTAGAACCCAATCCTCTCAGCATCAGCTAGGAAAGGCCCTAGAAAGCCGCCTTTGGCGGGGGGATAGCTCCCCTATTTCAACCCTTTTCGGGGTTGGGCACCCGCCGTGAGGGTCTAGTAAAATTATCATGCTGAGTCATGGGTGGAAAGTGTAAGGTGTTAAACATTTGGGATCAGGTAGTACAAAGGGAGAGTCATTAGGATGTGTAGGGGAGAGGGGAGGGCTCTCAGCGCCATATAAATATAGTGGTGACCTTTGAACTAGCTAAGGAATGTCACACCTACATTCAGGGGAATGTCCATGGGAAATGCTACCTCGAATTTCAATTCTATTGGGAAGAATATTTAGGAAATTTGTTGAAGTTGTACTCTACAAAATTAAAAGAAGTAGATGAAATGTAGTGGAGTAAAAGTACAAATAACTCTTCTAAATACTACTCAAGTTAGAGTAAAATTACTGGACAAAAAATCTACTTTTTAAAAAGTAGATACTGAAAAAATATACTTAAGTACTGTACTTGAGTAAATGTACTTCATTACCTTTACACCCCTGGATATATATATATATATATATATATATATATATATATATATATATATAAGTGTTATCGCCTATGGAAATTGACCTTGAGCCTAGTAGCCGAAATAAGCCCCAAATAGTCTCCAAAGGTTGCTAGGTCATAGTTGCAAAGGTTGCTAGGTCATAGTTGCAAATTAAAAGTTGCCGGAAAAAGCCATCTTGTAAATCCGTATAAATGTTCTTATATATTTTTTCAAGCTTGTTCCCTAGACCCCAATTCCTAAATATCAGGCTCTCTATCGCTCCCCAGGAAAAAATCGACGCCTAAATAACACGAAAGGTCTTAACATTGGCAAAGAAGTGTGGCGAAAGGTCATAAAATCACCAAACAAATGGGGCGAATGTCATGAAATCTCAAAGTAATGGGGTTAAACATGAGGGAGAAGGGGATCCTGACCCCCTTCCCCCTTAACACTGGTAAGTTCTTACAGCCCTAACAATGTACGAAATAATGAATTAAATAACAGATAACATAACAACTATTATTCTTTTCAGCACGAGATCAACCATGTCAAGGGGAGACGTAGAGTTCTTGCTGAAGGAAAAGAAGCTCAGGAAAACTCTCCAGACTCTCCACCACCAGCACAGAGGAGCTAGAGACACCCACCAACCAATCTGGAGTAGAGTCTTGGATGAAGTAGAGTCGAGATGGTATAAAAAGGAGTAATTATTTAAGTAGAGGGGACGGTTTTTAGGGATGTTTTAGCAACTCTCCATTACCAACCAAACAATCTGGAGTAGAGTCTTGGATGAAGTAGAGTCGAAGTGGAATAGAGAGGAGAGTCACTAATAAAGGAGGTGGGGAAGTGTTAGGGATATTTTAAAAACTCTCCATTACCAACCAAACAATCTGGAGTAGAAACTTGGATTAAGTAGAGTCGAGATGGTATAGAGAGGAAAGTCATTAATAAAGGAGGGGGGGGAAGTGTTAGGGATATTTTAAAAACTCCATTACCCACCAACCAATCTGGAGTAGAGTCTTGGAGGAAGTAGAGTCGAGATGGTATAGAGAGGAGTCATTAATAAAGGAGGGGGGAAGTGTTAGCGATATTTTACAAACTCTCCATTGCCCACCAACTAATCTGGAGTAGAGTTTTGGATGAAGTAGAGTCGAGGTGGTATAGAAAGGAGAGTCATTAATAAAGAAGGGGGGAGGTATTAGGGATACTTTAGACATTCTCCATTGCCATCTCAGAAAATTAGTATTGAGTAAGAGAATATAAGGAGAGTTTTGGAGGGAGTAGATATAAATTAATACAAAATTTGATGGAGGTCTAGGGAGGAAACTAATAAATTAATACATACATGAACAAAATCTACCAAAACGAGAACCTTCCCCCCTTAACCTATCTGGAGAAGAGTCTTGGATGACATAGAGTTGTGATGGTAAGGGGGTAATGCTTGTTTTGTTTTCTCTCTCTCTCTCTCTCTCTCTCTCTCTCTCTCTCTCTCTCTCTCTATATATATATATATATATATATATATATATATATATATATATATATATATATATATATATATATATATATGTTGTTGAGTTCCCTCGCTAGAATTCCATCAAGCTTTAAAAAAAAAAAAACCTAGACCCCCTCTCAAGATAAATTTGTACATTTTTCGGTAGAAAAATTTCCCGTCCGAAGGCCGATTCCTTCTAAAATAACAGGGTCGCTATCGCTCACCAGGAAAAAATCGACACCTAAATGACACGAAAGGTCTTCATATTGATAAAGAAACGGAATGAAAGGTCTCAAAATCGCCAAACTAATGGGCCGAATGTCTTAAGATCTGAAGACTAATGGAGCTAAGCATGAGGGAGAAAGGTGTCCCGAAAAAGCGACTACCTCCCCCTTCATTCCCCTTGAGACCCTATAGGATTCTAGTTGGTGCTTTAATTCAGGCTATCATTAGGCAACTTTAGGCATCATACGAAGGAGCTCTAGAAATCAAAGGGGTAAATTGATCTCGATTAACCCTCTCAATTTCACAAGTTCTTTCTAAGGTGAATATAATCGTCTACTGATTACCAAGATGAAGTGAATCATTTCGACTGAATGTATGCCCCTTCGTATAGACCGGTACTGAAAGAGTTAACACAGGTACAGTCGGCCAAAAACCCTCTTTATATAACATACACATCCAACTTCACGACATTGCCCTACATCGCTATCCTCTATCCATAAAATACTACTCTTCCCACTACATATCATACATGTAACACCATACACTTACCTTATAAATATGGCAGTACAATTGTTAAGAGCAAACCTGGTGGTCCCTCGGATATCCACCCCCGGCAGGGTTGGGTTATTGACACAGGGCCCTCCCGGTCGTCATCATGCGACTGTGTCAAGAGCATTGCAACGTCCCAAAGCTGCTTGTCAGTACAGCTATTTCTTTAGTAATATAAGGGGACTTCACTCTAACATCAATTCTGTACACCAATTTCTTCAAGCAGAATCCCCTACTCTCCTTTTTTTGACAGAGACTCAAGTAACATCCACATCTGACACATCTAGATTTAATTTTCCAGGTTATCAACTGCTCCAAAATTTCAGACCTAAAGGTGGTGTATGTTGCTTCGCAAAATCTGAAATTGCCCTGGAGGAGGTTACTAGTTTCAATTGTCCCTATTTTGATTATTCTATATACAAATTAATTTCTGCTGGTAAATTTAAATACATATGTTGCATCTACCGTTCCCCAAATACTCCTCCAGAGCAAAGTCTTTTTGATTCTCTGTCCTCACAACTCAGTGTCCTCAACTTAAATGCTTCTTCTGAAATCACTGTGTTGGGTGATTTTAATGTCCATAATGTTGAATGGCTCACTCATTCAGCCAGGACTGATGATGCTGGTCTTGAATGTGAGCTATTTGCAGACTCATTTAATCTCATTCAACTAGTCAACCAACCCACCCGTGTACCAGATAATCCTAATCATAATTCCCACCTACTGGACTTATTTTTAACAACCAATTCAGAAAATTATGATGTTACAGTGAGGTCCCCACTTGGATCTTCTGATCACTGTCTGATACAGGCCACCTGTCTATCACCTACCACACCTTCCCACTCTGAACCTGTTTTGGTGACTAAATGGCATTACGATAGGGCAGACTGGGAGGGTCTTCAAGGTTTCTTTATTGATATTCCCTGGACCTCTTTCTTTTCTAATGATGCACACTCCACCTTGAGCCACATACAAGATTTTGTAAAAATTGGAATGGAAACTTTTATTCCTCATCAAAAGTACAGTAAAAGATCTAATTCACCTAAATGGTTTGACCATAATTGTGCTAGAGTAACTGAACAAAAAGCAATAGCCTACAATGCATACACAAGATCAAAAACACATGAAGCCTTTAATTACTTTAGAAACATCAGAAATCATGCCAAAACTGTATTAAACCTAACTAAATCAAACTTTCTCCATAAGCAGGCAAATAAACTTCTAAATAATCCAAATGATAACAAAATATTTTGGTCTACTCTTAACTCATTCAAATCCAACTTCACTACTGCTTCATCCATTCCACCATTAAAATCTCCGACTGGCAATCTTGTAAGTGACCCACGAGGTAAAGCTAACCTTCTTGCAGATATTTTCTCCACCAACTCAACCTTAGATGAAATAAATCAAGATGTCCCTGTACTTAATTTTAATTCACCTGAAATTCCCTCACTTAAGATCCACACCAGACATGTCAAAACTATTTTGCAGAATCTCTCGGTAGATAAGGCTCCTGGTCCAGATGAAATTCCTCCAATAGTACTTAAGAATTGCTCCTTGGTGCTCGCTCCTGTATTGGCAAAAATTTTCCGTCTGTGTACTCATACCTCATGCTTCCCAGTACCCTGGAAAGAAGCAAACATCCATCCAGTTCCTAAAAAAGGTGCCTCTTCAGATCCATCAAACTACAGACCAATAGCTATAACTTCCACTCTTGGCAAAGTTTTTGAAATTATATTAAATAATCACATAATTAAGCATCTGGAGAATAATAAATTAATCAGTGATAGGCAATATGGTTTTAGACGATGTCGATCAACTGCAGACATTCTTTGCCTTCTTACGCATCAAATCAACCAAGCTACAGACTAACATGGTGAAACACATACAATAGCACTGGATATATCAAAGGCATTTGATAGAGTCTGGCATCAATCCTTATTGTCGAAGATGTCACACTACGGCCTTGCATCATTAGTTCCACTAATTTCTTCTTATCTTCATAACAGAAAAATACGTGTAATGGTAGATGGCCTTTATTCTCAATTTCACTCAATAAATGCTGGTGTTCCCCAGGGATCAGTTTTGGCCCCAACTCTGTTCCTCATTCATATCAATGATCTCATATCTACCACTCATAATCCAATACATTCCTACGCAGATGACTCAACACTCCACAGTTCCTTCACATTTACCAATTCTTTCACCCAACCCGATCTTATAAATTCAAAAATAAACACTGCAATTTCTCTGAACCAGGACCTTTCTAGAATTAATGAATGGGGACAAGAGAATCTAGTTTCCTTTAATGCACAGAAAACCAAGTACATTCAATTTTCTAACCGACAGAATCTCACTGACTCCCATATATTTTTTAATGATGTAAATATTCCCACTTCCCCTAGTATTGACATTCTCGGTGTAACATTAACTACTAACTTGAGCTGGACACATTATGTTAGAAGCATTGCTAAGAATGCCTCTAAAAAACTGGGACTCCTGTACAGAGTTCGAGAATTCTTCACTGACGAGCAGTTGGCCGTAATATATAAAAGTCATGTGCGCTCTCAGATGGATTACTGTTCACCTCTGTGGGGTGGAAGTGGAGTGGTTGCATTGAGGCAGTTGGACAAAATTCAAAATAAAGCTATTAGATTAATCAATAACCCTGCAATCACACAGGACCTTCCTACATTATCCATACGAAGAAACGTTGCATCCCTTGCATTATTCTACAGATATTTTCACAGCAATTGTTCCGAGGAACTTGCTTCAATTGTGCCGCCTCTCCACATCTTTCCCCGTAGAACTAGGGCAGCTGAGAGCGCCCATGAATTTACACTTTCTCCTCCACAATGCAGAACTTCTGCTTATCAGAATTCATTTATCCCCAGAGCTACTACTCTTTGGAATTCACTTCCCTCGAATTGCTTTCCACAAACTTACAATCAACAAATGTTTAAATCCAGTTGTTACAAACATTTTATGAATGGAGGATGCCTTTAGGCACATGGACCTTTTTGTTTTATCTGTGTTTTTCCTTCCTCCGTTCATTGTCTCTTTAAAAAAAAAAAAAAAAAAAAAAAAAGTGATGTCGCGGCACAAGTATATTTCGATCAATAATTGGTATCAGCGCTATCTAAGGTTTAAATAATTGTCCAGAGTGAGATATACAACTCTGTTCCTATCTTTACACACTATTCAACATCTGACAGACATTAATACAGCATACAGCGAGCAAAACATAATGGACAGCGGCGACACGACTTATTTGGCCAACTGTACATGGGGTTAGGGACACGCCATAATAGCCAATAAAAGGGTAGAAAAAGGTAAACAGAACAAGGAAATCTAAGAAGAGTTTTGAGAGAGTAGATTCAACTAAATACAAGATGAAGTAGAGTGTTTATGAAGGAGGGTAAGCTTTATCTTTTTGTTTAATTATTTATGCATTAATTTATTATTATAATGTATGTTTTCTATACATAAGCCATAATTAATATTTTGTTATTATTATAATTTTTGAAAATATAAGGGAATACTTATTTAATGTATTATATTGTTTTCATACCATGTTTTGCTTAAATTCAATTGAAATGCATTAATATATTTAATTTCAACGTCAATATTATTCAAGATTTTACTACCTGGTCAAAAATTAGTTAAGATTCTGGAGATAGGATATTTTGTGCAAAATCTAACTTAAATAAATAGTCAAAATAATATGTGGACAATAATACTTGTGTATATTTCTTTGTAATTAATTTGATTACGGGGAGATGCTTGTTTTTCTGGACCCCCTTCTCCTTCATGCTTAGCCCCAATAGTTTTCCGATTATAAGACGTTCGGCTCATTAGTTTGGCGATTTTAGACGTTTCTCCCCTTCTCCTTGTCCTTTGTCTCCTTGTCCTTTGAGCATAAATCCAAAGAAGTTATCCTAACCCTTTACAATTCCTTAGTCCGCCCTCTTCTGGAATACTGCGTTCAATCCTGGTGCCCTTATTACCAAAAAGATATAAACAAGCTAGAACGAGTTCAACGTAGAGTTACCAAAATGATACCTAGCCTAAAGAACAAACCATACGAAGAGCGTCTTAGAGAATTAAATCTATTTCCTTTAACCCAGCGCAGATTAAGAGGTGACTTAATTCAAGTGTTCAAAATCATCAAAGGCATCGACAATATGAACTGTAGTAAGTACTTCACTATCGACCAATCTAATTACACGCGGGGAAACGGTTGCAAAATTATTGGTAAATCTTTTAACTCACACGAATCTAAGAATTTCTTCTTCAATCGAGTTGTCAACTTGTGGAATGGGCTTCCCCGAAACGTTATAGACTGCATCACCGTTGATTCATTTAAACTCCGCCTAGACAAATATCTCGCTTCAAACCCGCGACTGACTGCGTTTGTAAATGAATAACTTTATTTTATCCCCCCTCAGTTACTAACCCATCTGTCCCCTACTAACTTCCTAATCCTGCCACGGACATTAGTTCCAGGGCAGTAATTCCCTTTCCAATGTTCCCTTACCCACTCTGAACCACTGTTTGGACACTTGATCCTCAGTGTTTTGGAGGACAAGCAACCTAGAAGGGTCACTAGATCTGTTGTTGCTTGATATCCTTTGTACTCCTTTGTACTCCTTTGTACTCAATAATAACACTTTTCGTTGCATTTAGGGTTTTTTTCCCCGGCGAGCGACAGCGAGCGTGTAATTTAGGAGGGACTGGTCTTTTGCAGGGACATTGTTCTACCAACAAATTTACAAATATGTCTTGAAGGGGGTTCTTGGGGATGATTTTTTTTTTTTTTTTTTTTTTTTTTTTTTTTTTTTTTTTTTAGTTGGATGGAGGTCTAGGGAGGCAACATCGACACCTAAATAACACGAACAGTCTTAATATTGAAAAAAAAAAAAAAAAAAAAAAAAAAAAAAAATGAGGCGACAAATCTTAAAATGGCCAAACTAATGAGCCGAACGTCATAAAATCTGAAACCTAATGGGGCTAAACGTGAGGAAGAAGGAGGACCAGAAAAACGACCTATCTCCCCTTAACACCAATAACGCCGGATGAAAATAATGAAAGCATGTGATCTTCCATGGATTCTAACCTTGGATACCACATACAGAACTTACACGCTTTGACCATTATACCACCACCAAGACAGTTACTTTAGTCTCATCAGTTTGGTTGCGGGCAGACTTGAAACCTGAATAATTTGTTGTTTTTATATATTTTTTATTTATTTATTTATTTATTTATTTATTTTGCTATAACTTGCTCAGACATGTAGAATTTAGCCACATATATATCCTGAATAAACTATATATTTACAAATTGACTCTTTCGATATTCCTAAGGCAGAGGCATGTATCCGCAAATCGTAATATGAAGTTTTAATGATTTTAATTATGTTATGTAGGTTTAATTAATATGAAAGCAACATCTGTATCCACATGTTATTGTTCAGGTTCTCAGTATCACAGGTATGTATGTATGTATGTATATACTCAGGACCAATCCCTACTTTTCCTTTTTTTTTGGGGGGGGAGGGAGGGGGGGGGGGGGACTCAAGACAGAGCCCGAATAGGCACATCACAACATAAAACAACAAACACACACAAACAAAATACAAATTCACGCACATCTAGGTCATCACATACAACAAAATAAATAAATAAATAAATAATTAAATAAAGAGGAAACTAAGAACAGAAAATATATTAAATCAATAAATCAACAGACTAATACCACCACTCCCCCTATAACCTCCCTCACTCTCTCTCTCTAGACTAATACCACCAGTCTCCCTATAACCTCCCTCACTCTCTCTCTCTAGACTAATACCACCAGTCCCCCTATAACCTCCCTCACTCTCTCTCTCTAGACTAATACCACCAGTCCCCCTATAACCTTCCTCACTCTCTCTCTCTAGACTAATACCACCAGTCTCCCTATAACCTCCCTCACTCTCTCTCTCTAGACTAATACCACCAGTCCCCCTATAACCTCCCTCACTCTCTCTCTCTAGACTAATACCACCAGTCCCCCTATAACCTTCCTCACTCTCTCTCTCTAGACTAATACCACCAGTCCCCTATAACCTCCCTCACTCTCTCTCTCTAGACTAATACCACCAGTCCCCCTATAACCTCCCTCACTCTCTCTCTCTAGACTAATACCACCAGTCCCCCTATAACCTCCCTCACTCTCTCTCTCTAGACTAATACCACCAGTCCCCCTATAACCTCCCTCACTCTCTCTCTCTAGACTTCCAACACATTATTATCAAGAATTACGGTAACCTATTGATGTTGTCCGTACGCTTAGGGACATAAATAGGGGCCTTAAGGGGGGATGGGCGTATTTTTTGGCTTATTTGTGTTTTTTTTTCCTCCCTATACCTCCATCAAGCTTTAACAAAAATCCCCCACAAGACCCTTCTTCAAGATAAAATTGTAAATTTTTCGATAGGAAAATGTCCCGGCCAAAGGCCGGTTCCTCTTAAATTACAGGCTCGCTATCGCTCACCAGGAATAAATCGACACCTGAATAGCACGAAAGGTCTTAAAATTGAGAACGAAATGGGACGAAAGGTCTTAAAATCGTCAAACTAATGGGCCGAACGTTTTAAAATCTCAAAAGTAATGTGGCTAAACCATGGAGCCATGGGCTAAACATAAACCATGGAGCCATGGGCTAAACATAAACCATGGAGCCATGGGCTAAACATAAACCATGGAGCCATGGGCTAAACATAAACCATGGAGCCATGGGCTAAACATAAACCATGGAGCCATGGGCTAAACATAAACCATGGAGCCATGGGCTAAACATAAACCATGGAGCCATGGGCTAAACATAAACCATGGAGCCATGGGCTAAACATAAACCATGGAGCCATGGGCTAAACATAAACCATGGAGCCATGGGCTAAACATAAACCATGGAGCCATGGGCTAAACATAAACCATGGAGCCATGGGCTAAACATAAACCATGGAGCCATGGGCTAAACATAAACCATGGAACCATGGGCTAAACATAAACCATGGAGCCATGGGCTAAACATAAACCATGGAGCCATGGGCTAAACATAAACCATGGAGCCATGGGCTAAACATAAAGAAGAAAAAGGGGAACCAGAAAAACGACCCATATCCCCTTTATAGCTTCACCACCACTAAGTCTTCATCATCATATTCTGGTTTCCAATAGACGATTTTCTTTAGCTTGTAATCTACCTCTAGGACTTATAGGGGTGAATGCGATATCAATAAACCCACTTAGTAACGTAGGTCCTTCATAAACTGCATACAATCATCTAGTTTTAGCCAGAATCGAAGGTAAAGAGGCGTCATGGTACTGAAGGGGTTAACCCCTTCTGTACCGGCGACGTCTTTCTAAGTATATTCTGGCTACTATTATGCCATTCTATTCAGCTTAAAAAGGGCCTCCAGCCATTAACAGGCTTCGATCTTTCTCTTAACCATTTTTACTACCACAGATCCTTCTCAAACTGCACAAAATCGTCTAAATGTAGCTAAAATAATGTTAAAAAGACGTCGCCGGTACAGAAGGGGTTAATAGGTATCCTGAACTGAATCCGATCTTCTCATTAAGTTCTTGGTTTAACCCTTTGAAGAAGGGGGGGGGGGGTAAGAAGGTACAGGTGTGGTCGGGTATACTTCAACACCTCTAATTAGCGAGTACTACCCCCTTAAGTAGTCGAAGCTATCTGATCTGAATAAACTCTTCTAATTAATTCTTGACTTAATTATTACCTTCTACACGTCAGAGGTTCATTTAATTTTGTGTTATTTATTTATTTATTTATTCTATTTACTTCTTCATTTGATTATTTACTTATTTGATTATTTCTCAGCTATCTAAACTGAATGCAATTTTATCATTAATTCTTGACCTAAAGCTTACCGTTAATATGTGTGAGGTTCGTTTAATTATTGTGTGTTTATATATTTATTTATTTACTCATTTACCTATTTACTTATCTATTTATTTATTTATTTACTTATTTATTTATTTAAGTATGTATTTATTTATATTTATATTTGATTTATTGCTAAGCTATCTAAACTAAACGGAATCTTGTCATTAATTCTTGACCTGATGTTTACCGTTTATACTTCGAAGGTTAATTTAATTAGTATACAATATAAGCATATACTCGGAGAAACGTAATGTATGAATAATGAACTCCTAGTTAGTATATTGAGAGACGTAAATACAAGAACAATGAACTCCTAGATAGACTCGATTATGTGGGGGAATCTCTAGCTGGGGTTTAGTATAAAGTGTGTGTGTGTGGGGCAGGGCTTTTCACCTATAGGTATACAGCTGTTTTGGTAACTTAGAGGTTAGTCAAAACATGTGACGACATAATTATCTATAGATGAATAATTAAAATTAAGGATAGTGTGTGAGGGTTTTCATGAGCAGCTGAATTAATGAATACATTACTGTCAAGGGGGCCTGAGAGCCGCCAGGTCTCAACTAGTTCAAGCGTCTCTAGTATTGCAGTAATAACTTATCATATTAAATTACCAAGAAGCCGGAAAGCATTCAAGGTCCTTGGGCCGAGAAGCATCTAGGTAGAACTTATATTCTAGGGTCTAGAGCTGGGAAGCATCTAGACATAACATATTCTATTAGGTTACCAAGAAGCCGGAAAACATTCTTGGTCCTAGAGCTGGGAAGCATCTAGGTCAGCACTTGATCGGGATTTGCCGTTGTTCAAGTAGCTTTGGAGCTGGAAAGCATCCATGATCTCGGGTATTAGTGAGATAATATCTTGGAGTTCTGGTAACCAAATATCACACATTCTTGTGGGTGCCGGGTCCCACTGAGCTGCCGATAAGTAGGCCCCAAGTGGGGGGAGGACTGGGGTATCTTGTGTCCCTCTCGCCGTGGTGGCGCAGGTGGTGGGGTGTGGCGGCCTCCCCATTGGTGGCTGTGCTCCCGCCAAGGGCCAATCAGGGTCACGGCATGCTGCTTGATTAGTAAAGGCAGGTGGCTGTGTCATTGGTGGCTGCCTCCTTCCCCAAGTGGCCTGTTCTCCCAGGGTTGATCTGGTGGGTGGGGCCAGACCTCCTTTTCTGGCTAGGGAGGGGAGGGGCTGTGATGGGCAGAGAAAGAAAGTGGCGGACCCATATGAGGAAAGAAAATTGCGGCCCTATCTCCTGGCTATATTTCTTTGGTATAACAGGAAAATTTTGGACATGAGGACAATTATGGACATTGGGACAATTTTGGACATGGGGATAATTTTGGACATGAGGACAATTTTGGACAAGGGGCAAGTGGGTAATTGTGGGCATGGGGCAATTTAGAACATGGAGAAATTATAAACATGGGTAAATTTTGGGGATAGTTAGGATAGTTATGTGGATCATTTTGGGTATTTGGGCAAGTTATGTATGTATGTGTGAAAGTATGAATGTGTGTACTCATGTATGTGTGTTTTTTTTCTTCTATATTCCAACTACTCCCTCTCAGGCATACAGTAGGCTGAGAGCCTGTACATTCAACCGTACATTCAACGGCGAAGCTCGTGAATTTTCGTTCCAGTCTAGGGACTGAGACATGTGAAGCACTTTGAGATACAACCATCCCCCGATATCTTGTTTTCGCAAGATGCGCAGGGCCCGGTTGCCCACCCACGGCTCAAAGCAGCCACATCTCTGAAGCTGCTTCGCTCCAGTGTTTTACTGCCTTATCCCCTAGACTCGGACCCTCACTCTCAGAACGCGACCTATTGAGTAATTAACTCACTAGGCATTTCCCCCCCCCCCCCTTAGCATAATTTGAAAATAGAAATATTCATACAGTGTTATTTAATCAGGGAACAATGAGGGTATTTTATGGCGTTTTGGTGGGCTTTGTGGTAATGCACTGATACTAGGTACAGCACAAATTCCATCCCAATAATACCTTCCCATTGATACATCGGGATTTGAACCCGGTGTAGATATGCATATTGCGTCTCTCTCTCTCTCTCTCTCTCTCTCGACTAATCAATAACAACAACAACAACAACTACGACATGACTCCAGCAGTGACTGAACCTCTACAGATATAAGGCGGCTCTCTCCCTGGGGTATCTTTAGTGTTAGACTGACCTGCAGAGGAGGTAGACGTACGCCAATTGTTCCCGTCTCATGTGAGTTGGCTGTAAGGTGGTGGTTCATCCTTTCAATACCAGCACCCCTTCTCCCCTCTCAACACTTTTCGGAAAGTAGATTCGAGGGGCCGTTATAAAGGCTTATCCCTCAATACCTTCACCTGACCTGACTGTGACGCTAGCCTTCCTTTAAGGGGAGGTTTTTAGTTTGTTTCTTAGACCTCCATCAAGTTTTAAAAATATCTCCAAGACCCATATTCTAGATAAATGTGTACATTTTTCGGTAGAAAAATTTCACGTAAGTTACAGGCACGCTATTACTCACCACGAAAATATCGACACCTAAATGGCACGAAAGGTATCTCTGACTTGTAATCAATACAAATTATTAATAATTGACGAGATTTGTACAAAGAGGAAGTGACAAATAGATAAGAGCCATGGTACATCAAAACGCACGGATAACATACATAACCATCCTAAATACCATTATCCATGCAATAGGCAAGTGTACAGCTAGTTAAACTTATATGTTAAGGAGCTAGTGCTTGGTTTTTGGTCTATATATTTATTTATTTATTTATTTCTTAGTTTCCTCGCTAGACCTCCATCAAACTTAGAAAAACACCCCCTAGACCCCCTTTCAAGATAAATAAAAAGCCGGTTCCTTCTAAAATTAAAGGCTCGCTATCGCTCCTCAGGGAAAAATAATAGACACCTAAAGGGCACAAAAGGTCTTAATATTGAACACAATTAGGCGAAATGTCTCAAAATCGCCAAACTAACGGAACGAAAGTCTTAAAACCTCAAAACTAATATGCTAAACATGAGGGAGAAGGGGTTCCACAAAATAAATAAATAAATATATACTGTAGGCCTATATATAAATGAACACATACATACATACATACATACATACATACATACATACATACGTAAAGAAATAAATGGAAATATCCCTTTAAGGGGGGTGACCTGTTTTTGTTCTGTCCTTTTCGCTCTTTCTCTGGCTTGTATCCATTTGGCCCCATTCAGCCTACTGTTTTAAGACGTTTATCCCCATCCAGGTGTCAATTTCTTACTGGTGAGCGGTAGCGAGCCAGCATATTTTTAATTTTTGTTAGACAGCAGGCTAAATTTGTAAATTTTTCGATAGTAAAATGTCTCCGGCGAAGCCGGATTTCTTCATATAATGCTGGCTCGCTATCGCTCACCAGGAAGAAATCGACACCTAGATGGGGATAAACGTCTTAAAATAGTAGGCTGCATGGGGCCGAATGGATACAAGCCAGAGAAAGAGAGAAAAGGGCAGAAATAACAAAAAGCAGGTCACCCCCCTTAAACTACCTATGTCCTAACTCTGATCCTAACAGTGTCCCTATAAAAAAAAAAAAAAAGAAGAAAAAAAGCTCCCTTCAGGTCAGGTCAGGTCAGGTGAAAGTATTGAGGGATGGGCCTTTACAACGGGTCAGGTGAAGGTATTGAGGGCTAAGCCTTTACAACGGCACCTCGTATCTAAATTCTACTTTGTCCTATTTTTCTGAAGAGTGTAGAGAGAGGAGAAGGGGCCGTGTTGGAGATTCCCTGGTCGTCGAGATGTCCAAAGAAGGTGTTGACGTCATGGGGGAGGGCCAGAATGTCCAAAGAATGTCCAAAGAAGGTGTTGACGTCATTGGGGAGGGCCAGAATGCTAAGGACGTGGTGGAAAACCTCTTCACTGTCCAGTACATCAAAGCAATGGGATGGATCTTCGGGTACAATTGGCTGTCTACGGGCGGTGAGAGAACGTCAAAGGTAAGCACGGAGATGATCACATGTGGAATAAATCTATAGTGAAAAAAGGTGTCCTAGTACTGTATTTTTTGTTATTTCTGTCCTTTTCTCTCTTTCTCTGGCTTGTATCCATTCGGCCTCATTCAGCCAACTATTTTAAGACGTTTATCCCCATCTAGGTGTCGATTTCTTCCTGGCGAGCGATAGCGAGCCAGCATTATATGAAGAAATCCGGCTTCGCCGGAGACATTTTTCTATCGAAAAATGTACAAATTTAGCCTGCTGTCAAACAAAAATAAAAAATATGCTGGCTCGCTACCGCTCACCAGTAAGAAATTGACACCTGGATGGGGATAAACGTCTTAAAACAGTAGGCTGAATGGGGCCAAATAGATACAAGCTAGAGAAAGATAGAAAAGGACAGAACAAAAACAGGTCACCCCCCTTAAGGCGGTGTCATACGTGTGCATTTTCCGCCAATTTTCGATGAGCCAGTTTTTACTCGTACTATTGTGAGGCTCTTTTGCATTGGAATCCGAAACTAGAACGACAAAAAAATATGTAAATTATAGTAGGTAGTTTATTAGGTATTTATTCCTCCTGGAGGTCTGGGAACTGGGAATCTTTTAATAATAATAATAATAAAAATAATAATATTTATTCAGTTAGCAATTTACAGAGTTGGTACCACATAGTATGTTACAAATATGACATGTACCAGCCTTGCATAATTCCAACTAAGGATAGCCCAATAAGGCCGTTAGGCGTATTTCCATTGGGGTCCTTGTGGGATTAGGTTAGCTGGGGAAAATGGGGAGGATAAAGAAATAGATACTTTGCTGGGGACCCCAAATGAGCATGGGCCTCTGGGTCTTCTCCTGGGCGACCTAGATGTGTGTGAATATATATATATATATATATATATATATATATATATATATATATATTGTGACGTTAACCACTCCGTTAGAACCGCATGGCTTGTCCTACAGTGACTCGCTAGGATCACCAGGGCAGTGGATGGGGCTACAGTTTATGTATTAGAGTGTGCTTTATTTCATATGAAAGCTCGTGTCATGGGCAGTCCAGAAAGGCTCTTTGTGTTCACCCATGTCAAGGCTTTCTATATTTAATTGTAAAGTATATATTTTATTATTAACTAGTAATGATGGGATCTGGGAGAGAGAGAGAGAGAGAGTAGAACAGAGTGAGAGGGAGCGCACAGTGTTTTTGTCCCGCTCGATGACGTCACGGCTGGCTGCCTCGCGGGGGTTGGTGGAGAGAGGTCCTTACCATGCTGCAAGCTCTTGCTAGTGGCTAGAGGACTTGTAACCGCTTTTTTCCCACGCACCTCGAGCTAGTGTGAGTATATATACAGTTCCTCGCCACTCTCTCCATCAGATCTGGTTTCTAGAACGCACCCATCTTTTTCCCTTGCTACCTGTAACCCGCTCGCACCTGAGAATCTTTTCCTCTGCCTACCTCTCTCTTTTTTCATATCTTTCACCACCTTTTATTAATATTATATCCCCTGGTTAACTCTGCAAAATCAGCTTCATGCTGGCCAGTTGTATTGTGCGTTAAGGTCTGATATAACCCATGTATGTTAGTTGTTAAGATAAGTGGATCACGAAGCATTGGTTGGCATTTATATTGTTTAAGTACTGCATCCTTTAATTATTAGTGTTCTGCTGGATTAGATAATGCTAGACTAGGGGTCGGATATTATAAGGTATTGTTTCCTATGAGTGCTGGCTTTAGTTAAAAGCTGCACGACATACCTGAGAACTGGAGTTGATTGAGTAAATTCTAGTCTGTGTGCCATTGAGAATAGAGCATGCACGAATGAGGGCTTTTTGCCTATACCATTCTGCACTGTTCTAGTCTCGATTGTTTGTCTTTGAGGTACGCCAGGAGAACGCTTAATACTTCGGTATTAAGGTTTCTCAAGAGAGCTACCCTTCCCTATAACGTAATATTTGACGCACAGACTTGAGATTTGCACTAGGCTATGCGGCATGCCATGCGCACCAGTATCTCGTATCATTGACTCTAGCTAGACTTTATCAGTCACAGTAGACATTAAGTATATTAAACCAATTACTCTTTTTATGCATACCCATATATTATTACACAAGCATTTCGCAGCCTAGTTTGATGTATTGAGACACAAACGACTTAGGCTCTTTTTGTTGATAGGAATACTGCATTGTCGTGGCGATTATTATTATTGTTGTTGTGTTTAGGATATTCTTGGCTCCGACGGCATTATATATTCTGCCTTTTTGTGTGCATAGCCTGCACGAGCATTGTTCCGCTGCCTGCCTTTTTGGGTTCCATTTCCGATACGAGCATCTTTATAGCATCTAACATTTAAAGAAGATTCCTTGTTAGTGTTGAAGGACTTTAGTGCACTTTCTTTCATGCAGGAGTGCCTGACATTTATTGATTAAAGTAACGTAAGCTGTAACTTCTCTTACCACCTTACTTTGCATACCATAACCAAGCACCTTCGGTTATAGGTAGTAATAGGCTGTTTTCACATAACATTAAGCCTAGAGTACACGCACATTTATTGAGAGTTTGATAGCCTATTATTGCATATAGAACTCTGTAGAGTATTTGTGTTCTTTGTTCACTGGGAATATACATCAGAGGTTGGAGCTAGCGCTTTCCGTTGTAACATTTATGCCATTACTAGTCCAATGAATAAGAGCCCTGATATATTTGAACCCCAGTCGTAACAATATATATATATATATATATATATATATATATATATATATATATATATATATATATATATATATATATATATATATATATATATTATGTTGTGTTGTGTTGTCTCTGTTAGGACTCTGTCTTGAGTCGGCCACCCCCAGCTATGGGTTAGGTCTGAGTATATACATATGCATACATACATACACTTTATTTCTTAAGGAACTTGTATTCTCAAGCTGCCAGACAACAATTGCTAATAATTTGACTATAAAATCACTCATGTGACACCACCATTTTCTTCTTCTTCTTTTGAACCCGCCCGCAGACCGTGCAGATCCGCAGGGTTGACCTTTGTATCGGTACTGGCTCAGAAACGTTAGTAGGAGGGAAAGTTTAGAGTAGAAGGATAGTTTAAGAGGCAGTTTTTGTTTTGTTTGTATAAACCCCCCCTCACCTCCGCTCCCCCCACCCCCCCCACCCCCCCCCCCCCCCCACCCCCCCCCCCCCCCCACCCCCCCCCCCCCCCCCCCCCACCCCCCTCACTCATTTCTCTTCCTCCACATTTTCTCCAATATCCTCTTCATCATCTCCATGTCTTGTGTTTCCATCTCCTGTGTTAACCCCAATAGCGCCCCCACCCCTCTATCTTCCCTCTGCTTAATCTCCTCCCACCCCCTCTCCCCAACTCTATTCCTCATGTACCTCTCCAACTCCTCTCTCTCCTCATTATATCTTGTACACTCGGTTACTATGTGTTCTACATCCTCCACTATTGGATCCCCTCCCATTTCACATTGACTGCAGTGCGGTCCCACTCCATTCCATCTCCTTGTTCTCTCATTTGTTTCTAGCGATCCTGTTCTTGCTTTAAATAGGAGTTTCGATCCCCATCCCCCATCATAGTACAGTTCTCTAGCTGGTTTTTCCTTCTCTCTATAATATGCCAGCGTGGCTTTATTTTCTACCCCCTCCCTCCATCTTCTTCTCCCCTCCTCCTTTATCCCCTTCTCTATCTCTCTGACACATCCCCTCCCATTCTCTAGTATGACCCACTCCCCTCTCTCATTTCTTTTTCTAAATTCCCCCCCCCCCACCCGGTCCTGTTTTATATTTATCCTCCCCAATCTTTTTTTGCACTCTCTGTTCCATTTACTTTGCTCACTCGCCCATCTGTATACCTTCCCCGGCCATAGTCATAGCTTTCCCCAACAGGGCATATAGTCCATGGATCAACGTGAATGTCGGTACCATAACAGAGGGATCTCATCTACAATTGTAATCTACAAGACATGTTTCTCATTGTTGTGGAGATAGTATTATTATTCCATAATGATAATCTTGGTCTGTGGGTTCCCTTATCATCTAATAGCTCTATATTTAAGGGGAGATGGGCCGTTTTTCGGGACCCCATTCTCACTCTTGTTTAGCCCCATTAGTTTTCAGATTTTAAGATGGTTGCCCCATTAGTTTGTCAATTTTAAGAACTTTCACCCCATTTCTTTGTCAATATAAAGACTTTTCGTGCTATTTGGGTGTCGATTTATTTCCCTGGCGAACGATAGTGAGCCTGCAATTCTGGAAGAACCGGCCTTTGGCCGGGACATATTTTTGTCATGGTACTCTTGCCAATACTAACATTATATACAGCTTAGGAAGGACCTCTAGCAATCTAAGGAGTACAAATGCTGTATATTTGTTACCCCATTAACTCGCAGGTAATTCTACAGAACTGCAACTTTTCAGTTACAGGATTTCTGTCTTATGTATGTTTTTTTTTTTTTTTTTTTTTTTTTTTTTTTTTACCTTAGTCAGGGGGCTTTAAAGTTTCATGGACAAGTGCTACTTTTGTAATTGCGTGAATTTTATTTTTCCTCCCCGATAAAATGTTCCTAGTCCACATCGCACAACTTTGTTTACCTGCTTGTAATAGTACAACAGGTTGGCCATGGGATCCACGATGGGTCGAGGGCCCTCACCCCACTATGACCTATTGAAATCATCTATTTAGAGTACAGTAATGGTTTAATGATCTTCATGTCCCAAGAGCTTAGCCATGGGATCCATCCACCCCTTCTTCTTCTTCTTCTGGAGTCGGCCGACATGTAGGTAAATAAAGCTGCGTGATGTGGACTCTAAATTTTGTGGGGGAGGGAAAATTAAAATATACAGTTACAAAAGTAGCAGGTGTCCATGTAATGGTAAGGTTCCCTGAGTAAGATAAGAGCAAAATAAAATAAAATCATAAGAACGAACTACTGAAGAAGGTGAACCTGTAACCGAGAGAGGTGCTGAATGTGGACCAAAGAGACGGATATTATTGCCGAGGCAATGCTCAGTAACTAAACTAATATATAATCATCCCCCTCCTCCAGGAACTACTGAAAACTTTGAATCTGCAGCCGGAACATATTAATATTAATGCTTAGGCAATGCATAGTAAACTAATCAATAACTACCCTCCTCCAGGAACTTCTGAAGAGGGTGAACCTACAGGCGGGACAGAAGGTACTGGATGTGGGCTGTGGATCGGGTGCCTCGGCCCTTTACATGGTCTCAAATTTCGGAGTCCATGTCCATGGTATCGACCTCTCCTCTAACATGGTCAAGGTGGCCAGCCAAGAACAGGACAAGCTGTCTCAGGATCTCAGGGGCAAGGTATGGAAGGAATACAGAGGAATGCGAAACACAGGGGTGCATTTAGGAGCGTCTATAATCTTACGCTGGTTTAGGTTTGATGCTAAGTACTATTATACGCTAAGCCAGAGTAGTCGCTAGTTCATCACGTTAAGGTTCAGATTCCAGTGTCCCATGATAAAAATAACCTGACTAATACATAGTTCAATAATTTGATTAAAAGGGTTATCTCGCCTACCAATATTGTTGGGAGTAGAAGAGAATTGCCAAGATATCTCCATTATTGACACCCCAGTACCATTAATGTCGTTGCGCATTTCGCTCCTCTTATTAGGAGGACAGAAGGACAACTCACCAGTGCGAAGGTCAACACCCCGGTCCTATTATATACAGGTCCGTATATATACAGTCATGGCACTCTGGGGGTTAAAGTCCAATCTCAAAATATTTAATCAGTGTTTCAGTATTACTCATTAAAATGTGTATAACTTTGCACTGCAGATGATTGTATATTGTATATTTCTTTACCTATAACAGTTGAAGTTTGAGATCACCAATGTGATTACGGCTAATCTACAAGAAGCTTCCTACGATGTGATCTACAGCCGTGATTGCTTCGTCTACAACAAAGACAAGGACACCATCTTCAAGATACTTTACGTTAGTAGAAAATTATACTTTAAGGGGGGATGGGCTGCTTTTTCTGGACCCCTTCACACTCGTGTTTAGTTCTATTGCTTTTCAGATTTTAAGATGTTTTTAGTTTGTCGATATGAAAATCGTTCGTCCCATTTTTATATCAATATCAAGACCTTTTGTGCCATTCAGGTGTCGATTTTTTCCTGGTGAGCGACAGCGAGCCTGTAATTTTCAGCCGGCATATTTTTCTACCGAAAAATTTACAAATTTATCTTGAAAGGGAGCCTAGGGGTGTGTTATTTTAAGCTTGATGGAGGTCTAGCGAGGAAACTCAAAAATATATAAATATATAAATATATATAGACCAAAACTCACGCACTACCCCCTTAATACCTTATAACCCTGCCACCCTGTGAAGGCAGAGCAGCTTATGGTATTTAACTCCATCCTTATATTACTCTGTCCGCTGGCAAGATGTATCAAGAACGAATACATTAATTACGATGAAACTTGGTCATTACATTCATTTGATTGGCCACACAAATACCAAAGATTTGGTTTGTTATCGCCGTCAAACGAAATTTATGATTATGTGATCGTTGGGGGCAGGGTGCTAGGAATCCTCCCCCCTTTGTAGAATTCACCTACTAGATGAGACAGAGTAAGGGAAGAGGGAACGCGATAGTGTTCCTGGACTCTAAGAACTGGAACTTTAAAAAAACATTCTGTTCGAGCTCTGTCTCGAGTCAGCTATGGGGTATGTGACTGAGTACATACATACGTACATACATACACACATACATACATACATACATAGGCTACTTACATACATGATCGTTTCTGTCCATTTTCTAATCAGCCAACATCCATTAGGTTATTTCACTGCATACCTTTACCCATAACAGTCACTGACCAAATCACTTGCGGACCTAAACCATTGATATGTATAGATACGTATACATATAAATATGTATAAATAGATCAGTGACATCCGCAGATAGGATGTTACTTTACTCCTATCGATAGTGGAGATATTGGCTCTACAGATAAACGCGTGTTATCCTCATCATGAAGAGGATGATTATACATATCTCATTATCATTTACTTGTTTTCTAAATTCCAGAATTTACTGAAGTCTGGTGGGACCCTGATCTTCACTGACTACTGCCGTGGACTAAAAGAAAATACAACGGAGGAGTTCATTGACTTCACGCGGACAAAGAGAAGTACGTGACTAAATGGTGACTAAATGGCATTACGATAGGGCAGACTGGGAGGGTCTTCAAGGTTTCTTTATTGATATTCCCTGGACCTCTTTCTTTTCTAATGATGCACACACCACCTTGAGCCACATACAAGATTTGTAAAAATTGGAATGGAAACTTTTATTCCTCATCAAAAGTACAGTAAAAGATCTAATTCACCTAAATGGTTTGACCATAATTGTGCTAGAGTAACTGAACAAAAAGTAATAGCCTACAATGCATACACAAGATAAAAAACACATGAAGCCTTTAATTACTTTAGAAACATCAAAAATCATGCCAAAACTGTATTAAACCTAACTAAATCAAACTTTCTCCACAAGCAGGCAAATAAACTTCTAAATAATCCAAATGATAACAAAATATTTTGGTCTACTCTTAACTCATTCAAATCCAACTTCACTACTGCTTCATCCATTCCACCATTAAAATCTCTGACTGGCAATCTTGTAAGTGACCCACGAGGTAAAGCTAACCTTCTTGTGGATATTTTCTCCACCAACTCAACCTTAGATGAAATAAATCAAGATGTCCCTGTACTTAATTTTAATTCGCCTGAAATTCCCTCACTTAAGATCCACACCAGACATGTCAAAACTATTTTGCAGAATCTCTCAGTAGATAAGGCTCCTGGTCCAGATGAAATTCCTCCAATAGTACTTAAGAATTGCTCCTTGATGCTCGCTCCTGTATTGGCAAAACATTTCCGTCTGTGTACCCACACCTCATGCTTCCCAGTACCCTGGAAAGAAGCAAACATCCATCCAGTTCCTAAAAAAGGTGCCTCTTCAGATCCATCAAACTACAGACCAATAGCTATAACTTCCACTCTTGGTAAAGTCTTTGAAATTATATTAAATAATCACATAATTAAGCATCTTGAAAATAATAAATTAATCAGTGATAGGCAATATGGTTTTAGACGATGTCGATCAACTGCAGACATTCTTTGCCTTCTTACGCATCAAATCAACCAAGCTACAGACCAACATGGTGAAACACATACAATAGTACTGGATATATCAAAGGCATTTGATAAGAGTCTGGCATCAATCCTTATTGTCGAAGATGTCACACTACGGCCTTGCATCATTAGTTCCACTAATTTCTTCTTATCTTCATAACAGAAAAAATATGTGTAATGGTAGATGGCCTTTATTCTCAATTTCACTCAATAAATGCTGGTGTTCCCCAGGGATCAGTTTTGGCCCCAACTCTGTTCCTCATTCATATCAATGATCTCATATCTACCACTCATAATCCAATACATTCCTACGCAGATGATTCAACACTCCACAGTTCCTTCACATTTACCAATTCTTTCACCCAACCCGATCTTATAAATTCAAAAATAAACACTGCAATTTCTCTGAACCAGGACCTTTCTAGAATTAATGAATGGGGACAAAATAATCTAGTTTCCTTTAATGCACAGAAAACCAAGTTCATTCAATTTTCT
The DNA here is from genome assembly GCA_032716605.1 of Paralithodes platypus. Taxonomy (NCBI): domain Eukaryota; kingdom Metazoa; phylum Arthropoda; class Malacostraca; order Decapoda; family Lithodidae; genus Paralithodes; species Paralithodes platypus. Next base: position 8,820,531 of record CM064528.1, read on the forward strand.
AACCGACAGAATCTCACGGACTCCCATATATTTTTTAATTATGTAAATATTCCCACTTCCCCTAGTATTGACATTCTCGGTGTAACATTAACTACTAACTTGAGCTGGACACATTATGTTAGAAGCATTGCTAAGAATGCCTCTAAAAAACTGGGACTCCTGTACAGAGTTCGAGAATTCTTCACTGACGAGCAGTTGGCCGTAATATATAAAAGTCATGTGCGTTCTCAGATGGATTACTGTTCACCTCTGTGGAGTGGAAGTGGAGTGGTTGCATTGAGGCAGTTGGACAAAATTCAAAATAAAGCTATTAGATTAATCAATAACCCTGCAATCACACAGGACCTTCCTACATTATCCATACGAAGAAACGTTGCATCCCTTGCATTATTCTACAGATATTTTCACAGCAATTGTTCCGAGGAACTTGCTTCAATTGTGCCGCCTCTCCACATCTTTCCCCGTAGAACTGGGGCAGCTGAGAGCGCCCATGAATTTACACTTTCTCCTCCACAATGCAGAACTTCTGCTTATCAAAATTCATTTATCCCTAGAACTACTACTCTTTGGAATTCACTTTCCTCGAGTTGCTTTCCACAAACTTACAATCAGCAAAAGTTTAAATCCAGTTGTTACAAACATTTTCTGAATGGAGGATGCCTTTAGGCACACGGACCTTTTTGTTTTATCTGTGTTTTTCCTTCCTCCGTTCATTGTCTCTTAAATAAAAAAAAAAAAAAAAAAAAACGTAAAAGAGTTCATTGACTTCACGTGGACTAAGAAGTATGTAAAAGAGTTCATTGACTTCACGTGGACAATTAGAAGTACATAAAAGAGTTCATTGACTTCACGTGGACAAAAAGAAGTAGGCTACGTAAAAGAGTTCATTGACTTCACGTGGACTAAGAAGTACGTAAAATAGTTCATTGACTTCACGTGGACAATTAGAAGTACGTAAAAGAGTTCATTGACTTCACGTGGATAATAAGAAGTACGTAAAAGAGTTAATTGACTTCACGTGGATAATAAGAAGTACGTAAAAGAGTTCATTGACTTCACGCGGATAATAAGAAGTACGTAAAAGAGTTCATTGACTTCACGTGAATAATAAGAAGTACGTAAAAGAGTTCATTGACTTCACGTGGATAATAAGTACGTAAAAGAGTTAATTGACTTCACATGGATAATAAGAAGTACGTAAAAGAGTTCATTGACTTCACGTGGATAATAAGAAGTACGTAAAGAGTTAATTGACTTCATGTGGACAAGGAGAAGTACGTAAAAGACTTCATTGACTTCACGTGAAAAATAACTTGGCCATAGCACAACATAAGATAATATAACTTGACCTCACCTGACCTAACCTTGACCCTAACTTAGACACAGCAAAACATAATATAACCTGACCTAACCTTGACCTTAACTTAGCCATAGCATAACATTATAAAACCTAACCTAACCTAACTTTGACCCTAACTTAGCCATAGCACAATATAACAAATATATCCTAAACATAATAAAATCTAACCTAATCTAACCTCGATTTTAAGTAGCCATAGCACAACATAATAAGTAACCCCCGTTCTTTAACATTAATATAAAATACAAACCCCAATGTACTTGAATAGACTAATGAAAGCATATAACTTGGCCGTAGCACAACATTATATCATATAACCTAACCTATGCAATTTTGTAGATTATTGTCTTGAGACGGTGGAGGCCTACGGGGATAAGCTTCGATCAGCAGGCTTCAGCGTTGAGGCTGCTGAGGATAGACATCAGGACTACATTGATATCCACCAACAAGAGCTCAGAGCCTTTACTGCCAAACGAGAAGCTTTCATCAAGGAGTACTCACAGAAAGAATTTGATATCATCTGCACTAATTGGAATAAAAAGGTAAAGATGTACAATTAGTTAGTTAAAATAGGACTTCAGAGTCAATCAACCCTTTTGAATTATTAATCCATCCAGTACCAGCGACAGCTGATGTCTGTCAGTAAAAAGGTTACGCGCCAGCACTAGCATCAGCTCTCATCCTTCAGGCAGCCCCTCGCCTGGGAGCGGCTTCGGTCACCTTGGCATTCTTAGTGGTAAAGCTGGGAGTGTTCTTGGGGGCGCTCAGTTTAGGCCTTGGCCTTGCTCAGGACCTTGGGGCTGCTCGGTCAGACAGCCTGGGGATCAGCAACAACAACTGTACAGCCGTGGATGCCGATTTCTGGACAATTTCTAGAGGCTCACGTATGATATGCTGGCGAAATATATTGGAAAATTGTGAACCCTAACCTCTGCAACTCAAAAAGGGCTACAGCAAATGGGCTGTAAATTTCCACACCTATTCCCTGCCTGACCCTTCCAAAATGGTAGAAATATTAGATAGGAAACTCATTGTTTGTGAGGTATAGAGGTTAATGTTCAAAAGTGTTTGGCCTACTTATGAGGAATAGTGTATAGCTGGAATTCGCTAGTTATTATTCACACCTCGTTTCTATCATTAGGAAGTGTTCAAGTATATTTAACCCCGACTGCACTCATACTTATATATTAACCAAATGACGGAACCCTTTCATTAAGAAAGTTTTGTGCAAAAACCTTTTCAAACCCATAGAAACCTTTGGCTACCTACCGATAATATTTAGATTAGTACAACCTCTCGTAATAAAGAAAGTGGGGTCACACACATATATATATATATATATATTTATTTATTTTGTTTTTCAGATCCAGTATACCAAGGAAGGACTACTCTCTTGGGGAAACTTCATAGCACACAAGCAGTAGATGAACAACAACACTACTCCAGGCATTATCAACAACAACTTTTGGGCCAATTCCTGGTAGCAGTTTTTTATAATTTTTTTTTTTGGGGTGGGGGGGGGGGGGGGGGTGAGGGGGGGGGGGGTTGAGGAGGGGGGTTAAATTGTATTGGTATATACATAGTTATACACAGGTTAGCATAAATTAAATTAGATTAGATAAATTCATTATTCGAGAATGGATAATAAGTCGTAGGCTTGTGCATAAACCTTTAACCGTCTTAGTGGTGTAATGGTTAGTGTGTTTTAACATCTGTGTGTGAAAACCCAGGCTCGAATCCCGGTGGATCATATATATGCTTTCATTAATTTCATTGGGGGTGTTTGGTGTTGGGGTGAAATTAATACAAATATAACTATATATTTTTAGATGTCTTGTTTCTTATCAAACTTGTAATTAGAGTTGTTTAGCTCAAAGTTACTAAATACAATGCAAACTGTCGGAAAATCGCTCCTTTGGCTTAGTTAACAAGCATTGTAAAGCACCGAATGCCTCTTTCTAACGCTGTCAATCACCCAGCCGCTACAAACTCTTCTGGTCAAGACTTTATTGAATGTGCTAAGGAATACAAGAAAATGAACATGATATAGCAATGTGTTGGCCATTGTATCACTTTCAGAGACATAATTCGAACTATAAACTATAATTATATCTTTACATATAAACTATAATTATATCTTTACATATAAACTATAATTATATCTTTACATATAAACTATAATTATATCTTTACATATAAACTATAATTATATCTTTACATATAAACTATAATTATATCTTTACATATAAACTATAATTATATCTTTACATATAAACTATAATTATATCTTTACATATAAACTATAATTATATCTTTACATATAAACTATAATTATATCTTTACATATAAACTATAATTATATCTTTACATATAAACTATAATTATATCTTTACATATAAACTATAATTATATCTTTACATAATATATACAATAATAAAGACTGAACTTAATGGACTCTGCTTTTGTGTGACACCCTTCCTTCTTCTTCTTAGTCTCTCTCTCTCCAGGTACAATTAGGTCCGATTAGGGAGGTCCGATGTCTTTCGTAATGATCCGAACTTCTCATATTCCGGAGGGAGGGTTGTTAACACTATCTGGTGTGACGACTTGTGGGGTATTAGGATATTTGGCTGAATTACTATTTGCTCTTCTTTTAACCATTTTCGAGTAGTATTTTAGTGTGTCCCCTAGGCTAACTAAAACGACTTCCGAGACTTCTTTCAAATAAACAATATCCACCCAAACCTCCTTCCAGCTAAATGTGTACTTTTGTTTTTCGCTAAACAAAAATGTACCCGGCCAAAGGACGATTTCTTATACCCGGTAAGTTACAGGCCCGAAATCGCTCGCTCGCTCGCTCAAAAAAAATATATATATAATAATAATAATACTAATAATAATATAATAATAATAATAATAATAATAATAATAAAAATAAATATAAATAAATAAATAAATAAATCAACTGAATGGGGTGAAACCGGCTTATTATCGCCAAACTAGTCCGCTAAAACGTCTTAAAATCTCCAAACTAATGGAGCGAAACAGGGTAGATAAATAAAAGACCCCCCTCGGACCAAATAATTAGGGTTAAGGGGGTGTTACGCAAGATATTTTGCCCTCAACTATTTATTTTTCTTAGGTACACTTTTCTATGAACTCCGGCACCTCTAAATAATCTACACTGAATCTACTTGTCCATATATGTGCTAAATAGACTCGGAATAGTCACAACATCATCTCAAAATAGTTTAAAAACAAATCTGAAAATAGTCACTAGTAGTTTCAAAATCATCTCAAAATAATTTCAATATATATACTCTAAAAGTCTCAAAATAGTCCCAAAATAGTGCCACAGGTTACAAAATTGTCTCAATATACTATACAAGTCTTAAGATAGTTATAATATACTCCAATAACCCCAGAATAGTTACAATATACTCAGTCTCAATATAATCTACAAGTCTCAAAATAGTCTCAATATACTCTAATAGTCTCAAAATAGTTTCGATATACTCTAAAAGTCTCCAAATAGTCTCGATATACTCTAAACGTCTCAAAATAGTCTCGATATACACTAAGTCTCAAAATAGTCTCGATATACTCTAAGTCTCAAAATAGCATCAATATACTCTTAAAATCTCAAAATAGTTTCGAAATACTCTAAAAGTCTCAAAATAGCCTCAATATACTCGAAAAGTCTCAATATAGTCTCAAAATACTTACAAAATAGTCTCAATTCACTCTAAAAGTCTCAACATAATCTCAAAATAGTTATAGAATAGTCTCAATATACTATAGAAGTCTCAAAATAGTCTCGATATACTCTAAAAGTCTGAAAATAGCCTCAATATACTCTAAAAGTCTCAATATTCTCTAAAAGTCTATAAATAGTCTCGATATTTTGCCAGATTGAATTTGCGAATAAAAAGTCGACGTGACAAGCTTTCCTTTTTCTTGTGTGTCCTAATAAACTAATGGGGCTAAGCATGAGGGAGAAAGGGGTCCCAAAATACCCTCTTTAAGGGAGCCCACCTCGCTTTTTTTCCTCTTTCTCTCCCTCTCTCTTTGGCTTGTATCTATTCGGCCCCATTCATCCTACTGTTTTAAGACGTTTACCCCCATCCAGGTGTCAATATTTTCCCGGCGAGCGGTAGCGAGCCAGCATATATATATTTTCGTTTTGACAGCAAACAAAATTTGTAAATTTTTCGATAGAAAAATGTCTCCGACGAAGCCGGATTTCTCCGTACAATGCTAGCTCGCTATCGCTCGCCAGGAAGAAATCGACACCTGGATGGGGATAAACGTCTTAAAACAGTTGGCTGAATGGGGCCGAATGAACACAAGCCAGGGAAAGAGAGAAAAGGAGAGAGAGATAAAAAAACAAAAAAAACGGTGACCCCCCCCCCCCCCCCTTAATGCGTTGACCCGGTGTACTCCAGGCCCTGCAGGGGCATAAATCGCGACCGTAAATGTTCGAAGCTATCCTGAGCTGAATCCAATCTTGGCATTAACCCATGTACTACAAGTGAAATGCTTTCCATTATATTCAGACAACTATTAAATTATTTTATTAAGCTTAGGAATTAATACAGACGTGGCTGGTACTGGAAGGGTTAATTATTTACCTCATATTTACATCTTAGAAGGTTCGTTTTGCTGTTTGAGGGTTCACATTGGATTTATTTATGTCTAACTGTGTTCTTAGCTATTTTTCAGATAAAATTCCGATGGCTTAACGATTTTCTGTAAAAAATAGAATGCATCTGAAATATATAAGCTAAGTTTCCGTGAAGAAGCCTATGAGTCAGTCCCCTAATGTGTGAGTGAGTGTGTGTGTGTGTGTGTGTGTGTGTGTGTAGGTTTGTTTGTCTTTGTGTGTGTGTGTGTGTGTGTGTGTGTTTGTTTGTATGTGGGTGTGTTAAATATTTCGCATTCCACTTTATTTTACTTCCAACTGTTTGTCGACCTCCTTAGGTCTACATAATTATTATACAGTATATACTTTGTAATATTAGCTGCGATTTACTTTGTGTTACTCTCTTCATCTCCATCACCATTATTACTTGTTTTTTATTCTCCTTCTGTTCATCCTTATTCTGTTTGTCCTCTTAATCCTCCTCCTCCATCTCTTTATCCTCATTTTATAAACTACTCCTCCTCCTCCTCTTTACGCCCCTCTTCTTCTTCTCCCCCCCCCCCCTCTCTCTCTCTCCTCCTCCTCCACTTCCTTCTCATTATTCTTCTACTCTCTCCTCTTCTTCCATCTCTCCTCCTCCTTCTCCCTCTTACCATTCTTCTTCTTCTCTCTCCTCCTCCTCCTCCTCTCGATCTTCTTCCCTCCTCTTCCTCTCCTCTGTATATTGTATCTCATCTGGACCATTTTTAGTGATTTCGGTGGCAAGCTTATTTTTCGGCTGCGCTGTGCAAACTCTGTGGTCCGAATTTTATGGATATCTGGATGGCCTCAGAGGTTTATCACTTTACTGATCTATATATTTATTAATTAAACCTCATAGGACTGATAAATTTAGATTTGTTTGATGATTGCAGAAGGGTGGAACGAAATAATATTTATTTGAATGTAATCAAAGTGACGTGTGGGTGGGCCAATTAAAAGGGATTTATTAGAGAGAGAGACACACACAGAGGAAGAGTAAGTTGAGAAATGAGAAGTACAGTAAAAGACAAGAGTATATTATTCAAATTAAGTGAAAGTTGAGGGGGGATAGACAGGTTGAGAAGGTGAGAGATCTCTTAATTAAGTATTAGAGAGAAGGAAAGGAGGAAAGAAAGAACAACGTAAAAGAGGTTGGCAATATACTCTATATAGATTAACTGAACAAAATTTGTTGAAAAATAAATGTCAAAGGACCAAACCGAGATACTTTAGAACTAACCAAAAATCAGACGCACACACTACTTTAAACTCACGAACAATACACACTCAAATACATCAAAGAGAGAGAGAGAGAGAGAGAGAGTGAGTGAGACTGAAATTCCTGGCAGCATCATTAACTATAGCTAGGAATGGTTGATTGGAATAACTGGAATAGAAGGACATACTATCCTATTCACACCCTCCCTTATCCCTACTGATTATCTCTCTGTATGTATTTAATGAACTATCTATCGATCTACCTATCTATATTGTATCTGTCTATATCTACCTCATGTTTTGCTTACTCTACTTTCTTCTCAAATCCCTCTGTCCCTGGTTACCCCCCCCCCCCCCTCCAGAACCGTGCTGTGTTTTAGCTCTTACAAAATTCCTTAAATATTGTATTAAATTTGTCATGATATACATCACACCTTCCATCCCCCTAGTTGTCTCTTCTTTTTTGGCTTCTCATTCGGTCTTCTCTATTTTCTTACACCTACTCTCTGTGTGTCTCTCTGTCTCTCTCTCTCTCTCGCCGCCTGCCTATGTTCTCACGGTGAAAATTAACCTCTACAAATACAACCCAATATTTGTTTATCATCTGTTAGTGTTTGTTCAGTCTCTCCTCCCATGCCGTTTTCTTTGGTACCTTTTTCTCTAGTATTCGAGTCTTTTTATGGTTTTCCTATGTGGTCGTACAGTCGCCTACAGAAATGTGTTGTACAGGGCTACTTTTGATTAAGCAATGTTAGCTAAATTTCTGTACAGTATTAAGAATATCAAAAATAGGATTTTAATATTATAACGATAGTTTAAAGCTATATGGGTTGTTTGCGAATATAATCTCCTACATGACTAGCTTATAATAACAGAAGTAGGCCTAATCTTACCTTTGTCCAGTTACCTATTTTGGTTGTGTACTGTAGGCCTACATAGATTTGATTAATAAGTGATGACCTCATATACCCCTCATCCTAATCTATCTCACTCTCGCTCTCTCTCTTTTTCTCTTCTTTTTCATAACTAATTAAGACATATAGCGTCATTGGTTACGAGATAGACGTCAAATAATAAAAACATTAGATACCTGACCTTCATAGATTGGATTAATTCTAGGTGGCTGCATTCACCCTTCCTCCTAATATCTCTCTCTCTCTCTCTCGTAGACAGTCAAACTAAATAGACGGATCCTGTCATTGCTTACGATACCGATATCAAATAAACAAAATACATGGATAAATATAATTATAGCTTTATACATATGATTGTGAGAATAACGCTATATAGTTACGAGTAATAATAAACTAGTGACACTAACCTTTTTCAAGCAGATAAGTTCATTTGACATCTGGTTGCTCCGAAATACTGGAGAGATTGGTGGGTGAGGAGAGAGCCTTGTGATCGGTGGGTGGGGAGAGAGCTTGGGGATTGGTGGGTGGGGAGAGAGGCTGGTGATTGGTGGGTGGGGAGAGAGAGAGAGCCTGGAGTTCGGTGGGTGGGGAGAGAGCGTTGAGATCGGTGGGGTGGGAGAGAGCCTTGAGATGCGCTACACTTCATCATCTATCCTTCCCAGTAGTTAGCTAAATTATAGCCACAATAATCAGACTAATATATTGTGTGCTTGTTGTTTACGCCACAAAATGAAGACAATATAATTATAAAGATGCCACACACACACACACACACACACTCACGTCAAGTTTAAACTGAGGAGGGATTCTGGATATTATGGCCTCAGGATATTCTGAGATGGCAACTATTTAAACACAAATAAAAGGCTGGTTGTTTTTTATACATTGGGAGTTTTCTCTAAAATGATCGTCGTGTTCAGCGATTAGAAACTTGCTTCGTTAAGTCATATGCTGGTTTATTATAATGATTATAACCTTATTCTAGATCAGTTCAAATGTGCAAGTGTTTAAGCATACTATTAATGAACATAAAGTAAGCTTCATGAATAGTCGTAGGCGTATAAGGTTACACCAGTTCGAATACCTGAACCTCTAAAGAATAGGACAGTAAAGTAGAAGGCTCTCTCCCCACCCCCCGGCTAAAAAGCCGTACCGAAAAATAGGATGAAGTGTAACCTTATGGGTCAGGAAATGCCCACAAGGAAAGTTTTTATATAGTATAGGAAGAAATCCGTTTGAAAGGGAAATTACATATGCCTACTGATTAATTCAAATTAATCTAATCTTCATTAGATGATCGTCCAGTCTTTTCTTAAACGTATCGATATAATTACTGTCGACCACCTTGCTTGGTAAACGATTCCACTCTAACCACATTGTATGTGAAGACATTTTGTGTCACATCTAAGGATGACTTTTTTTTCTATTTAATTTCATTCCGTTACCTCGGGTTGCAGCATTATTATTAATCGTGAACAGTGCACTGATATCTACTCTGTCAAATCGTTTAAGTATCTTAAAACACTCGATAAGTTGGCCTCGCAAACTCTTTTTCTTTAGCGAGAACAAAATTAATTTCTTTAATCTTTCATAATATTATGGCTTGTTTTTCAGAGAGGGAATTAGTTTAGTTGCTTTACGCTGCACAGAATCAATTTTTTTTCTGAGAGAGAGAGAGCTAGAGAGAGAAAGGAAGTAAGAGAGAGAGAGAGAGAGAGAGACGACGGCGAAAGTTTGTAAATAAAAACAAGCGGTGATTACGATTCTCTTATCATATATATTTGTTTATTTGTTCATCTATCTATCTATCTATCTATCTATCTATCTATCTCTCTCTCTCTCTCATTGACGACTGATTGATTTCAATTCAATTCAATTCAATTCAAATTAATAGGGACAATTACTCTTACATTTGGAAACCCATTAACGCCATCAGACAGTACACTAGGACCATACGGCTGGGATAGTGTAGACAGCTAATTGAGACTATCCCAGTGTGAAATTGAGAGAGGGTGGTGGTGGTGGTGTACTTTAGTAGAGTGGTTATTTGGTAGTGTGTGTGTGTGTGTGTGTGTGTGTGTGTGTGTGTGTGTGTGTGTGTGTGTGTGTTTTAGAGTTTGTGTTGTGTCTCTGTGTGTGTGTGTGTGGTATGGTGTGTTATATATGTGTGTGTGTGTGTGTGTATATATACAGTATGTGGAGTTATGAGTGTGTGTGCGTGTTAATTGAGAGAGGGTGGTGGTGGTGATGGTTTAATGTGGTACAGCGGTCATTTGGTAGTGTGTAAATGTGTGTTGTATATATATATATGGTGTTGTGTTTGTGTGTATGTGTTTGTGTGTTAATCTAGGGAGGGTGGTGGTGTGGTAGAGTGTTGTATGTGTGTGGTGTTGTGTATGTTTGTGAGTATATTATGTGTGTGTGTGGTGTGTGTGTATGTGTTAATCTAGGGAGGGTGATGGTGTGGTAGAGTAGTCATGTGGTAGGGTGTTGTATGTGTGTGGTGTTGTGTGTGTTTGTGAGTATATTAATTATGTGTGTGTGTGTTTGTGTGTTAATCTAGGGAGGGTGGTGGTGTGGTAGAGTGGTCATGTGGTAGGGTGTTGTATGTGTGTGGTGTTGTATGTGTGTGTGCTTGTGAATATGTTGTGTGTGTGTGTGTGTGTGTGTGTGTTTGTGAATATGTTGTGTGCGTGAGTGTGTAGATTGAGGGAGGGTGGTGGTGTAGTGTGTGGTGGTTTATTTGTATGTGTGTAGTATAACTGTGTAAGTGTTTGTACATGTGTAGAAGTATATAATGTTTGTGAATGTGTGTAACCCAGGGAAGAAGAAATACACATACACACACACACACACACACGCGCGTGTGTATGTGTGCGTGTACAAGAAACAGAGAAACAA
>CM064528.1:8831686-8851310 GCA_032716605.1 Paralithodes platypus
AAGGAAGGAAGGAAGGAAGGAAGGAAATATATATAGAAGGACAGAAGGAAAGAAGAGAGTAAATAAGGAATGCAGGAAGGAAGGAAGGAAGAAAGAAAGAAAGAAAGAAAGAAAGAAAGAAAGAAAGAAAGAAGAAGAAGAAAACAGGAAAGAAGGAAGAGATAAAATAAGGAAGGAGAGATGGAAGGAAAGAAGAGAAGGGAGGAAGAGAGAAGAAGAAGAATGAGTTAAAATTACAATAAAGGAGAAACAAAGGAAGGAAGAAGGGAAGACAATGACAGTAGCGGAGATTGAAAGAATGAAGGAAGGGAGGGAGAATACAAGAGATGTTGAATGAAATGAATGAGGGAAGAAGCAAGAGGGTTGTAGGATAAGGGAATAAACAACAACTGAAGAATAGATAAATTATCTCTCTCTCTCTCTCTCTCTCTCTCTCTCTCTCTCTCTTTCTTACACACACCACACACACACACTCAATCACACACTCCCTTTGATATACCTTTCTTCTACACACACACACACACACACACACACACACACACACACACACACACACACACACACACACATACACACACACACACACACTAAGAGCAGGCACTTATCAATTAAATGCCAAAGAAACCCTAACATATAATTTAAACTAAAGCACACACTTACTCATGACAATTATCAGTGTTAAAGAGAAATGAATGTCAGAGATAAAGAGGGTTAGAGACATTGCATTAAGATTATATAAAGCTAGAAATATAGCAAGGGAGAGAGAGAGAGAGAGTTTGTCTTCTTTGTGAAACCCCTTCCTTCCTCGCTACTCGCCCTCCCTCCCCCCAAAGAGAGAGAGAGAGAGAGAGAGAGAGAGAGAGAGAGAGAGAGAGAGAGAGAGAGAGGGTATGGGAGAGAGAGAGAGAGGGGGGGGGAGGGGAGGGTCAACAAAAGGTAAACATAACTAATTTATTTTTCTTAGCATTCCGTGAGTTTTTGTACCCAGATGTAAAGTGTGTGTGTGTGTGTAGTGTGTGTAGTGTATGTAGTATGTGTAGTGTGTGTAGTGTGTGTAGTGAGTGTGTGTGTGTGTGTGTGTGTAGTGTGTGTAGTATGTGTGTAGTGTGTGTAGTGAGTGTGTGTGTGTGTGTGTGTAGTATGTGTGTAGTGTGTGTAGTGAGTGTGTGTGTGTGTGTGTGTGTAGTATGTGTGTAGTGAGTGTGTGTGTGTAGTTTGTGTGTGTGTGTGTGTGTGTGTGTTACCGGTATGTACAATATGTGGGTGTGTAATTATGTGTTTAGGTGTTTGTTCGTGATTATGTGTGTGTGTGTGTTTATGAATATGTATCTATGAATGCATGTTATGTTTATGTATGTGTTTGTGTATATACTGTATATATGTGTTTCATCCCAACTTGAATAATATCGTGTTCTGATAATGTGACTTTGTTTGAGTGAGTTAAGTTAAAATAAGAGAGCTTAGGCTACGTTACGATAGGTTAGATTAGAATAGTTATAAGTTCAACTAAGCTAGGTTATGATGGGTGTGGGGGGGGGGGTCTAAATCGGTTATACCCTGTCCCAAGTAAGTAGGCCAAAACTCTTTAACGTTAATCTCTATAACTCCCAAACGACTATAGTAAACGAGCTAATATGTCTACCATTTAGAAAGGGTCAGCCAGGGAATAGGTGTGGAAATTTACAGCCCATTTGCTCTAGCCCCTTTTGAGTTACAGAGACCAGGGAATGGGCTTGGCAATTTACAGCCCATTTGCTCTAGCCCCTTTTGAGTTACAGAGACCAGGGAATGGGCTTGGCAATTTACAGCCCATTTGCTTTAGCCCTTTTTGAGTTACAGAGACCTGGGAATAGGTGTGGAAATTGACAGCCCATTTGCTCTTGCCCTTTTTGAGTTACAGAGACCAGGGAATAGATGTGGAATTTACAGCCCATTTGCTCCAGCCCTTTTTGAGTTACAGAGACCAGGGAATAGATGTGGAATTTACAGCCCATTTGCTCCAGCCCTTTTTGAGTTACAGAGACCAGGGAATAGGCGGGGAAATTTACAGCCCATTTGCCCTAACCTTTTTTTGAGTTACAGAGATCAGGGTTCACGATTTCTGGCCTACCCATTTGAAACAGGGTATAGGAGCTTTCTTTGGCACCGGTTGAGTTGGCACCGGTAGTAATGGTCTTCCGGTTGAGTTGACGGGGGAGTAAAGAGCTATGCTGTGTGTATAAATATTTAGGAAGGTAGTGGGTTGGGATTCAGAATAGCAATAGTGTGGGTGTGATGTGGGTAGGTTACAAATGTACGCAGTGTATATATATATATACCGGTACTCACACACACACACACACACGCACGCACACGCACACACACGCACACCACAAATACACACACACACACACACACACACACACACACACACACACACACACACACACACACACACACACACACACACACACACACACACTCACACTCACACACCACAAATTCAAACACACACACACACCACAAATTCACACACATACACACCTTCATTCACGCAGGAGCACACCTCTCATATAACCTAAAGCCCCTTGCTATGCTAGCCCAAGATACTGACAATTACTATGTTGACTGTTTGTTGTGCTGGTTGTTGACTGTATACCCTCCCCCCCCCACCCCCCAACCCCACAGCCCCTCCCTCACCCCTTACTCTGTTACTTGTTTCTTTTTTTTTGCATACACACACATTACTCTCACACTCCTCTCTCTCGCTCTCGCTCTCGCTCTCTCTCTCTCTCTCTCTCTCTCTCTCTCTCTCTCTCTCTCTCTCTCTCTCTCTCTCTCTCTCTCTCTCTCTCTCTCTCTCTCTCTCTCTCTCTCTCTCTCTCTCTCTCTCTGTATATATGTTGCCTACGTTTATCTCTTTGTCTTACTCGTTTATCATGTGTAGTAATTTTTCTAACTACCTGCACTTATATTCATCATAGTATCAGTGTAAATGCTCTGTCAGTCTGCAAATTATATACGTGTGTTATGTACCGGAGCGATGCGTATCAGTGTGTGTGTGTGTGTGTGTGTGTGTGTGTGTGTGTGTGTGTGTGTGTGTGTGTGTGTGTGTGTGTTCATGTGTTCATGGGTAAATGTCATGATGTCGGTTTATGGGTAAATGTAGATTGAGCTGACAATTTAAGTGTACACACATCATTAAAATACATAACAACAGAGTGTTCTAGATTAGGTTAGGGGTTACGTTAGTTAGCCTAGGTTAAGTTAGGTTTGTTCTGGATGGTTATATTTAGGTTTAGAACTTGATGTCATATGAGCATGCATATATCGATTGTGTACCGATAAATACACCGTTGGTTTATTATTGGTTTAATAAGAAGAACACATACAGCAACGAACTGTTACTTGAATGATTGGGTTTCACTTGTTAATGCTCACCGTTTCATATATATTATCAAGAGGAATATTATCATGTGGGTTTCAAGGGATTAGAATTCTCGAAATGGGGCTATTCTTGATTGACAGTATGCTGGCTTAATTAATAATCCAGAAGGGTTAATAGCCTCTGAAGTCCTATTTTAATTAAGCAAGTATAACTATTATGTGAGTTGGAATGGCTGTGGATATAATGTCTGTAGGCGGTTCGTGATTTCTGATTATGGTATTAAATTTTTGTTCCAGATGGACTGGATATCCGCTTGGCTCCTGCTGTGCCCTGCTGTTCTGCTGTGTTGTACCGCTGGAGTGTCAGGGCTGCACGAGGCCCCCTGCACCTTCAACCACATGTGCAGCTGCAAGTACAGCACCCAGGGAGCCGAGGAGGAGACCAGGGCTGCGTTGAGGGCGGCGGTGGCTGTGCCCGATAGAATAGTCGAGGTGTCCTGTATTGGGGTCCCCTTTGCTAGGATGCCAGGTCAGTCACGTACAGTCATGAACCATAGTATTTATATTAATGGTTCTGGTTCACCCTCAATCTCTTCATGAAACTTGTAGGATAATGTAGTCAACAATTGATTATATTTCCCTATTGAGCAACAGTGCCACACACTCACACAGATACACACACACATACATCTACACACACCCACACACACACCTCTACACACACACATACATCCTTAAACATACACACACACACAAACTCACCTTGCTCTCTCTCTCTCTCTCTCTCTCTCTCTCTCTCTCTCTCTCTCTCTCTCTCTCTCTCTCTCTCTCTCTCTCCTCTCTCTCTCTCTCTCTCTCTCTCTCTCTCTCTCTCTCTCTCTCTCGCTCTCTCTCTCTCTCTCTCTCTCTCTCTCTCTCTCTCTCTCTCTCTCTCTCTCTCTCTCTCTCTCTCTCTCTCTCTCTCTCTCTCTCTTACACACACACAGACCTATTGTGTTATGATGGGCCCACTGTAATAAGAGTAAGTGCCACTCCACGTGTAAACGTTTGTACGAGTGACAGTTAAGGTGTTTTATTTTATCTGTTTTGTTTCCTACACTTCTGGCATGCTTTAAAAATACCCCCTAAGACTCCCCTTTGAGATACATTTGTAAAATTTTTGGTCACCCTTAAACCTTAATTTCTCCCTTATAACTATTCGTGGGGCAAATGATGTCATCTTACACCCATTTTCTCCCAACTGATGTCACCTTTCACCTTCTTTTCACCCTTATAGCTATCCCCGGGGCTAATGATGTCACCCTAACACCCATTTTCTCCCAAATTATGTCACCTTACACCTATTTACTCCCAAACGATGTCACCTTACACGTTTTTCCCCCAAATGATGTCACCTTACACCAATTTCCCCCCAAATGATGTCACTGTAACCCCTTCCTCTCTCCCCTAGGTATCCCCCAGGGGTTGGTGAGTCAGGTGGACGTCACTAACTCTGGCTTGGAGGTGATGTCAGAGGGGGACTTCGGGGACACCAGAATCAGCTACCTGGGGCTCATGTCCAACAATATAAGGTTCATTGGCAGCAGGACATTCAAGTGAGTTAGTGGGGGTTTAATTATTTGTATTTGTTATGAGTGTTATTATTATTATTAGTTTTATTGTTGTTATCTATTGTGTTAGTCGTGGTTTAATTGTTGTTGTTATTTATGAGTTATTGGTGTTATTATTAGTGTTATTGTTGTTATCTACTGAGTTAGTTGTGGTTTAATTGTTGTTGTCTGCACAACATGTAGGAGTTAGATCAATCAATCAATCAATCAATCATCAATTAATGGGGGCCAACTTCAACTTTACTCTCAGGGGTCTCTCAGCCCAAGGTCCCAGACTGCGACTTGGTCCATACCAAGTAGCTCTCAACATGATCACTCCACTTTCGTCACCCATATGACACGGGGTCTTATCTGAGTGTTCAAGGAAGTTATATGGAAAGTATTATTTTTCCCTTGTGATACAGGCGCACACTTTACCCTCTTCATTCATTATCACTATTGCTATTGTCATGATCAGTATCTTTATCATGGGCGTTATCGTCATTATCACCATACTAATTATCATCAACTTAATTAGTATTATCATAGGAGAGAGAGAGAGAGAGAGAGAGAGAGAGAGAGAGAGAGAGAGAGAGAGAGAGAGAGAGTTGGAGAGGGAAACAAGGTAAACAATATGAGAACAATTTGAAAAAAAATCTTTAGGCCAACCAGCCATAAGGATTTTCAACAAGATTTAATTAAATAGGGAGCAAAAGACTTAAGACTTTTATATAATTGTTCTCACACTGGTCTGGAGTTTCTGGAAGGTAGATACGGGTGGAAGAAGCTTTGGGACAAAATATGTTTCCGTTAGTAGGTAATATTATAGAGAGATAGAGTGGTAGATAAATACAAAAGTGAGAGAGGTAATGATAGATAAAGTGGTTGATACAGTAGATACAATATCGAAAGGGCTATCTAGTTATATATGCTTTTATATAGTATATATGGACTATACTATATCGATCTATCTATCTATGAAGAAAATGATAGCAGAAGAGAGAGAGAGAGAGAGAGGGGTAATGGTAGAGGTAGATAGATAGATAGATAGAGAGAGAGAGAGAGAGTGAGTGAGTGAGAAAGTGAGAGTGAGAGTAGAGAGAAAGTGAGAGTGCGTGAGAGTGAAACTGAGTAAGAGTAATATTTGAGAGAGTGTTCATGAGAGTGAGTTGGTTGGCCCCCTATGGCGATACCCCGAGTGAGAGAGGAGGATGGACGGTGAGCAATATACGTATATACAGTTTTTAAGACCCTTGATATTTAAAAAAGATCAAATCTTTAGTGAAAACATGAGAGAGCCAGAGGGTACAGGAGGAAGAGAATGGCGGACTGAGAGAGAGAGAGAGAGAGAGAGATAGTGAGCGTGAGAGAGAGAATAAGCGAGATACCATGAAAGTGTAAGTAACAACAGACAAATACATGAAATCATCACAAATACAAAACTCTACAATACTGTAACTATACATTTTGTGGTTACAGCGGGATCAAACGGAAATATAACAGAGATAGAAAATGTAATAGAATAGAAAACGGAATAGAAAGGCGTAGTTGTATCTTGAAAGGGTTAACTATATAATATTCTGGTTACAGCGGGATGAGCCACACGTTACAGTCGCTGGATCTGAGCTACAACGAACTGACCTCTGTACCCCGTGAAGCCCTCAGACCTTTGAAGAGCTTGGAGTGGTTGAACATTGAAGGGTGAGTAACAGCAAACATTACGTAAAGCAATCATAAGTACAAAATAATTGCACATACAGTAGGCCTACAAAATAATCACAAATACAAAACAATCGCAAATACAAAATAAATACAGAATATCATATGGTAGAACAAAACTGTCCATGAATTTTTTGTTCACTGAATTACCTTTCCTTTACACCATTCCCAATATTAAAAGGTTGGTTTATTATCAAATCTAGAAACTGATATTGTCTGAATTGAGTTAAGTTGAAGAATCACTTGTGTATTTATGAATAATATACAGTTGTATCACACTTAACCCATGAAGTATGTTGACATTTTTATTTACTCTAAGCTATTTTAATTTTGTTTCTTTGCAGTAACCACATATCGGGACTTATTGCAGAAGATTGGATAGGCCTTCGTGATACAATAGCAACCCTGTTTGTGGGAGGCAACGATATAGTTTATTTTCCCAACAATGTGTTCTCACGGTGTAAAAACCTTGTGTACCTCAACTTGGATAACAGTAATATCATGTCGCTAGAAAGGAATTCATTGTCACGAAACATTCAGACCCTAATTCTGAATCATAACCTGCTATCTAGTTTTCCATCGCAGGCGTTGAATAGTGTTCGAGACCTTACTTGGCTGTTTCTGCGAGCTAACTTGATGGACAGATTACCGGTTTCTGGATTTCATGTGCAGAAACGACTGGATAAGTTAGATCTTGGGGAAAACTTTATTCGATATATCCCCAACAACCTCTTCAATGGATCGCTGACTGTTCGGGACTTACATTTAGACTTCAACGAACTTAGTGCAATACAAGATCGAGCTTTTTCAAAGCTAAATCCGGGCCGACTCTACCTCTCCTCGAATAAGATCCTGGATATAAGCGATGAGGCATTTCTAGGTGGCCCAGAGCACACACTTCTCATGATTGATTTGGAGAAGAATTTACTACAATCGGTTCCCAAAGCCCTGTCCAAGCTCCGACGACTTCGACACCTGTACCTCCCAGAGAACAATATTTCCAAAGTCCACGATAATGCCTTTCGCTCCTTCTGCCAATCATTGGAGTCCTTGAGCCTCGCAGGAAATATTCTGGTATCCATTCCCCGAGATGCGCTGGAGAACTGTAGTACCATAACGCACCTCAATCTCGGCCACAATAAAATTAAGGATATTAAAGACGAGGACTTTGAAACCTGGGGGGATAGCCTCGAGACGCTAGTCCTGCGAAACAATAAGATTGTTAGCATCCCTCCCCACACCTTCCGATACACGCCCAAGCTCCGCGAACTCAGTCTTAGCTTCAATCATATTCAGGAAGTCAATCCTGAATCATTCCTTGATGTATTGAGCACCTTGGAAATTCTTGATATAAGTTTTGGATTATATCGTAACGACTACCCTGAGGAAGTTCTGAAGCCACTGACTTCACTTGTATGGCTGGCTTTAGATAACAACAATTTTAAAACTATTTCTGAGACAGCACTTTATTCGTTTGGTGAACTGAAGTACTTCAACATGGATTCAAATAAACTAAGAAGAATTCCCAAGACCCTGTTTCACCAAAATGTCCATAAGAAACTTGGAGACATTCGGTTGGCTTTAAACTCATTAACCTCACTAGAGGTTCACACTTTTCACAACCTCATAAGTCTTCGAACTGTTGTCTTGACTGGAAACAAAATTATGAGTATTCAGTTTGAAGCCTTTAAACAGCTTCAATCTTTAAGCTCGATTCTTCTCAGTGAAAACCAAATTGTCTCAATTGAAAACAAGGCATTCTCAGATCTACCAAATCTTATGGAACTTGATTTGCAGAAAAACAAGTTACAAACGTTCTCTCTGGCTGCCTTTGCTAACATAACTAGTGCCCTGACACCATTAAGTATGAACTTATCTCATAATGTGATAGAGGAGCTGTCGGTTGGTTCCGGCCCTCCACCACACGTTAAAAGCTTAGACGTCAGCCACAATAAAATGAAAGAAGTTCCGATTAATTTCCTTGCATCATTTGGCTTCTCACTTCAGCATCTCGACCTAAGCTATAACCCCATAGCCAGACTGGATTCAAGTGCTTTTGGACCCCTAGAGCGACTTCAGATATTAATTCAGCAGCACAATATGATTGGAGAAATACGACCCCGGGCTTTCCAATCCCTCATCATGTTACAATTGCTAGACCTCAGTCATAACCTACTGACAAATGTACCACCAGAATGTTTTACAGATGCTGCTTCTCTGCGAGTTCTCAACTTGTCTGTTAATAAACTCCGTTCATTACCCAACTCAGTATTTAGAGGTACCAGACTAGAAACCATACAACTGTCCCATAATGAGTTTGTCTCAATGCCCACTGTGGTATTTTCGGAAGTGGAGACAACCCTGCACTACCTCGACATATCTTTCAACCACCTCGAGCATCTTGATAGCACAATGTTTTACAGCTTCCCTAACCTGATTGAGCTTAATCTAGCCCACAATCGCTTGAACATCCTCCCAGACAATGTATTTGTCAGCCTGACAAACTTGATAAGCCTGGATCTAAGTGGTAATCCAGTGAGGGCCAACTTCAAGGAACTCTTCCACTACACACAAAAAGTCCAAAAGCTCAGTCTCGCCAACAT
Organism: Paralithodes platypus; assembly: GCA_032716605.1. NCBI lineage: Eukaryota > Metazoa > Arthropoda > Malacostraca > Decapoda > Lithodidae > Paralithodes > Paralithodes platypus. The sequence goes on from CM064528.1 coordinate 8,840,964, forward strand.
CGGGTTTAAATCCTCCCCAATCATTCCCCTACCGAACCTCATCTACTTGAACATGTCAATGAATGGCATGACGGAAGTTGAGGCACAGAGTTTCGAAAGTCTGTACCAACTGCGTTCGCTGGATCTATCGAGGAATAATCTGACAAAGGTCCGTGCGAGAGTTTGGCAGTATGTACCCTATCTCAAGTACCTTGACCTCTCTTTCAACCCTATAAAGGTAGGTGATCCAATATATTAACATTAACAATACAATATTCACCACTGTATTTAAGTTACTACCTGTCCTAACAATCCCCACAAAACACACTGAAACCGAAATTACCCTTCTAATATTACAGGTACCAGAGATATTATAACCTATTAGAAATATACAGTACTTATTACTTTTTCTTGTGATGGCATTCAGGGAATTCAAGAGGAAAAGTGGTGATTTAAGTGCAGTGGTGACTTTATGAGATAATTACATAATAAGGTAATTATGAGACGTATACTCATTTTAAACACATGATAGTCAAGAATATAGAAAAGTTTAATATTAGCATTAGGTTGGTACATATGAAATAACCGTGTTGATATACTGTATAACATTACATATCCCAGTTGGGGTCAATTATGTATACTTTTCATAACACCCCTCTCTTGTATGTTATTTATTTCTTAGACGTTCACTAAGGACAGCTTCAGAAACGCCTCCAGCATCAAGACTTTGCTACTGAAGAACTTGAACAATATTACGAGGTTTGACTACGACACGCTCTCCCATATGAAGTTTCTCAAGGAGATTTATATGAATTCTTTTCCGAATATTGAAAAGTACAGGTAAGACGTTAGATGTTCTTTTTTATGTTAGTATTCTATCTCTGTTATACACTCTCACTCTCGCAGCTCTCTCTCTCTCTCTCTCTCTCTCTCTCTCTCTCTCTCTCTCTCTCTCTCTCTCTCTCTCTCTCTCTCTCTCTCTCTCTCTCTCTCTCTCTCTCTCTCTCTCTCTCTCTCTCTCTCTCTCTCTCTCTCTTCTCTCTCTCTCTCTCTCTCTCTCTCTCTCTCTCTCTCTCTCTCTCCCTCCCTATATATATATATGGAGAAAGATAGTTAGAGAGAGAGAGTGTGAGTGAAATAATTTACGATTTAATTTCCACTCTACACATACAAAGAGGTGTTGTATCCCTTGTGTTGATTTATAAATATGTTTATATTAAATTATGTGTTGAATATGGTCCATTTCTGACACCTTTTCACATCTTTACTCGTGGTTATTTTAATGCCCATGACTTAATTAACATTAATCATCAATTACAAACTCCAATGCACTTGAATAAACTAATGAAAGCATATGTTCCTCCCGGGATTCGAACTTGGGACACCACACCCAGAACATAAGCATATAAACCATTACACCACCAACACAGTTTAACAATCACTCCTCCACAATGCAAACAATCTCTCCCTTCCACAGGTTCCGCGTGGGTCATCTTCTTTCAACAGTCCACACCCTCGAGACTCTCCACCTGGAGGTCCGTGAGAAAGACCTCACAGACCAGCTCACTGGAGCGTTTGGTCCCAAACTCAAAGAACTTCATCTCAGTGGCAAGAACTTCGAGATGATCGATAGTAAGGCACTCACCAACTTCCAGAATAAAAAGCAACTGCTGTTGAGTATTACGGTAAGTTCATTCTACATCATTGTATTAGCTTTACTTCTTCAAAATAATTAATACTTTATACATTCCACAATTGTATAAAACTACATTCAATCATGGTAAAAAATTATAAACACACAAGTTAGTAACCATCCAAGATCTTGCCAGGACCTTCAATGTCACATAAAATCCTTATGTTTCTACTTGCTGGTCTTTGATGGTCTCATTGAGCATATATAAGCATTTAGATGGCCTCAATAAGCTCATGTGCCATATTTTAAGCCGTATACTATGTGACTCATACACATTGTCTGTATCTATGAGTACGCCTATTGCACCATCGCATACAAGTGGGCTAGTCTAGCCTACCTACTCATTGCATACTTATTTCCTAGGACACATCAATCAAACATCTGCCGATCGGTCTACTCTCGGAGCTGACCGATGTGGTGTACCTCTCTATAGACCTCCGAAGAAACAAACTCAAGTCTCTCCATCCATACGTCCTCTACAAAAACAACAGCGAGTGGGAAAGCAAAGGGACTACATTTGTTGCAGGTTGGTGGTTTTAGCTGCAATAATAATATTACAGTAGGAGAACCAATACCACCTGGGGTTATCCCCAGGGAGTATTGGTTGGGGTATTGGTTCAAAATGGAACGTAACAAAATAAAACTGACGTTATGGGTATGTGAGGTTTAACTGGAATATAGGTTGTCAAATCAGGAACTGAGGAGGCAGTTAGGTAAAAAGTATCAGTGAAGAGATGCATACAGTTAGCCTTGGATGGTTCAGGCATGTAGAGAGGATAGATTATCTAAACTGTGTAAAGAGCTGGATGGTTCAGGCATGTAGAGAGCATGGATGATATAAACTGGGTAAATAGTTGGATGGTTCCAGCATGTAAAGAGCATGGATGGTCTAAACTGGGGGAAGAGTAGAAAGTCTGTGAAATTTATGGGAGCTAAAAGAAACTGACAAGGGAGATAGCCCATGATAAGGCTGCCTGTAATGCCACCATTAGGACATAAGAGTGAAATCACACCCAGTATGGACTGTGGTCAGTCTTTATATAATTGTGTATCTATCATCTATGTATACATTGTTGTGTTATTTTATGCCAAGATGGGGCTCAACATTACATATTTCAGGTGGTCTAGCACTGGAAGGCAACGACTGGGCGTGTGACTGCTCCCTTGTATGGCTTGGGCAGTGGCTGAGGAGATGGTTGAGGGAGACACTACAGATCCACACTACCATGTTGAAGGGCGCACAGCAGGTTAGTCAATAATGATAAGACGGGAATATAGATAATGATGATAATGATATCGATATGCTGGGTGTATTGTAATAGGTGTATCAAACTTCAGGATGAAATAACTTTAATCTTCTCCACCACACCACGGTAGCGTGGGTTAAAGCATAGACTCTTGTCCTGACCGAGACAGATACCCCGACTAAAACAAACTCTTGTAGACCTTTCCTAGGAAGTCCTGTCTGTATATAATTTATCAAGTTATCTGTCAACCAGTCTACCTATCTATCTATCCCCCAGGTTCACATATCGTTTATAAATTTATATGTTAATCAATCTACTTATCAATATATCCCCTAGGTTCAAACATTAGCAAGAGCCGCGACTTGCTAAGAACGATACACCAACCAAAACATACTCTTGATGGACCTCTCCTGAGAACACCTATTTGCTTGTCTATTTTTCGATGTATCTATCTATCACCTATTTGTCTATCTATCTATCTAATCCCACAGGTTCACACACTAGCAAGAGCCGCGACTTGCCGAGACCGATACACCGACCAAAACATACCCCTGATGGACCTCTCCTGGGAAGAACTGGGCTGCGACGCCTCGGCCTACGCCCAGTCCATCCACGCCCCCCTGACATCCCTAGCAACCTCTCCATTGCTCCCTGCTGTTCTCTTGGCAGTTTTGGTTGTCTTTATTACTTCCTACGTGTCCTGATAATTGACTAGATATGCATGTAGTTGTATTATTGCTGGCCGTCTCATTACTTTTATTGATATTACTGAAAACTGACTTTCTACAATCAGTTATGGGTACTTCTTGTACACCTAATAATGTAAAACTTACAAAATAAACAAACCAAAACAGGGACAACACAATACTGTATAAAGGCAAAAGAACTTATCAAAATCGCTATGTGGAAATAACGCTTTAGCAAAATATAATTTTGAAATATAAGAACACAAAGCCACCACATGGGGTGTACATCACTACATGAGCAAGGTAATCTGTTTCCCAAGCAAATTAATCGCACACATAACGCACTCTCGTCATGTTCAAGGAATTAGTCAATTTGGGAAGTTCAGGACGTTCTGGTAAATTCTACTAAATTCTGTATGAATAAAGAAACTACAGTTTGCCAAAATTGTCTATTAAAGTAAATTTGCAATTTGACAAGATATTAACAATAGTACAAAATATGTGCAGCACTCACCAACGATAGTGCTATCACAGACATTTCTATCAACTTCTCTACTGTCCCGTTAGTTACTCCGATTAAAAACATTTTAATAATTGTCCGTGTATTCATTTAATCAAATTATTAGTGATTGGTTCACTAAAATCACCGTACTACCCAAACAAAGCTTCCACACTTCACTTATGTTGTGTTGGCTGCTTTGTCATCATTATGAAATCTTGGATATTCTAGTAGATATTGACATAAGAATACGAGAATCGATAATGATAACTATATGTGACAGATCTTTTATTTAATATTATAGCTAACCACGAAGGCCTTCCACCATGAGCTAGAGCCTCCACATGTTACCTGATCTGATAACTAACCGTGAAACCTATCTAGTCATATTAAGGGGAGATGGATCGTTTTTCTGGTCCCCCTTCTCCCTCATGTTTAGCCCCGTTAGTTTTCAGATTTTCAGACGTTGGGCCCACTACTTTGGCGATTTTAAGACCTTTCGTCCCATTTCTTTGTCAATATTAAGACTTTTCGTGTTATTTAGGTGTCAATTTTTTCCTGGCGAGCGATAGCGAGCCTGTAATTTAATAGGAATCGGCCTTCGGCCGGGACATTTTTCTATCGAAAAATTTATAAAAAATTTCTTGAAGGAGGGTCTTGGGGGAGTGTTTTTAAAGTTTGATGGAGGTCTAGGGAGGAAACTAAAAAAGATAATAAAAAGATACATAAAGTAGCAAATAAATACGCCCATCTCCCCTTGATGCTAAATGACTATCAAAAATTAACCTACACATAACTACTGGTTCACATACATCCCTCGTCTCTCCACTTGTCCACACTGTCCTGATGGGTACCCTGGTTATAATCCTGTTTTAAGAGTAAATATATGTATGTGTCCTGATAGGTGATAATTTGTATACCTAGTCATACTATTAGTGATGGATGGAGCCAAATTAGCCTACATGTAAAATATCAACACTGCCATGACAACCACAGCCTCTTCCTCAGTATTTCACGCTGTAATGACGGCTTCCTAAGTTGATGTATATTTTGACTTGTATGTCCTAATAAATATATATTTATGGTAAATAAAACATCATTTGAGGATGGGCCTATATTATGGCAATATTTCGCTTTACAGATAAGGAAACAGTAAAGCAAAACGTCATAAAATATGGCTCATCTTCAATGGCTGCTATTCTTACCATTCCGTCAGATTCTAATCTTCATAATTATTTATATATCTAGTCATTATTGATGAGTATTTCAATATGAAAACAGTCACCAGCAATAACCTTTTCAGTCATCCACTCACTTGTATCCTGTGGTGGCCGATAAACCAGTGTTGGAAGTGACAATCACAAACCTGTCCCTGTATTTGCCCTACATAACAATTATCAATGATGAGTGGTATTTATAATGTAAAACTTGCAAAATAAACAAACCAAAACAGGGACGACACAATATAAACGCAAAAGAACTATAAATCGCTATGTGGAAATAACGCTTAATAAAATAAATTTTTGAAATAAAAGAACACAATCCACCACATAGGGTGTACATCACTACATGAGCAAGTTAATGTGGTTCCCAAGCAATCTAATCGCACATATATTAATGCACTATCGTCATGTTCAAGGAATTAGTAAATTTTACTAAATTCTGTATGAGTAAAGAAACTACAATTTATATCAAATTTTATATTAAACTAAATTTGCAATTTGACAAGATATCAACAATAGTACACAAAACATACAGCACTCACTAACGATAGTACTATATGCTATGGACACTGAAGTAAAGTTGAAGTTGTGAAGATGGTCAGTCACCTGTCCAATTAACTGACAGTGTTTTGTTTTATTTATAAACGTGACACAGTGAACAGTGATTGAAGGAAAACATTGACATGTGGTACAATTGCCTGCAATTGTACACTACATATATTAAACATTCTGAACATATTTCTGTATACAACCAGAAAAAAAAAAATAGTGAAACAATTGCATATCCAAAATGTATATTAGTCTGTTTATATGTTTTTTGTATTTATTATTTTTGTTCAGCTGAAGGTAAAGTGAATCCCTCCGTTGCTGATTTCTTGATAGTTACTGGAAAAATGTGAAACTATAATATCTTTGTACCCTAGAAATACCAAGTGTTCACAATTGACCTTATATTACACCCCCATATCTTGGTCATAGCCTAGTAAATAAGGAGAGGACATGGCAGTTTACCGTCAGTTGGAAAATACCGGCGTCACATGAGCGCTTTTTCCGGCAATTTTCGACGAGCAAGTTTTTTTGAGTGATATTGTTTAGGCAAGTCTCCCTCGATATACGATTGGGTTACGTCCCTGAAAACCTGATCTTAAATTGAAGAATCATATAGCAAACCCTAAAATGAATGGGGTAAATGTGGATGCATTCGCGGACCAGCCAAAACCCAAACCCAAACACATAAAAACCTATAATAATATCGTAAATCAGGGCATCGGATAGTGAGGGAGACCTGTATTTCGTATTGGCATCGGAAACTAGACTGAAGGTAGATTTTGCTGGTTAATTGATTTCATATAATGCCTAAATTTGAAACATTTTGTATTAGCATCTGGAACTAACTAGACTGAAAATATATTTTGTTGGGTAGTTGATATCAAATAATACCTAAATTATATTACTACCAGACTAAAATTTCTGGAAAAAGCATGCGTGTGTCACCACCGTAAGCAATTTAGCAACTCGTACTGACGACTCTATGCAATTACTTTAGCCAACTCAGTGTATGGGGATGCTAACATTATTCTGGTTATTATTAGACGATTTTAAGCAAGTAAGGGAATAAGTGTTGATGTTTTAATGATGTATATGTATATACTGTACTCTGGCACCTTCCCCAGTTTTCCTTTTTTTTGTTATGGGGTGTTTTAATGATAGCCAGCATAAAGTAATATAAATGGCCTCAAATACTGAAGAGGTTAAGTATGTATATATATCAATATCTATTTACCTCTTTTTGAAGCACATTTTAGAATAGGAGTTTTGAAGTACTAAGTATTAAACACAGGGTTTATTTATTAGAGGAAGTTGTATATACAGTAGGTATAATTCTGTTGATATTGTCTAGAATGTAATAGACGTGCATTTAGAGTAGAATGATATGAAGGACGTCCCATATTTAGGATATAGATGAGACACAAATGTTCATATATAATTATATCAGACCTTGTTTTGATTAACAATATGCTATAATAAGCTCTTCACGTTTATATGACATATGACAAGGATTGGGATCCTTTCCAAATGTCTCTGTAGGCCTAACATATTATTTTGTATTCATCATATATACTTTGTATATTGGCCAATGTACTGAATAGGATATGAGAGTAATATTTCTGTAACATTAATGAATATAGAAGGGAGTAATATTTTGATGACTTGGATATATATATATATATATACCGGTATATATTTCGACAGTGGATTTTTTTTTTTTTTTTTTTCTATGTGATTGAGGGAGGCAAAAGGCATAACTGCCTATAGCGAGTGCCTCCCCCATAGTTGAAAGAGTGACAGGGCCAAAATCAAGGGACGTTCGAGCCAAAATGCCTGGACACACGGAGTTTGAAGCAATTTAAGTCATAGGAAGAGGGAAAGACTGATTCTGGAAGAGAGTTCCAGAGCTCAGCTGTTGAGTAGAAGAAAGTTTGAGAGTAACGTTTCACTCTTGGGTTGGAGAGTTGCACAGAGTAGGGGTGGGATTGAGTTGCAAGACGGGTACCACGTGCCCTACGTAAAGGAGGTGGTATGCACTGGGATAGCTCTGAGGAACACTGATTATTATAGTAGCGATAGAATAGCGAGAGAGATGCAACATTGCGGCGGAGAGAGAGAGATTGCAGAGAGTTGGTGAGTGGACGGGAGTTAATGATACGAAAGGCCTTCCTTTCAACTTTATCTAGGAGAGCGGTGTGAGAGGAACCTCCCTACACATGTGAACAATACTCAATACAAGGGCATGGAATGGAAACTGATTACTATTGGGTGTTTGTGAAAGAGTAGCAGACGATGCTATCCGATCCCCCATTAGGCTAGAAACCTTGACCCCTAACTCCTGTAACTTGAAAAGGGCTGGGACAATTGGCCTGTACATTTTCTCACTTATTCCCTGGCCGAGTCTTCCCAAATGGCCGAAATATATGCTCGATGTCTGTAGTCCTTTTTAAGCTATAGGGGTTTGTAATCATAACTTTTGGTCTGATCCTAATGAATAGACTATAGAAGAGAGTTAGATTATTTGACTTCACTTAAGGGGGCCCACCTCGATTTTTTTTTCTCTCTCTCTCTGTGTTGTATCCATTCGGCCCCATGTTTATCCCATCCAGGTGTCGATTTTTTCCTGGCGAGCGGGAGCGAACCAGCATATTATTACAAATTTGTTTTGACAGCAGGCTAAATTTGTAAATTTTTCGATAGAATTTTTTTTCCAGCGAAGCTGGATTTCTTCATACAATGCTGGCTCGCTATCGCTTGCCAGGAAGAAATCGAAATCTGGATGGGGATAAACGTCTTAAAACAGTAAGCTGAATGGGGCCGAATGGATACAAGCCAGAGAGAGAGAGAAAAGGAGAGAAAAAAGGCAGGTCATCCCCCCTTAAATACCTGCCAGAGAAAAGCTACTGACAAAAGAATGCCAGAAAAAGTGCTTATGTGAAGCTTACCTTAACTCTATTTGGTCCGAGGGGAGCATTTTGGACCTCCTTTGTTTTGCTCCATTAGTTTGGAGGTTTTAAGATTTTTCAACCGGTTAGTTTGGGATAATATGTTGCATCACGTCATTCAGGTGTTGATTAATTTCTGGGTGAGCGATTTCAAGCCTGTTATTTAGAAGATATCGGCCTTCGGCCAGGACATTTTCTATAAAATAAATATAAATTTAGCTTGAAGGGGGTCTGGATGGGCATCTTTTGTAGTTTGAAGGATGTCTGGGAAGGTGTAATTGTTAGCCTAGGGGACAAACTAAAATATTTTAAAAAAATATCATAAGAACCCCCAAGACCTCGGACCAGATAGTGTTAGATATGTTTGTATTAAGCTTAATGCTTAACATCAAAAGATCACTAGAGGTAGCGCCAACGAACCTGACAATAATCTTGAACCCTGACATATCTGTAACTCAAAAGGGCCTAGAGCAAATTGGCTGTAAGTATCCACACCTATTTCCTGGTGAACTCTCCCCAAATGATAGAAACGTCATCCCGATTGCTTTCATTCATTTCGAGTTATAAGAAGTTAAGGGGTCAAGATTATTGTCAAGTTCGTTGGCGTTACCTATAGTTCCTTTTATTTGTCTATGTTATTATAAGATTGTTTACGTATTTGTAGCTATGCATTTCTCTCCTTAAGAAGGTGAAGCAGCTTATTGTATATACTTAAGACACATATTAATTTCTATTTAGGCATAGAGTGATTTTGCACAGTGATGGAAATTGCAAAAAGTCCTGCAATCTCTTGATATCCACAGCCAATGACAGACACATACAGTATGCTTCCATGCTAACAATGACAGACACATACAGTATGCTTCCATGCTAACAATGACAGACACATACAGTATGCTTCCATGCTAACAATGACAGACACATACAGTATGCTTCCATGCTAACATACAACATCCCCTTCATAGGAAACTATTATCTGCTCATTATGACTATACCCACAACACCCCCATTTGAGATAAATTTGTACATTTTTCGGTAGAGCAATGTCCCATTCTACTAAATTAGACTCGCTATCACTAGCCAGGAAAAATCATCACCCAAATGGCACGAAAAGTCATATAATTGACGAAGAAATTGGGCCAAAGGCCTAAAATCGCCTGACTAATGGGGCGAACATTTTAAAATCTCCAAGCTAATAGGGCTAAACATGAGGGAGAGGGGGTGGGTGGGGTTCAGAAACAACCCCCCCAACCCCACCCCCTAAAACGAATTTGAGTAGTCGAGCTGACATTTCTACCGTTTGGGAACAGTCAAACAGTAAATTGGTTTGGACATTTATAGTTGGATTGTTTCGGCCCTCTCCGAGTGACAAGAAGCTTGATGTAACAAATGTAAACCCTAGTCATATTGAATAGACTATAGGTAATCAATGGTCTTAAACTGTCAGATGTATGTCAGTGTTTGACATAAATATTAAAGGAAAGTGGAATTGTAGGAGCATTTTTTCCGATATTCTTTTCTACAAT
>CM064528.1:8851410-8886410 GCA_032716605.1 Paralithodes platypus
TATCGCCCCGTTGTGATAATTGACAACAAAATGGCGGCCAAGGAAAATGATGGCCGTTCTCTCACAGCACCTCCATTAACCAGATGGCCGGTTATATTACAAGGATAAGGCCAGTTTAATTTTGCACCTGGCGGAAAATTAAATTCCTGTGCCGCTAAATTACCCATGCTTAGCGCCTTAGTTGTGGATTTGCATACTATTAATACCTAGTTATCATAATTAACCCCTGCGGTACCGGCGACCTCTTATAATTTTATCCAAGCTATATTTAGAAGAATCTGTGCAGTTTAAGGATGATCTGGGGCAGTAGACAGGGTGAAGGGAGATAGTTCAAAGCCTATTAATTGATGGAGGCACTTTTTAAGTTGAATAAAATCTTCTAGTAGTAGCCATAAAAAGCTAAAATGACGCACTGGCAATGAAGGGGTTAACATATTTTGCTTTAACATCTTAATTGTCGAGTAGTGAACATGGGAGCATGACAATTTACCGCTGGCCGAAATATAACCTGACTATGGCTTACTTCATAGTGCATTTAGCGCTTCCAATCTATCCACTTAGTTGAATGTTGCTAATGTTAAACAATTTCTGACTTTAAAGTTTGTTATCGATAATTAATTACATTTTGAAAGTACTCTATGCTTCTGGATCATAATAATGCTAAGGTTTTTATCATTAACATGCTTAGTTACCAAATCTTCGCTGCATAATCAAGATAGGTACGGTCGCGCTAATAAGTAATGTCTCGGCTGTCATTTAGTTTGGCTCGCTCTGTGCTGTATTAATGTCTGCCAGATGTTGAATTGGTGGGGTAAGTGTAGGAACATGATTGTATATCTCACTCGATATGAAGACCTTAAGCTTAGATAATGCCGATACCAATTATCAATCAAAATATACCTGGTGCCGAGACATGACCTATTAGGCTGATTGTACATGTCAATTTACGATCACCTAAGAATAACATCGATAACACCAATATAATGAAAGGGGAAGCTCTAATTTCTTGGTCGATTTTTTCATTTATTTTTAGTTTCCTCACTAGACCTAACTTTAAAAAACTTCCATTAGATCCCCCTTTGAAATACATTTTTACATTTTTCGATAGAAAAATTTCACGGCTGAAGGCCGGTTCCTGCACAATTACAGGCTGGCCATCGCTCGCCAGGAAATAAAATGACACCTAAATGGCACGAAAGGTCTAAATATTGACAAAGACATGGGGCGAAAGGTAAAAACAGAAAAATCAAACTAATGGGACAAACTTCTGAGAACTAATAAGGCTAAACATGAGGGAGAAGGGGGTCTAGAAAAACTACCAATCTCCCCTTAAGGCTTTTTAAAGATACTTTTATCCCTTTGATTCCTAGAGGTCTTTTCTAAACTACATAAATTCGTCCAATGATAGCCAGAATTATTGTTTTAACACCAACCAACTTCACATTTAAACTCAATGCAATCAACAAATACATGTGGCACTCAGAGGGCTCGAACCTAGGATACTCACATCGAAATTCTGCACTGGTCAAAATACATCTTCTAAATATACACAATAATAATGCTAACACCAACAAATTATGGTAAAAATTTAAGAGACTAAGTTATTATTGTCGTTTTGTTAGGTTAGGTAAGAAGGCTGTCCGGAGTCTCTTCAATTTTTACCCAAATTATATACAGTTATACTTGGCTGATTGAGATAAATATTAACCATGTATTTTATTCTTTTACAGATGTCGAACGATGATGGAAACTCCAACCAAACCAGTCTACCACCACCACCACCACCACCACCACGGCAACAATATCCTTTAATCCTAACCATCCTTTCCCACTGTTCTCTGTAAAGGGAAGTTTTATTTTGATTTTGTATATATATTTTTTTTTCTCGTCCCAAGACCTTCAGTCAAGCTTAAATAAAATGCCTTGAAGACCCCCCTTAGAGATAATTTTGTACATTTTTCGGTAGAAAAATGTACCAGCCGAAATAATAATAATAAAATAATAAGGCCAGTTTCTCATTAATTTCAGGCTGGCTAGCGCTCGCCAGGAAAAAAAATAGATCGCTATATGGCCCAGGTCTTTAGTGCCAAACTAGGTGAAATTCTTAGTCTCAAAATAACCTGGGCTAAACATGAGGGAGAAAGGGGCCGGAGCAAACTTCCCTTTAATCCTAACCATCCTCCCCCCCTGCCCCCCCCCCCGTCACCTTCCTTCCATTGTCCTTGTCACCACCTCAACCACCTCCCTTCTACTAACATGTGTACAGACATTACGTTAGATAGGCGGCAAATTTAAGGTAAGATTCTATTGTAATACATTTCAGTGTAAATGATATACTTATTGTTTGGCAATAATTTATATATAAATAAATCTGGTATATATATTTTGTTAAATTTGCTATAACTAATATTTCCAATAACTTAACATCATTTTTGTATAATGACATATATATATTGAAATATAATATAATTAATCCATGCACTAATCTTTTTCTCCTATCGTCGTTGGCTTCGAATTAGACAAGGTTTCTGGTAGGGATGCTGAGGTGGGGAGGGGGGGGGGGTAGAGGGGGGTATCTAGTTAGTTCAAGGGGTAGGGATAGGTAGGGAGTCTGTTATAGGTTAGTATTGGTTAGGTGTTGCTCTATTCGGTTCCCTGAGGAGGTTGGTTAGTGGTCTGTTAGAGGCTTGGGTAGAAGCTTAGTTAGTTTGGTTAGTTAGATATATTAAGTTAGTATAGGGTTTGGTTTGTGGTTTTTCTTGTTGGTTGAAATCCGGCCGGTGCATTTCTGGTAGTCTGTTCGTTGGTTGTGAAGGTTGCAGGTTTTCAGATGATGTGGCGGCTTGCAGACCTGATGTGGCGGCTTGCAGACTTGATGTGGCAGCTTGCAGACCCGCTGTGGCCGATTTGCAGACCGATGTTGTTGCTGGCAGAACGGCGCTCCTGTAATAATTAAATATTTTATCAACAGGAATGAGCTGGATGGCCCAACGGAAGAGGAACAACGGTGAAACAAGGTATGCCAGAATCCTGTGACTAATGTAATGTTAAATCTTCCCAACAGGTTAGAGATGAGAGGACCGTCGCGATCTTACCCGACCCTGCCCAACCCAAGACGACCCGATACTCCAGGCATCACGACCACCTTGACTATGGTTGAGATATAATGTTTTTTTGTTGTTGCAAACATATTTATGAATTGATAAATTTTGAAAATCTGCATTATATCAGAAATATTGGCCTAATTGACCACTTGTGAGTTTCAGGCTATAAGGAAGCTTGGGCCGTATACAAAGTTATTAAACAGAAATGCAGTGATGTAATGTAGGTTTTTGATGGATAGAAAGTACGTGAATTTGGCTTTATGTACTTGTACTTTTGTAGATGTTTAGGTGACAATCACCACGATCGATCTGGGGATCCGCCGCTAATGAGCTCGTCCTGGAATCTTTAAGACTAAATCTTACGATTCTTTACAGGACTGACCATGCCATTTTTATCGGCACTAGCTCAGAGAAGAGTGTTGAGAAGGTGTTGGAGAGAGAGGAAGGTGTTGGAGTGGCTTTATGTGTGTTTTAGTCTGTATACGTCGTCAGGATGTCCCCTGACTGGGTACAAGCTTGTGAAACATGCTAGGACGTACTACCGCACCCACTAAATGTCCGCCGTGGCAGGGATTCGATCCCGGGTCTTTCAGATTCACACGCAAGCGTGCTCACCACTTGACCACCACAGCTACTGTGTTTATATATACAATACAACTCATATTTTAGCTCGTAATTCTGCTAAATGTCGATATAAAAAACTCAACTTCCTTATAGCTTGAAACTTGCAAGTGGTCATATCCTTAAGCTGTAACATTAATATTGGATTTTCTAACAGATGTGAGGGGCAGAGGAGGCGCCCAGTACAGTTGAGGCTCGGCGGAGGAAGACACTGCTGAAAACCAACTTAAGAAACTCAAACGGAGCCTTAACCACATTCACCAACAAACTAGGGTAAGAACAACAATATTAACCCCTTGAAGCTCTGACGCGTTTTAGCAGTTTATTTTGACTATCATTAGACGATTTTATGCAGCTTAGGAAGGACCTGTGGGTATTAAAAGGGTAAAGACTATCTCGATCAACCCTCTGACTTCCATATACCCTTACTAAACTGAATATAATCTTCTAATAGTAGCCAGAAAACAGAACAGAACAGAAACGCGTATTGGAGCTTGAAAGGGTTAATGGCTAATGGTTTATTTATTGGTACATAGATTTAATTATTTGTAAATTGGTTTCCTCCCTAGACATCCATCAAGCTTAAAAAACATCCCCAAGATCCCCCTTAGACAAATTTGTAAACTTTTCGGTAGAAAATTGTCCAGGTCGAAGGCCGGTTCCTCCTACATCACAGACTTGGTATCACTCGCCAGGAAAATTAGTCTCTTAAATAGCATGAAAGGTCTTGATAATGACACAAATAGGTTGAAAGGTCTTAAAATCGCCAAAGTAATGGGCTGAACGTCTTATAATCGGCAAAGTAATGGGGCTAAACATGAAGGGGGACCAGAAAAATGACCCATCTCTCCTTAACAATATTACAAGTTTAGGTTACCATGTGTATAGTTGTCTCCAAGTTCCCTTACCCTATCCCACATACAGTGCTGTTACTACTACTACTGTATTCATTATATTATGAGCACCTATTTTTTAAGTTGTTTATTTAGAGTTTGGACCTCTTTAACAAATTCTGGTGTTCCATATACTGTATTAATACTAAAACACAGGGTTCATTACAAATACCTTATTTGTATTCAGAAATAGTTCTCATAATTAACTTTCCAAAATTAGTTTAATGCCCACAGCTCACTCAGACAACTGCAGAGGTTGAAGTAACTAAACAAAGTTTCTAAACACCCCTGATGGTCACAAAGGCTTTTAAGTATCCCAGAAAGGGCGCAAATCACGTCCTGTGCGTGAAAGGTTTAATACTAATATTGTGGAATTTAGTCACTGGATGGTCTATTTTTACTAGAAATAATAAACTTTGAACTTCTATAGGTAGGACACAACTTAGGATCATGTGACTTAAATGGCTTCAAACTCAGTGTGTCCTGACATTTTGGCTCGAACGTCCCTTGATTTTGTCCCTGTCACTCTTTCAACTCTGGGGGGAGGCACTCGATACAGGCAGTTCTGCCTTTTGTCTCCCTCACTCTCATAGACAAAAAATCATGAAGGGTCAATAACAGTTCCCGCCACTGCATTACAACCTCCCCCCTGCTTTAACAAATTCAGAAGTATATATTCATAAACTAAACTGCAGATAATTTCAATAATAAAGGTTCTAAAATTGATACCCCTTATAACTGCAGGCTTATGTATAGTTACCAAAACCTGAACCTTGGACAATACGATAGAGGGCTGACTAGTTGCTCAATATCACAGGTTAAGGGAAGGTTTTTAGTTTGCTCCCTAGACCTCCATCAAGACCCCCCTTCGAGATAAGTGTGTAAATTTTTCGGTAGAAAAATATCCCGGTCGAAGGCAGTTTCTAACAAAATGACAGGCTTGCTATCGTTCGCGAGGAAAAATTAGATACTTGAATGGCATGACAGGCCTTAATATTGACACATTGGGCCGAAAGGTCTTGAAATCGTCAAACTAATGGTCGACCGTCATAAAATCTCAAACTGAGCTAAAAGATAATGCAGTGGTGGCTTTAGTTATTGACGTTGTACAAATAAATTACTAATACTGACCTAATGTTTCAGATGTGTGGTAGACGTCCAACCTGAGGGAGGGACAACAGACGATGAAGACTGGTGGCCAAACACCTCTCCATCACAACTCTGCACTAGCCATCATATCGGGTCTGTCCCTAAAATGTTTTAATACAATCTTATTATGAAAGTCTATGCAATGTGATATTTTGAAGTTTGTTCTATAAAGTCAGTTGAAATTACTAGACTTAAATTTGAGTTAAAGGCTAGCTATGGATGTTAAATTAATGTTTGGTGCCCTTTTTGCCTGAAGAATAATTATCCTGGAGTACACACAGGCGGCTGACTCCTGCCTTAGTGGACTTAGGCCTTTGTAAGACCTAAATACCGGTACCAAACTTTATGCCATATCCCCCAAAGTATGATTAATTTTGATGGTTTCACTTTGTGAGTGGTCGATGATACCCTATAATCCTAAAATATTAAATCATTTTTATGCATAAGTGCGCGGAATTTCGATGTGAGTATCCTAGGTTCGAGTCCTTGGAGTGCCACATGTATTTGTTGATTTCATTGAGTTTAGAGGTGAAGTTGGTTGGTGGAAAACAACTTAATAAATCATAATTCTTAAGATGGGATTTGGCGACTTTCAGTTCAATTATTATCATGGCACATAAGCTAAGGTATTTTGAAATGTGTGCATCCTGTAATTTCGAAGCTAGTTTGTATAACTTTAAATTAGTCAAACTTCTGGTCAGATTAAACTATTTTAAGATAATAATAATTATGATAATAATAATCATCATAATAATAATATACTTTGCCTATATTGGCCTAAGAACTTGAACACATATTTGGTTGAAGTAGACCAGTTTAGTCATGCCTAATGAACTTCAAAATATTTCATAGACTATCATAAGTGGTGGACAGGGTATAGGCAGCAGCTTTATCTAACAAATTTTAAGTATTTCGTACAAATGGCAACACTGATGTTTATTAAGTTATCATGAAACTGATCCTTCCCAAACGGAGATCTGTGGCAGTGGGTGACTGGTGAAAATTAACTAAATTCCTTAAATTAACTAGACTCGGTTCCCTATAGGTAGGCAGAGATTTTTCTTAAGTAATTGTGTAGTTTTAATACACCATATTTTCAATATGATCAATGCTCCAACCAGATAATTTTAATCAGCTTTGGAAGAACCACTGGGAATGAAAGGTCCAACAAAGTACTTAAACTAAACCTCTATCTATGCCAGGCCTTTCCTAAGTTGAAAAAGTCCCGAGGTAGCAAAAATATAACCTAATTTGGCGTAATTTATTTGAAAGAACAAGTTTCCGTATGATCAGGTAAACAAAATTATTCTGACTTTCACGAGACTATAGAACAGTTAAGGACCACAAGGAATCAACGGGGTACACATTATATCTACCTTTAGAATCCAACAGGTCCTTCCTAAACTGAGTAAAATTGTCTATGGGTACCCATAATAAAGTAAATAATCATAGTGACCGTATCATCATCATCAACAAATCTGACGCCTCGCTTCCAGAGGAAGCACCCCCAAAAGGGATGACAATGGCAGAAACTGCCTCCAGGTTCCCAGACATGCCCCGACTGACCCACTCCACCCACAGTGCCATTTCCACTAAGTGGATTATAACTATGAACACTGAAGGAGCAGACTCAGAGCAGTCCCTCACCCGGATGGCAGTTCCACCACTGTTTTGCTATTTTATTTACCCCAGTGGGGCCCTGGCTGGAAGCATACCAAGCACAGGAATTTTCTGGAAATAGGAACCAGTGGTCCACTGCTCCAGAGGCTGATTGCACCACCAAAGTGGCGGGCGGTGAGGTCGCTGCATCCCTACGCCAGTGACCGTATAACCAAAAACAAAATTACTGACCGGTATTTACTAAACTCGGGGAATCAAAAGAGCTTAAGATTATCCAAATTAACACTCAAACTCTGACAGCTTCTTTCCTAAGTTAACTAAAATCGTTTGGAGGTAGCAATGATGAAAAAAGCATTTGAGTCATCTGCTTAAATGGGTGATGGAATTGGGTAATATTATAATAGATAATGATTAATACTACTGAATTAAAGTTTTCCACATCTGATTAGTGTTCACATTACGTAGCTCTTCAAAGATCCTGAGAAGTTGTCTGTTAAAGTAACCTTGAGGAATATTTGCCTTGGCCATCTTGTAGTGAGTTTCCCAGGACGGGTCTTGAGTATATCGAGGTTTAAGTGCTTATGTTCTGAGTGTGGTGTCCAGAGTTAGAATCCCGGGAGGGCCATATGCTTTAATTATTTAATTAAAGTACATTGGGGTTTGTATTTTATAGTAATGTTAAAGAACGGGGTGTTACTTATATCAAAATCAGTTTGATTGACTAGACTATAAACTAAATATTATAGTTGTATATATAGTACAGTAGATAGACTTTCCCTTGGTTATTAGATGTACCTTTATTTCCTTAGATGGGTTTATCATTATTAATATGCTTTCAAAGGGTAACTTATCAGACTGTAATTATTCCTCTATGCATATGTTCTATAAATTCATAAGTTTGTATTGTAATATCAGTGTTGCCAAATGTACGAATTTCCTTTAGTTCGATCTAGAAAAATGCTGCCAGTTAGTCGAAACCAAAATAGTTCGCCCAAAATCCTGCTCAAATAGTGCAATTATAAGTTAACATTTTTCCTTGACAGTCCTCATGTACTTCCAATAGCCTGCAACTAGTAAGATTTGTTTCACGTCAGAGTGTCGGCGAACTATTTATATTGACTGTACCCTTGTTAATATTAGTATGTAGTCACTTGAGTCTTGGAAGTTAATACGGTAGGTTTTATACTAATATGCAAAACACTGGAGACCAACTTCCAGAAGCACATCCATACTCATATCTCTCACCGATCCATCCACTCACTCACAGACAACACGCAGCTGCATGCACGACCTCCCGAAATCCATCCTTCCGAATCCTCCCTTCCTCGCGAGGACAGAGTCCACCTGGCCAGGCTGAGATGCGGACACCATCCAGCTCTCCTGAGCTATCAGAAGAGACTGGATGACTCCGTTGTCGACGCCTGCCCGGGATGTAACACAGCACCCCATACCATTAAACACATCATAGAAGACTGCATTTCACACAACCACTTACGCCAACAACACAATCTACACTCAATGAGAGCTCTGTGGGAAAGCCCGATCGTGGCCATGGCCTTTCTCAGGGACTCGGGGCTGTTCGGCCAGGCAGCTTAGGGAACAACAACAACAACAACAACACTGGAGACTAAGAAAATTATAATTGAGATATACTATGAAACTTCATTGTTTTCACTCGTATAATGTGACTAATTGAATTGAATCTATCTTAGTTAACCTGCCGAGATAGATGTAAATGCCAATGTAGATGAACAATTATCATAGACCAGCTTAAAATAAACTCAATATCGGTCTAAAGTAACCCCACTTAAAATACTTTGCAAATTTGTCCTTTACTGGAGAACAATATACTAGGCCTCTAATGTAATTGGTAAAACAGGCTGCTCATATTGTCACTGTACCACTTGTCTCACTGACGAATAATACACAGGCCATTGTGACTACAAAATAATTACCAAGGGCCATCCAAATTTGTATTTAATGTTAATCCTAGGTGGACTCGGATGTAAGCTTTTAGATGGCCTTGATGAACACCTATGCCTCGTTTTAAGCAGTTATGCCCATGATTCTATAAAAATATCTGCAAATATCAGTGCCCCCATGGCTAAGGACTGTAATTTCATTTATAAGTTGTTGCAATACTTAACGTCAAGCCTACATGCCTAGCTAGACTCGTGATAAATATTAACGTAAATGGTTGTACTGTAAATTGGATTATTTCCTTAGGACTACTTCAAAGGTATTAAAGCCTATTCGTACAACGGATATAACTTTAGACCTATGACTCCTGTCTTTAGAATACTAGCAGTCCTAATGCTTTACTTAAAAGGTATTTGTTTAGGTAAATATGATAACCGATATTAAAGTCTTTGATAAATTTGTTCTACAGCTGGCATAGTTTTGTTTGTAGTGATTAAATCAATGTTTTCAGTAATCACATAAATTCTACAAGATAGTTATATAATCCTGTTTAGAGAAGTAAATTTAAACTTTAACCATTATTCTCCAGTGTTTGCCCAACTCTTGAATACTAGTATCAATAATTGCATTAACAATATGATAAGCACTTTACAGGAATTTGGTATAATTTTAGACTTTACGATCTAATTTAACTAGTTATAATTAGTTTCATTGGTTAATTATTATTTAAATTTAATCTCTCAATGATTTGTTTAGCTTTCATAATTCCAATAATACAGATCTATACTGTAATTGTAAAGTAAAATGTCAATCATAAAGTTGATGCACTGATTTGGAATATATCAAGGAGTGAATGAAGGGTGGCCTACTCTGATGGGCACACTGTTTTATATATCCTCTTGCTTTCCTTTTCCTAGGGGCCTCTTGTTCCCCTTGACTTATTAATGAAGTTAGGTAGACTGACTGACTGACCTCTTTTTCCCATACAATAATATTTAGTTTTGCTCACCGAATCGTCGCTGTTCGCTGCAATGGTGCCTCTCTCGACTCCTCCTGATGCTTTCGCTCCACTGTTGAAGGGTCCATTGATGCTGCGGCAGTCGTTGATGTGTGTCCAATAGTCGCTTTGCTCTCGTCTGTCCACATCTGGTTTGAATCCCACCTTTCAACCTGAATAAAATCATATTCAATAATTAGACTCATCACCATCCACTAATTTATGCTCACACTTCACTACCTACCAACTCAAATGGAATACCTACAACTTCATACTGAATACTCCAGCTCACTCAATATATCTCCATATACTGTATATTCAACACATAAACATCTTCATAAAGACAGATAATATACCAAACAAATCTTAGTCAAAACAGATCAATTTGTTTGACCAACCATAGCAAGCTCGCTCCTACCTCATCGTTAATTCCTTGTCTGTTGTCGATGTACTCGGTCTGTTGTCACCAGTTCTGCTGTCTGTTGTTGTTGGCCCGTTCTGCTGTCGTTGTCACCCGTTCTGCTGTGCCTAGCCTTTTCTGTTGTCTGCTGCATCTGCTTTACTCCTACCGTTTGTCCTTGATACGGTCTGCTCATATCCCATACTTGACACCGACGACTTCTTGACTGCTTCCTGACAATAAAATATACATTACAAATATATTCCTGACTTTTCTTATGTGTGTTTGGGGGCGTGTTGCAGGGAGGGTATTGATGTACCAGGGAAGGAGGGAGGATAATAGATTTAGCCAGAATACAGAATAGAACTAGTGTGCACAATAGAACAGAATAGAACAAACTAGGGCTGAAGGGAAGGTCTATCTGGGATGGGGATAGGATGAACTACCAGGGAAGGGAAAGGGAAAAACTCGTAGCGGGTGTGGAATGGTTATATAGGAGACTGAACAAAAAATATTAATATATAACAAAAAAATAGAACCCCCCCACCCTCCCGAGTCTCCCCCCCCCCCCCCCCAGGACCCCCATCCTACCCCTGGTACCCCACCCCCACCAACCCCTGGGTCCCCCCTCAAGACCCCCCCCCCCCACTCTACCCCCTCCGGGCCCCCCCCCCCCCCCCTCTACCCCCTCAGGCCCCCCCCCCTCTACCCCCTCAGGACCCCCCCTCTACCCCCTCAGGCCCCCCCCCCCTCTACCCCCTTAGGAACCCCAACTCGACCCCCCCTCAGGACCCTCCCCCCCGCCCCCTTTTACCCCCCTCAGGACCCCTGACCCCCTCCTTGAAACTCCTGTATTTCTGGTGCCTCAATATTTTAATCTTTTTACAGATGTGACGTGTTGCTGCGACCAGACTGAGGACCCTGGACCAATGGACAACTCTACCTTAATAAAAATAAAACATTAAATATTTGATTCTTGACTATTGATTCCAACCTGTTGATGTAATCCAATATTGTAGATAAATCCTATATATTTCTGATGGTTATTCATATTAACTTTGAATGCAAAAAATTAAACTAATTATTATTGTAATCCAATATCGCAGAAATATTTTTGGATAACGATTACTGAAATTAAACTGAAATCAATAAGAATAGCAAAGCCAATTAAACTAATATTAAAGGCTTGAAATCCAACTTAAATTAATTAATCTTCATTTTTGAATGAATAGAACAAGCAATTACTACACGCCAATACCCTCGATAAATTGAAAGAAAACTAAAAATTATTATAAATACAAATTTGAAATATTGGAATACATTGCCAGATAATAGAAACGGTAAGTTCACGAAACGAACTACAAAATAAAATGTCTGGGTGAGGGTGAGGAGGGATGACTTTCAATACCTAATATATCTAGCTTCTTGGAGAGGTAGGTAGGAAGAGCTACATGGGTTTGGGATAAGCAGGCAAATAGCAATAGTTACATGGGATAGATTATGATAGTTACATTGGTAGATATACACCTGTTACATGGGAAGAATAGATCAGTAGATATATAGTTCAGGAATATATAGCTTGGTGACTCCAGTAATTACATATATACAATAGTTTACAATTACATAACACATCCTAATAATACTTAAATATATACATTACCTAAAATAACATGAACAGTTCTATGGGATACGGCCAGTAAAAACAAATGCATGGGGATACGAGATTGAATCCTAATTTGCACATAGCTCCAGTCACATAACTTTAGGATATCAATTAACTTTGGCATAGGCAATACTTTGATAGACGACCACATGTCATATTGAGAACACTGAACACTACCAACACAACAAATATTAGAACACACCAAATCACTGCCAAAACACCAACACACCAAATCACTGCCAAAACACCAAATGCCACTGTAAACACACCAAGTACACTACCAACAGACTTAATTTCACTGCCAACACATCAAATTGCACTGCCAACACATCAAATATCACTACCAACACTTCAAATAACCAAATTCAACACATTTCACTGCCAACACACATGCTTATTTATTGTACATAGCTCCAGTTGCATTATACCTTCAATGATTAAATTAACCAACACCTATACACCACGTAATTACCAAGACCACTGAATACTGCCAACACACATAATCACACTGCCAACATTTAGATTCAATGATTGTCAACTCTTATCTCTGCCAACAATCTACACTCTACTTTGCCAACAGTCGTACACACACTTAATTGGCATATAACTACCTTACCGTAATTTGACCGTACACTTTTAACACCTAAACATACACTTACTCAAATAATGAATATATCTCTACCCTACGTTCATCACGTACTCTGCCAGCATTCACAAATCGTATCACACTTCCAATACACACTAATCACAATGCCAACCGACTTTCTCATTTTGCCAACATCCCTACACTACTACATCACACCACAGGAAGAAAAACTTGCAATAATTCGGAGCCCCAACCTCCCCCCCCCAAAAGCTGCCCACTATACATAAGCTAGTGTCAAAATTATTCAACACTACTTCATAAACAGAATAGGATAGAATTAGGCTATAAACTAGTAGATAGTTAACATTATTATTAAAACACCGGCTTACCTCAGTACTGCTTGGTGGGAGAGGGAGATAGTCCAGGTGTAGATATGTTATGATGGCTGATGAACTAGATTGAACCTGAGAAGAATTATATATAGACGGCACACTTAAGAACATTGAAAAAAATATAAAAGTATTACTTAACAGCTTGGCTATTAAACAAAAGTTAAACTGAAATCAATGATTAAGAATTATAAAAAATGCCAACTGCATTGCCAATGAAACTATTATAAGCTTAAAATCCAAAATAAATCTATATGAAAAATTACCGAAAGCCCAATGGTTATTGGAAAATTAATAATTATAAAGATGTACTTAAAGAAAATTACTGTACATATAAATATTGGGCAAATAATGTAGTGAACCAAAAGTTATACTATGGTCACAAAGCAAGTTCGGTATAAAGTACTTTAGGTACGTAATATAAAAGCAAAACTTTGTTTATTTGTTATAAGATATAAAACTAGTAAGGATAATTAAAAAATTACTAAGTATTAAAAGTATATGATTTTTGTAAGATAATATAAAAATGTATGTCCGACTCTGATCAATAAAATACTAAGTCGATATATTCTTTTTAATATCCATTATATTTTTGTTTCTCCTGTTATTTAAAGTTTATATACTGTATGTACAGTGTTTTGTAAGATATTATACAAATGTATGTCTGACTGATCAATAAAATACTAAGTCGATATATTCTTTTTAATATCCATTATAATTTGTTTGTTATATATAATTATTACTTTAAGTTATTCAAGTATAGGTTTTCTAAGTTCTTTTCATATTCAGTATATTTTCTAAGTCCATATATTGGAACTTAATTTATAATTGAGAACTATTTTTTTCTAAGTTCTCTTCATATTCAGTATATTTTCTGTTCTCTTATGTGTATAGTTTCATATTTTATTTATTTTTGTTTCTAAGTCCATATATTGGAATTTTATTTATAATTGAGAACTAGAGTTTTTCTAAGTTAATTGTTTTATTTTATAAGTTCTCTTTTCATTTATTTTTTCTAAGTCCATATATTGGAACTTTATTTATAATTGAGAACTATGTTTCTAAGTTTTTATCAGTTATAAATGTCATAGCTTATAATATAGTGATCAATAAAAGATAGAAGTTATTTTTTTTTTTATTAAGCAAAGTTCGCGTGACAAAGACGATATATAACAATATTATATCAAGTGAAGTTAATAGCAAATACAGAGTTATGAATTCAAGTGATAGAATATATCATAAGTTATATTTAAGGCAAATACAATCATTATTGAAATTAAAGCAAAGCAAAATATTGAAGCTGAAGGAGGGAACCAACTCGGGGAAGAAGGGGGGGAGAGGGGACATCATCAAAGCAACAAAACTGTGAAGTAATAAGAAAAATAGCAAAGATTAGAGTAAAGGTAATAAAACCTATCTGATCTGAAAGGGAAAAATAGATTAGCCTAACCTAACACACACCATTCATACCATGCAACTACGACTACTTACTACGACTACTTACTACGACTACTAACTACGACTACATACTACGACTACTTGCTACGACTACTTACTACGACTACTAACTACGACTACATACTACGACTACTAACTACGACTACTTACTACGACTACTAACTACGACTACATACTACGACTACTTGCTACGACTACTTACTACGACTACTTACTACGACTACTAACTACGACTACATACTACGACTACTTACTACGACTACATACTACGACTACTTACTACGACTACTAACTACGACTACGAACTACGACTACTCCTAACCTACCCTCCCCTCCTAACCTACCCTCCCCTCCTAACCTAACCACCACCACTACGACTACATACTACGACTACAACTAACTACTACTAACTACATCTAACTACAAACAAAACACAACTATCACTCCCCTTGAATCGTAGTGGCGTGGGCAGTCTCTAGCAGGGGCGGTAGAGTCCTAAGGCAGCAACCGGCAGAGTCAGCAGGAAGCAGAGTCCACAGGCAGCAGAGTCCAGAGTCCACAGGCAGCAGAGTCCAGAGTCCACAGGCAGCCACCCCAATCCTGAAAAACAAGAAACAAAACATTAATTTGGGCAATAGATTGACAAGCGCTGAGATCATATATAATAAATTAAACAATACTATGTTCACGACAAGTAGGCCAGTAATTAGTTTTGTCTTTGAATCTTCAACAGTTACATTAACATATGGAAATAAGATACTAATTATTCAGCGACGATTATGATGCATATTTCTAGTAAACTTTTTAACTTTCAAATTGTGGAAATAAAAACTGATTATTGGCCTATGTGTCATGCACAGAGTATAATGAGTTGGGCAGTAACTCACCCCAGACAGTTCGTAGGTTGTGGTAGCAGAGTCCATAGTTAGGGGATGGTGTTGGTAGCTTGTGGTGTGTTGGTAGAGTCCATAGTTGTTGGCAGTCTCGTAGAGCTGGCAGAGTTCACAAGCAGATCCTGAAAACAAGAAACAATAAATTAATTTGGGCAATAGATTACCAAGATGAGAGCTCACATAAATCATAAATAAAACTACTATTTTTCACAAATGGAATGTTTTTCAGTAATGCGAGGTAAGCAACGAAATACGATGGTAATTATCAAGCATCAATAATGAAAGGAATAGTTATAAACTTTCTGATTATGTCTAATTATCAATAATATTGCGGGATATGTTAACAGTACAAAAGAACCGAGTTGCATTTAAACGTCTCTACTGAACTGGGTTGTATAGAAAACGGTAGTGCGCGCGTTGGTCCTGGGGCTGGCTTGCTGGGTCACCCAAAAACGCCTAAAACGCCCGAAATCACCACGCCCAAAATAACGCTACAGCATTCTAACCTACACCAATGGATTTACCGCATTATTTTAGACTTTCTTTATACTTTTTTCTTTGCTGGACTTGTGTCAGATTCTCCAAATTCGCCTCCCCTGAGCCAAGAATCGAAATTTTCAGTCACAAATTTGAAAGTCCATTAACTTTTGCAATTTTCGAGTTACAAGGCTGAGACTTTGACAATGGGTAGTTCTAGTTGTTCAGAGAAATGCAGTTTCTCAGATTTTTCAATTTGTATTTTGTTCGAGAGATATGAATAAATTAGTGCAGCTTTACAAATGAAACTTGAACTATACGTAAATGTGGTTGAAAGCAGTTGTTCCTTCACACAATTATGCACTTAATTATATATTCCGTTCTATATGAAAATTCACAACAGTAAGAAACTGTAATAACAACTGAATAATGTAGATATTGAAGTACTTGGTGATCCACGCACTCTGGCTGCCTGGTGCAAAGTCCAGCTAAAATCGCCCTAATTCACCACGCCCAAATTAACCTACACTTTTCTAACTTATGCCATTCGATTTACCGCATAATTTAACCCTTTCATTAAACGTTTTATATAAAACTTGTCACAGGTTTTCTCTATCCACATTCGTAAGTCCACAAATCGCACTTTTTTCAACAAGTCAGAATTCTTATACAGTAATCTTGATCTCTGACCTCTCTGTAACTCAAAAGGGCCTAGAGCAAACTGGCTGTAATTATCCACACACCTATTTCTTGGTGGACTCTTCCCAAATGATAGAAACGTCAGCCCGATTGCTTTCATTAATTTCGAGTTATAAGCAGTTAAGGGGTCAACATTATTGTCAAGTTCGCTGGCACTACCTATATTTGTATATCTGTCTTCATAGCGTAATGCATAGTGCGCGGAATTTCGATGTGAGTATCCTGGGTTCGAGTCCTCGGAGTGCCACATGTATTTGTTGACTTCATTAATTGAGTTTAGATGTGAAGTTGGTTGGCATAAAAAACATAATAATATTTCATATTTCTCGTACTTGTTGAACATTCAATTTGTGAAAAAGAAATTCATTATTGGCCTACTTGTCGTGAACAGAGTATATAACTATATATATTGTAATAAATTAAGCAGTAACTCACCCCAGGCAGTTGGTAGGTTGGGATGTGTTGGCAGTTGGTAGGTTGGGATGTGTTGGCAGAGTCCATTATCTCGCAGTGTTGGCAGTTGCGTAGAGTTGGCAGGCAACAACTCAAATCCTGAAAAAGAGAAGAATACAAATAATTAATAATCGATTAGAATATTCGACTACGAAATAGTTAATAGTACAGGTTCTAAATATTAGTAATAAGAGCTATTAATCACTATAATACGCGACTGAGAAACATTAACAAAAGTACGGATCTTCAAAATTAATTAAATAAAGACTAACCCTTTCACGCATATGACGCGATTTTGAGCCTATTGGGGATACTTTAAAGCCTTTGTTACCATCAGGGGTATTTAGAAACCTTTAGTTTAGTTACTTCAACCTCTGTAAACTGCAGGATATGTTGACAGTACAAAGAACAGAGTTGCATATAAATGTCTCTGCTGAACTGGGTTGTATAGAAAACGGTAGCGCGCGCATTGGTCGTGGGGCTGGCTGCCTGAGTCGCCCAAAAACGCCCGAAATTACCACGCCCAAAATAACGCTACAGCATTCTAACCTACACCAATGGATTTACCGCATTATTTTAGACTTTCTTTGTACTTTTTTCTTTGCTGGACTTGTGTCAGTTTCTCTATATTCGCTTCCCCTGAGCCAAGAATCGAAATTTTCAGTCACACATTTGAAAGTCCAGTAACTTTTGTAGTTTTTGAGTTACAAGGTTGAGACTTTGACAATAGTTAGTTCGATTTATTTCTAGAATTGAATTTTTTCAGATTTTTAAATTTTTGTATTTAAAGAAAGTTACGAATAAATTAGTGCTGCTTTATTTATAAAACGTGAATCATAAGTAAATGTGGTTGAAATTGGTGGTTTATTCACACAAATATGCACTCAATAATATAGTCCGTTTCATAAACACCCTTAAAAAATAAATAATATTCAATAATAACCGAATAATACAAATAATAAAGGACTTGGTGATCCCTGTGCTCTGGCCCAAGTCCAGCCCAATAACGTCCCAAAACGCCCGAATTTACTACGCCCAAAATTAACGCTACACCTTTCTAACCTACACCAATCGATTTACCACATCATTTTAATCATCATTCTCTACTTCTTTCTTTGCTGGACTTGTGTCAGTTTCTCCAAATTCGCCTTCCCTGAGCCAAGAATCGAAATTTTCAGTCTCAAATTTGCAAGTCCATTTGTAACTAAGTACCGGTAATTGGTAACATTATTTTGTATTTACGCAATGTCCTACATATTTATGCATCCTGTCTCAGATTAATCTATAACAAACGAAACACGTAGTATAAAAGAAGAACTTAGTATTAAAGTATTGACTATCCACGCACTCTAAACCTTGATTTTTTAACCCCTTGAAGCTCTGACGCGTTTTAGCAGATTATTTTGGCTATCATTAGACGATGTTATGCAGCTTAGGAAGGATCTGTGGGTATTGAAAGGGTAAAGGCTATCTCAATCAACCCTCTGACTTCCATATACCCTTCCTAATCTGAATAAAATCGTCTAATAATTACCAGAAAACAAAATAAATGCGTCTTGGATCTTGAAAGGGTTAAGTTAATGTGTGTGATTATCTATTCATCAACTCTGCGTAAGTTAGGAGGGTTGAGATAGTCTTTTACCTCAATAATTCCAACAGATCCTTCCTAAGCTGTATAAAATCGTCTCTTGACAGCCAGAAAAACTGCTAAACTGCGTCATAATCTTCAAAGGGTTAAATTTAGCCTTATACCAAGGGATCAATAACTTACCTTGGGTTAGTTGTGGTAGCGGTGGTCGTAGTGGTGGAGATCGTACTGGTGGTAGTTGTGGTCGAGATGTTCTGCTGGTTGTTGTGGTAGTGGTGGTTGTTGAGGTAGTGGTGGTGGTTGTTGTGGTAGTGGTGGTGGTTGTTGTGGTAGTGGTGGTAGAGATCGTACAAGTGGTAGTGGTGGTGGTGGTAGTGGTATAGATGGCACTGGTACTAGTTTCGGTAGAGATGTTTATTTCATTTGATTTTTGTTTTCTCTTAACTGTAATTAATGGTGGTAGTCGTGGTGATGGTAGTCGCCGAGGTAGTAAAAGTAGTGGATGTGGTAGCTGATATGGTGGTAGCCGTGGTAGTAGCTGTGGTGGTAGTAGTAGTGGTGGTGGTGGTAGACATAGTTGTGGTAGCCGTGGTGGAAATAGTAGTGGTGGTTATAGTGGTAACCATTTTCGTGGTGGTAGTAGTTGAGGTGATTATAGTGGTAGTGGCGGTAATTGTGGTAGCTGTAGTGGTTTTAATGGGGGTGGTAGCTGTGGCAGCCGTGGTAGTAGTAGTGATGGTAGTTGTGGTATCTGGTTGTAGTCGTGGTAGCTGTGGTTGTAGTCGTGGTAGCTGTGGTACCTGTGGTGGTAGTCGTAGTGTTGGTGATCTTCTTTCGGCTGTTTCTCTTAGGGGTCGCCACAGCAGATCACTCGCCTCCATCTCACTCTGTCCCCTGCTATCACACCAACATGTCCTCTCTCACTGCATCCATGATCCTCCTCTTTGGCTTTCCTCTTTTAGTTTTGCCTGGTAGCTCCATCCCAAGCATCCTTCTCCCAACATACTCCACATCCCTCCTCTGCACATGTCCAAACCACCTTCCGGCTCAATCTCGCCTCTCTCGCTTTGTCCCGTCGTACATGCGCTGTCCCTCTAATATACTCATTTCTAATTCTGTCCATCCTTGTCACTCCAAAAGAAAATCGCAGCATCTTCAACTCTGCTACCCCTCCAACTCTGCCTGCCGTCTTGTTTTCAATGCCACCGTCTCCATACCGTACAACATAGCTGGTCTCACTACCGTCTTGTATACTTTCGCTTTCACTTTTGCAGAAACCCTTCTATAGCAGATTACTCCAGCTGTCACCCTTCTCCACCCATTCCACTCGGCCGGCACCTTAGTGTTGGTGGTTAGTGGTGGTAATGGTAGCTGTGGTAGTAGTTGTGGTAGCTGTGGTGGTAGTCGTTGTAGTTGTGGTGGTAGCGGTGTTGGCAGTAGTCGTCGTGATGGTAGCGTTGACAGTTAATAGTGATCGTTCTGGTGGTAGCTGAGGTGGTAGCGGTGTTGGCAGTAGTCGCAGTAGTAGTCGTGGTGGTAGTAGTTGTGATAGCCGTTGTAGTAGCCGTGGTAGTAGTTGTGGTGGTAGCGGTGTTGGCAGTAGTGGTGGTGGTAGCGTTGGCAGTTAATACGTAAGCACCAAAACCCACACATTCTGGAAGGAAGAATTATAACCATTAGTAACATAGTCATATTTCTAATACCGGTAAAGTAAAAATTCATTAAGGGGAGATGGGTCGTTTTTCTGGTCCCCTTCTCCCTCATGTTTAGCCTCATTAGTATTCAGATTGCATGACGTTCAGCCCATTACATACATACATACACCTCTTCCATATCCTTGATTATTTAACCCTTTGAAGATTGTGACGCATTTTAACAGTTTATTCTGGCTATCGATAGACGATTTAATATAATTTAGGAAGTATATGTGGGAATTATATGGGTAAAGACTATCTCAACTAACCCTCTGGCTTCCATATGACCCTTCCCAATCTGAATAAAATCATCTAATAATAGCCCGAAAACAGAAAAATGCGTCATGGTATCGTCTAAGAGTTAAGTGTGTACCGGTATAGCAATAAAGTGATAAAGTCTACGGACCCTACACATACACAACCCCTATCGGTGGTAGTTACTATAGATATATCGTATGCCTAGCCAGTTAATATGGTGTGTTATTAGTTGAGATAGCAATGAAAAGTATTAGCACATTATTACACCACAATAATTGATATTAAAACAATTAGTGGAATATATTACAAACACATAGAAACTGCATACTGTCCATTAAGTATTGAGGGAGGGTGGAGGGATGGATGGATGCAGTGGGAGGAAGGGAGGGAGGGTGGGAGATGGATGTAGTGGGGAGGAAGGGAGGGAAGGTAGGAGATGGATGTAGTGGGATGAGGGAGGGAGGGGTGCATGCAGTGGGGAGAGAGGAAGGGGATGAATGCAGTGGGGAGGGAGGGAGGAAGGGGAATGAAAGCAGTGGGGAGGGAAGGGGGATGAATGCAGTGGGGAGGGAGGAGAATGAATGCAGTGGGTAGGACGAGAGGGAGGAGGGTGGGTGAGCCATAAATGGAGTACGGAGGGAGGGAG
This sequence comes from Paralithodes platypus, assembly GCA_032716605.1. Classification (NCBI taxonomy): domain Eukaryota; kingdom Metazoa; phylum Arthropoda; class Malacostraca; order Decapoda; family Lithodidae; genus Paralithodes; species Paralithodes platypus. The sequence goes on from CM064528.1 coordinate 8,872,919, forward strand.
GTGGATAGAATAACATTAATAAACTGGTATTGAAAGGGTATACACAAAGGGAAACAAGTCACTCCGGCCCACAGATCTTCCGGTTCCAGTAACTCCGGCCCAATAATTACTTTGGTCAAAACTCTTGCTATTCTATGGACTAGCGTATCAGAAGATGGGACTTCCTTGGACCCTTCCCTGCTGTTTAGGCTGAGGGTTTGGGAAGCCAGGGAAACTAGGTGAAATAACTATGCCCTGTCGGGTGAGGACTGGTCCTCTCCAGAGTCAAGTTTGGTATTCTCTACCCAACCTTAGCCGTTTCTGTCTGTCTCTTTTACTGTACTGCTTTTCCTTCTGGGTGCTGGCGAGATCGCCCGATTGGGTGACACTGCAAGGGGGGCTGCGGACGCTGGGGCATTGGCCCGGGGTTGTAAGCCCGTTGGCTTATGATTCCCTCCCCCGCTGTCCTCTCAGAGACAGATCTCATGTCACCCTGGTTCCTTCCCCCTTCGGGGGCCGGAGCATCTGGAGCGGCTTCGGTCAACCGGACTCGGTACTGTTCGGCCAGACAGTCTAGGGAGCAACAACAACAACTATACCCTGTTACAAGTAGGTAGGCCATAAATCCTCAACATTAACCTCTATAACTCAAAAAGGGCTAAAGCAGATGGGCTTTAAATGTCCACACCTATTCCCTGGCTGACTGCATCACCGTTGATTCATTTAAACTCCGCCTAGACAAATATCTCGCATCAAACCCGCGACTGACTGCGTTTGTAAATGAATAACTTTATTTTATCCCCCCCTCAGTTACTAACCCATCTGTCCCCTACTAACTTCCTAATCCTGCCACGGACATTAGTTCCAGGGCAGTAATTCCCTTTCCAATGTTCCCTTACCCACTCTAAACCACTGTTTGGACACTTGATCCTCAGTGTTTTGGAGGACAAGCAACCTAGAAGGGTCACTAGATCTGTTGTTGCTTGATTTCCTTTGTACTCCTTTGTACCCCTTCCAAATGGTAGATATATTAGCTCGATTACTCTAGTCTTTTGTGAGTTATAGAGGTTAATGTTCAATAGTTTTGGTCTACTTATTTGGAACAGGCTATAGGCAAGTTCATTTGGTCACAAGAAACAACACCTATGTATTTTTACTTCTACTTTTGGTTCCGGGAGGTCGGGGGCCGGGGGAGTGTGATCACTGTTATCTGAATATTCTCTTGGGCGACCTAGATGTGTGTGAATTTGTGTGTGTATTTTTTTCCCTGTTCGGGCTCTGCCTCGAGTCGGCCACCCCTAGCTATGGGGTATGTGCCTGAGTATATACAGTACATACATACATATACATACTTGGTTTTGAAGTACCGAATGATTTGAAGCAAAGTTACTTCAGCGTAATACCCTATATATACTGTAATTGCATGTTGATCATGGCTGTCCTTGTGTGTGTGGTGTGGGGAGGAGTCGGTTGCTAGGGTCATGTGAGGGTTGCTATGGACGTGTAGGTTGCTAGGGTCATGTGAGGGTTGCTATGGACGTGTAGGTTGCTAGGGTCATGTGAGGGTTGCTATGGACGTGAGGGTTGCTATGGGTATGTGTTGGTTGCTAGGGCTGCGTGTGATGTGGGGGAGGAGTCGAGGTGTTAGTTGCTTGTCACTGCTCTGGTCCGAGATGCCTCCCTGCCGTTCCTAGGGATATATTTGGGTTGCTAGGGACATGTTGTGTGCGTTGTTAAGGACATACTGGGTTGGTTGCTAGGACTGCGTGGGAGACTTGCGCGCTGTGTGTGGTGTGGGGAGGAGCTTAAGTGTTGGTTGTTGTCACTGTTCTGGTTCGAGATGCCCCCCATGCCGTGTTGTCCTCTTGCATTGTGAGGATTTCAAGGGGTGTCCACCGTGTCTGTAGGGCTACTTGTCTTGGATAAGCTGTTAAACCCTTTCAGTATCCGGGGAAACTTTTCACTTTAATGTGTGTGTGTGTGTGTGTGTGTGTGTGTGGAGGGTGGGGAGTGATCCTGTATCCATTATCATTAGTTTATGCACAAAAATCAGTTTTCCGTGAGTTTCGAGGCGTTGAGGGGGGGCGGGGGGGCAGCATCCGGATAAGTACAGAATTACCGAGAGAAGAGAGAGAGATAATTGTATTCTATTTTATAAGGCCCTCAGAAAATCAACTGAACTCTCTTGACTCCCACAATAATCAAATTCCTTCCTAAACTAAATATAATCGACTATATCTTGCATATATTATATCCGTGTGGTTTGTATACAGGGAGGCCGGTGTGACTAGGGCCGGTAAAACTAGGGGCCGGAATGAATTGTAATCTAAAAAAGGTGTTGGTGGTGTAATGGTTTAGGTGCTTATGTTCTGGGTGTGGTGTCCCGAGTTGGAATCCCGGGAGGACCATATGCTTTCATTAGTTTATTTAAGTGCATTGAGGTTTGTAGTTGATGATTAATGTTAAGAACGGGGTGTTACTTAATTTATATACAATACAGTAATTGGATATATTGATAGTGATTTACCCTTCTATACTTATATTGGGAGGCCGGTAAAACTAGGGTCCGGAGTGAATTGAAAGCTAAAAAAAGTTATATAAACTTTTATTGGGTACGCTATATTATTGATAGTGATATACCCTTCTATTCTTATATTGCCTTAAGCCGGTATCACACGAGTGCTTTTTCCCTCAACATTTATCCTTAACACTGGTCTGGCAGCTTATGAGGTCAACTTTTATGATAGTTCGGTTACCAATATTCATCTACCATCAGTCTAGTTTACGATACCAGGGCGAAATACTCCAGAAATGTTGCCAGAACAATGTTGATCATCGAATGTTGACTATAAAAGCTCTCGTGTGATACCAGCTTAAAGGTTCCGGCGGCCGTAAGTGGTAATGGTAGCTTGGTATGAGTTTGCTTTTGCTAACATAATACCTATTATGTAATTCTTTACCGTATTTCTCCTTTAAAAACCTTACTGGATTGTCTGATAATTACGAGATTAGGAACCTATACAATACTTAATGAAGCTTAGTTTACCAGATTAGAAGATAGAAGATGCTGATCACGAATGACTGGTAAGTGATTTTCGGACAAGGTTATTTTTAAAATGGGCCTCCCCTCCCCTCCTTAATAACATGGTCTAGTTTGGGGGGGGGCTGACTAACCCCATAATTATACTGATGATTACAATACGTCGTTAGGGGGGTAGGGGGTGGGGGGAAGGGGGTGGAAAAGTCCCCCTTCAACATATCCTGTATCCATTTTCTTTAGTCTATGCTTAAAACTCAGTTTTCTCTGGGTTTCGAGGGGGTGGGGGATGGAGGGCATCCGGATAAGTAAACCGAGAGAGAGAGGATTAGAGCGAGTGAGTGAGTGAGAGCGAGTGAGTGAGTGAGAGTGAGCGAGAGCGAGCGAGAGTGAGCGAGAGTGAGCGAGAGCGAGCGAGAGTGAGCGAGAGAGAGCGAGTGAGCGAGAGAGAGCGAGTGAGCGAGAGTGAGCGAGAGTGAGCGAGAGAGAGCGAGAGTGAGAGAGAGCGAGTGTGTGAGAGCGCGAGAGTGAGTGTGTGAGAGCGAGAGTGAGTGTGTGAGAGCGAGAGAGAGAGTGTGAGAGCGAGACAGAGAGTGTGAGAGCGAGACAGAGAGTGTGAGAGGGAGTGAGAGCAAGAGAGAGAGAGAGAGCGAGAGGATATTTACGAGACTACCACGAATTATCGGTTAATGTGTTCATTTGGAATAAAACTCAATTTCACCATTATTTTGTTGTCCTTTGATATACAGTGGTGTTTTATGGTGGAAACAATCGGAAATTAGTCTTTACCCAATATACAACCATGTTAACCCTTTCACGCACAGGACGCGATTTGGATAATATTCAAGGACACTACATCAGCGCTATTAGACACAATTTATTAAGGAAAATAGGGACCAATAGACTAGCCATATTATTCTCATTATAGTCCGCATGGAGGAATTTTGCTATCGACAATTTGAATAAGGGGGGGGGGGGGCTAATTAGGGGTTACCCCCACAACTTTGATGAAATAAGTGCAGAATAATGGCGTCGCCGTTGTCTGCAGGGTGAATTTAGGTTTTAAAGTGCTTGGGAGAGAGGTACCCTGACCAGGATTCGAACCCACTCACTCCAGGTATATGTGGGAGAGTTGGTCACCTTAACCTCTCGGCCAGAATAAAATCCGCTCATGCCCGAGTGGTTACGGTGCCTGACTCTCCCAAATATACCTGGAATGAGTGGGTTCGAATCCTGGCCAGGATACCTGTCTCCCAACCTGTCCGACATTATCATTATATATTAACAGTACTTATTATAGTGTCCACAAAAAAATTTCCGCTGGTCGGGATATATATCTAACAACTAACTATGGGGCATAATAAACCTTTATAACACGCAAAGATCAAGGTGCCTGATTTTGATCCCAATGATAATATTGTCTGAATTTTGTTATGGCCTATTTTTTTTTTTTTTTTCCAGATAGTTTTCATCAATACACAGTGGTTTAATTACCTACGATCCTCGTAAAATACGTCTTCCCCATTATCCAACGATCTTGAAACACTCGGATGTACTTTTTGTTTCTTTTCAGAGTAAAACAAATAATAATAACTGCTTTTTGCCTTGGGAACACAGGACGGACCCCCCCCCATGACTCATTGAAATCAGCATATATTTTGCCAGTAGGGGGCCTAATTAAAAGAGTTTTACCACCGTCGATAAGGAGATGTAATAGGGAGAGTTTTAGTTTTTATACAGTGCTGTATATAGTGTTCATATAATGCATTTCTGATGATTATAGCAAATGTTTATAATTATGATCTTTGCAATATCCTTATTTTATAATAGCTTTCAAATATTTAACAAAAATGGTGGTCGTCTCGTAAATAAGTAGTGTGTGTGTGTGTGTGTGTGTGTGTGTGTGTGTGTGTGTGTGTGTGTGTGTGTGTGTGAATGTGTGTGTGTGTGTGTGTGAGATAGTGGGGGAGGGGGGTTCACCAAGATGGGGCAGCATGCAAATCATCGTAAGCCTATGCTAATAAAAACAACGATTAGTTTTACAATTCACTTATATACGGTATATACCAAAAATCCTACATTGAAAACGAGTGATGTGGGGAGACGAGGAAAACTAGTGGGGGGTGGGGGTAGGGAGGAGAGGAAGGGTGGCCACCGAACAGACTGGACAGATCGTCTAGTATTAGTTAGGTGGCCAATGACAGATCCCAAGAATTAGGAGAGTAGAGGGGAGGGGGGGTCAGAAGAGAGGAGAGAAAGAAGAGGAGGAAAGGAGACGAAAGAGGAGAGAAGGGGGAGGAAAGGAGAGGATTGATGGAGGGTAGGGAAGGGGGGGTGAGAAGGGATGAGCATTGGCAAGAGTAGGGAGGAGGGGGGCCAACAGCGAAGTCACCTTGTTCGCTAGTTTGTACCTTATATTTTGATTTAATGACCCCCTCTATATTCACACACCTCACGGACACAATGTACACACACCAAATAGTTTCCTGTTAATACACCTAAATGTCGAAGTCATTAATATTCCCGTATTTAATAGTAGTTAGAATATATGCAGACGTGACAGCAGGCAGTGGCCGGCTCAATCAGTCATTGGTTCCACAATTTCCCTATATTAATCTAATAAATTACATGTATAACCACCTGAACATTACTAGAACATCAATAAACATGTCATATATGCACGAAATATCCCCATACACACCTTATATACGGTGAAATTCGAAGAGCCAAAGGCGATACGTCCTACTGCTACCAGTCGATTCTCGGCACTGAATAATGACGTCACATTCAATTTCTGCCTTCCCCACAATCCACGAGTCCTGTTCGAATTTTATTATAGTTAATTAATCAACTTCCGCTTTACCTTCAGGATTAGGACGTTCTCAGCACATAGTGTTTATCTTAGGTATTTGGAAGTTGTTGATAGCTGCATATAGGACTTGTGATGCAGGGATATTTATTTTTTAAACTGAAACACTGGGCATCGATATCAATCCTCCGTAAAACAGATGAAGAGAAACTTCCGCGAGAGTAAACAAATATTTAATTATTTACTGTACAGTTGCCCACATGGATTTTGTACATACTTCGTGATTTTATGAATGGAAGGAAACTTAGTATGATTTAATTAGCAGTGTATTATCTTGTGCAGTACTTAATTAATGCCTTCAGTATTTTAGAACGCATGCATATATTTGTATTCTGGCTACTATTAGACGATTTTATGCAGCTTAGGAAGAACGTCTACCCATTAAGAAGCTACAAATGATCTCAATTAATCCTTATGGCTACCATACGTCCTTCCTAAGCTTCGTCAATCGTCTAAATGTAGCTGAAATCCAGTACAAAAGACGTCACCGGTACCGAATTAACCCACTGACTTCCATATAATAACGCATTATAGCGAGACAACTGACCTGGGTCACCCAGGCCGATTGTGGCCAACCCAGCCCTTGGCCCTGCCAATACCACCTCCGGTCATGGCCCTGCTCGGTCCCCAGGGCTGACTTTACCCAGGTACACCCAGTCCCGGATGACGCCAATGGCTCGCGAAATCAGCCACACGAGTCAAGATCTATAGATCTTGGGTCATAGATCTTGGGTTGATCAAGGCAGGACCTGGACCAAAACCACCTTGATTACCCAGGTACACCTTGGCCAACAATACTGACGATACCGGAAATGGACTCGGAGAAAATGGACAGGCCTGGGTTGCGCCCAAGGTTTATAGATACAGTTCATATTGGACAACGAGTTTTGTCTTGGGAGTGTACACTATAAAACACCAATCTAGATCCTTTTACACTGTCTAGTCCGACGTGTTGTGGGTTATTATATTTTGCTTAATTATTATAAAGATATTTCCTAGCTTTTGCCATTTTCTAGCAAAGTATTTGTCCCCTTGGATAAAAAAAAACGCTTTCCCAGACTTCCTTCAAACTAAATATCCCAGACCCCCTTCAAACTAAATGTTTACATGATTCGCTAGAAAACTGTCCCGGCCGAAGGCTAACTTTCTTAAAAGTTACAGGCTCGCTATCGCTCGCCCAGAAAAAAATCAACACCTGAATGGGGTGAAGCATAATAATATCGCCAAACTAATGGGGCGAAACGTCTTAAACTCTCTAAACTAGTGGAGCGAAGCAGGGAAGCTCCAAAAACCCTCCCCTCGGACCAAATAGGGTTATATCATGTCACACCCAGCCCTTGTACCAGGTTCATGTGTTGGCTACTGTACCGCTGTTGTACATTAGGGGTATGTAAAGAGTAACTGAAGTGGCCATAATACTAGGCCCTTTTAACTCTATTTGTTCCGAGGGGGTCTTTTTAGACCTCCTCTGTTTCGCACCATTAGTTTGGAGATTAAAAGGAAGATTTCATTAATTTGTTTAGCGATATTAATTAAGATTATTCGCCCCATGCAAGTGTCTATTTGTTCTGGGTAAGCGATAGTGAGCCTGTAACTTATATGAAATTGGCCTTCGTTATCAACAAATGTATAACTTTAACATGAAGGGCGCCTGTGTGAAACCTTTTTAGTCTGATTGAAGTCTGGGAAGGCGTTCTTGTTAGCCTCGGGGACAAACTAAAATACATTGCTCGGAAATGGTAAGCAAGCAAAATCCCTAATGTTATGCCCGCACTTCCACAGCAAAACAGACTTTCTTCAGTAGCAATATTAGTCAACAGAGAAAAACTACATCAGTCACCCAAGGAACAACCACAGGAGGGTCCGTTTTCTATGACGGCGCGGCCATTTTTTCCGACAGAGCGGCGGTGCCTACAAACACCAGGAGGGCCATTCATGATGCCTGGCACCACCACAAGTGCCAGTAGCCCCGCCCAGGGCCACACCTATCTTCCGTTTCGTAAACAAGAAGAAAGTTTTCCCCACACTTCCACCACCGGCGAGTCGGGGGACACCTCGACGACGTATACAGACTAATAACACACATAACAAAGCCACTCCAACAGCTTCCTCTCTCTCCAACACCCCTTCTCCCCTTTCTACACTCTTCAGAAACATAGGAAAAAGTAGAATGTAGATACGAGGTGCCGTTGTAAAGGCTTATCCCTCAATAACTTCACCTGACCTGAGGCAGGACAAAATTAAGTGACTTAGCCAAGAGAGAGAACATCGAGTAGAACATACCAAAACCCTAACTTGAATAGGCGGGATTCTCACCACCTCGACTCAACGATAATTTCTCTTGAATCACACTCAATGGCAATTTTTCTTGCGTTACTCTTAGCGACCATTGGTACTGAGGCATGTACAGCGGCAATACTGTATGCCCTGTACTTTACACACCGATAATTTATCATGTCATACTCAGCGGCAACCCGCCCTGGGGAAAGTTTAGTGACGGCCTGTCCTAAACAAAACTCGCTGATAATTTATCGCGAGGCCTCCCAGCTGACCAGTGACAAGAGGGAGGAGATGGAGACGGAAGAAGAAGATACCATAGTTACTTCCTTTACCTTTAACTCACCTGTCAAGACCCATTCCCCACATCAGTGCTTTACCTCCTACTCCCGGGAAATAAAAGGAGAAGATACCCTAGTAACTTCCTTTACCTTTAAGGGGAGGCAGACCGTTTTTCTGGACCCCCTTCTCCCTAATGATTAGCCCCAGTAGTTTTGTGATTATAAGAACGGGGCGAGGGAACGCGAAAGTGGTCCTGGACCCTAAGAATAGGAACTTTAAATGTTGTTTCTGTTCGTGCTCTGTCTCGAGTCGGCCACCCCCAGCTATAGGGTATGTGCCTGAGTATATACTACTACACTCGGATGCCATAGTCTCAATCATCAATATTTCGTGGACCTCACCTATGTCTATTTACGAAAGTATATATCTGGAAACGAATCTATGAATAACATGTTCTATATATCAACTACAAAACTATATACACTTTTCATTGAATAGCAAGTTCTGTCCAAAAATGCATCTACTGTATAAAGCTATAATTGTATAAAGCAAAACATAGCGGGTCCACGAAATCTTATGAGTGGGTTAGAGACTATGGCATCCTAGTGTACAATACAATGCCCTACGGCATTAATTATTGTGGGTAATACAATCCCCTACGGCATTAATTATTGTGGGTAATACAATCCCCTACGGCATTAATTATTGTGGGTAATACAATCCCCTACGGCATTAATTATTGTGGGTAATCGAAATTGTGGAGATTCGATAAAACAGCTCGAAAATGCACTTTTTGCAAAATCGGCGGCTCCTGTGCCCTAAGATATGGGCCCAAATTAATTTAACTTTATATCAATGGGTTCCCCATGGTGTACCGTACTGTATGTATCCCACATAGGCCTATATTCGTGGTGTAATTGTGCGCATTGGCAATTTGACACAAACAAAGTGATTATCCTTTAATTCAACTCTCTTAGCGAAAAAATATCCAAGGTTTGGGGTCATTTTGTAATTTTTTTAATTATTCTTCATAAGTTTACTTTTGTGTGCCATTTTCCAGCAATGTATTCTAGTTCGTCCCCTAGGCTAACATAACGCCTGCCCAAACTCCCTTCAAACTAAAAAATGCCCAGCCAAACCCTTCCAAGCTAAATTTGTACATTGATGACTAAATGACTTAAGGAGTGTATGATAGTGAGGTGGAAGGGCAGAGAGGGAGAGGCAGACCGAGAGTAAAGTAGGGGGATGGAGTTGAGAAGTATATGAGTGAAAGTGGTGTTGGATGGAAGGAGGGGCACTTGGTCGATGTATTACAAAGAGGTAGGTATGGAGGTGATTCATTCATGACCACAACCTTGGGGATCACGGCATCTAGCAATACATAGGTAGATATATAAACTACAGTTGTTGTTGCTCGTTTCACATAAATGTTATTAACAATACAGACTAATAATAAACATACCAAAGCCATTCCAACAGCTTCCTCTATCTACAACACCCCTTCTCTGCTATCTACACTCCCAGCCGTATGTTCCTAGTGTACTGTCTGATGGCGTTAATGGGTTTCCAAGTGTAACATTAGACGATTCTATTCACCTTAGGACGAACCTCTTGGAATAAGACAAGTGATCTGAGTCAATCACCCCTCCAATTCTCACAGATCCTTCCTAGACGAAATAAAACAGTCTTAACAATGTAATAGTTGCTGAATAAAATCCGATTGAAAGAGTGAAACAAAAAATCACATCAAATAAATGCCAGAAAGATAAAATGCGATTGAAAGAGTTAAACAAAATATCACATAAAATAGTGGTCAGAAAAGATATTCAGATTACAAGAGCTAAACAATAGAATCGCAGCTATCCTTCGGCTGCTGTTTACGACGAAGTGCAGGAGTAAGAAGAAGCGACAACATGTAGATACAAAGTTTGGCAAGATAAGTACAGATAACTGCGGTTCTGGCATCCTTCATGGCGTACCAGAAAGGTTTAGCGCCTATGATATCAAAGTGTTGCAGAGGACAAACTACCTCCGCATAGAACATTAGACTCATAGCCCACTGGCAGCTAAAGACACTCAACCCACAGGCTAAACAGAGGAGCATCATTGGAACACGATACCAAAGCGTTTTAAAGGCAAAAAAAGTAATGCCCGAAACAAAAACTAAAGCCTTCGTCATGAACAGGAGAATAAGCCCAGTATTTATGGCATATTTCAATTCTGGGAGACTCTCGATGCCAGTATACTTAGCCAAGATGTTATCAAAGCTCGGCATATCACTCCCAGATAAATGTTTTATCATCGTAAAGACAGAACCGATGAATGTTTCAAACTTGGCCGGGTCTATGTTAACACCAAGGATTTTGTCAACGGGAACGCCACTCTTGACCATCATAATAAGGCCCCCGGTGATGTCCTTGGGAACTTCATGGATAAAAGTCACCTGGAGGTAGATACAGCTACTAAGATCTATAATCCACAATGCAAAAGCCAAAAGGCCAAGCAAGGCGACGAGGACTTTCCGTACAGTCTCCATATGGCTTTTGGATCTCACTTCTTTGTTGTCGGTCAGTGAAATCGCGGTTTTACCGTGATACAAGGTTATGTTATCGGAAACAATACTAGATTTTCGGTGGAAGTCCATTCTATTTAGATGTATCAGGAGTAATAATGTTTTATAACGCAATGAACACTGCTTAGGAATGTTTAAAACTCGCACTTATTAAACGTGACTGATCACTATCACAATAAGAACAAATATGACGATATCTAACAAGAATGTGTAGCATATTGTCTAGTTATCAATGAAAACTAATTAACTCTTTGTATGCTTGATTTGTTTATGAAAAATTGCTTTGATAATTATATTTTATGTTTATTCAACTAATACATGTCTAATACTATAAAGAAAAGATAAAATGAAGGTTGATACTACACATAAATATTTTACAATATATTTTAGTCACCCAAAATATAAAGTTTTCTATAGTTTAGTTTGAAAGAGAAAATGAGTTTTTAACACCAACTATACTATTAATTGATCAATCATTAATAATAAAAATAATTGCCTACAATATAGTTTCATGTACGTAATTCACATACATATATGCACACACTTACACTAAATTTACACAAATTAACCCTTTCAGTATCGGAGGACACTTTTCCCTCCTATTTTCTGGCAATTTGTTAACGTGTTATGCAAATTAGGAAGAATCTCTAGTATTCTAAGGAATCAAAGGTGTAGGGACTTTCTTAAGGGGAGATCTCCACTTGAGGGATTTTTTTCTTGACCCCTTTCTCCCTCATGTTTAGCCCCATTGCTTTTGATATTATAAAACGTTTGCCCCATTAGTTTAGCGATTTTAAGAACTTTCACCCCATATTAAGACCTTTCTTGCAATTCAGGTGTCTATTTTATCCTGGCGAGCGATAGCGAGCCTGTAATTTAAGAGGAACCGGCCTTTGGCCGGGACATTTTTCTACCGAAAAATGTACAAATTTATCTTGAAAGGGGGTCAAGGGGGTGACATTTTTAGATTGCTTGAGGAGTAGGAAACAAACTAAAAACCTCCCCTTAACTTATGTACAATGTCAGAGCCAAAGGAGGTACAGATGGCCACATAAGTTGTGTTCCTCTCCGTGATCTTATACATGAAATTATAATGCGCATGATTGAATTACTTACGAGTGTCCTTGCTTAATCAATGGTTAATTCAGTTGACGAGACAACTGATAATTAACCCCTTTACCACCATTACGTAATTTGCATCATATTCAGGTTACCATTAGACGAATTTCTTTAGTTTGTAATCTAACTATGCGACTCAAATAGGTAAATACGATCTCAATAAACCCTCTTGGTACATAGGTCCGTCTTAAAATGCATAAACTCCTCTAATTTTAGCCAGAAGCAAAGGTACAGTCGCGCTAATAAGTGATGTCTCGGCACCAAGTAGGCTATGTGTTGATCAATTATTGGTATCAGCAATATCTAAGCTTGATTTCTTTCATATCGAGTGAAATATACCAACATGTTCCTACACTTACCCACCCTATTCAACATCTGACAGACATTAATACAGCACAGAGCGAGACAAATGTAATGACAGCTGGGGCATGACTTAATAGCGCGACCGTACAAAGGCGTCATGGCGCTGAAGGGGTTAAGGGGAGATATCCACCTGGAGGATTTTTTTCTGGACCTCTTTCTCCCTCATATTTAGCCCCATTGCTTTTGAGATTTTAAGACGTTCGCCCCATTAGTTTGGCGATTTTAAGAACCCTCGCCCCATTTCTGTCAATTTTAAGACCATTCGTGCCATTTAGGTGTCGATTTTTCCTGGCGAGCGATAGCGAGCCTGTAATTTAAGGGGAACCGGCCTTTGGCCGGGACATTTTTCTACCGAAAAATGTACAAATTTATCTTGAAAGGGGGTCAAGGGGGAGTAATTTTAAGCTTGATGGAAGTCTAGGGAATCAACTAAAAACCTCCCCTTTAAAGGAAACCACACTCGCAACTTGTACGTGACTTTCGTACATAAGATTACGACGAGGAACAGAACTTATGTGGGCAACTGTACCGTACACGCTGTTATGCTATGTTACCCATTTCGATAGGCAGTATCTCTAATTTAACTTTAATCAATTACGATTGTTCTATATACCGGTACAGTATAAACTAAAATGCTATGGGTCGTTTTTCTGGACCCCTTTCTCCCTCCTGTTTAGCCCCATTAGTTTTGAAATTTTAAGACGTTAGGCCCATTAGTTTGGCGATTTTAACACCTTTAGATCCATTTTGTTGTCAATTCTAAGACCTATCTTGCCAATTTAGGTGTCGATTTTTTTCCTGGCGAGCGATAGCAAGCCTATACTTATAAGAGGAACCGGCCTTCGGCTGGCATATTTTTCTAGCGACAAATTTACAAATTTATCTTAAGGGGGGTTTAGGGAGTATATTTCTAAATTTGAGGGAGGTCTAGCGAGGAAACTAAATAATAAAGTAATAAACACTAGCCCCTTTCACGATACACCAAGAAGGTTGT
>CM064528.1:8891410-9088599 GCA_032716605.1 Paralithodes platypus
AAATGTTGATCATAGAATGTTGACTATAAAAGCTCTCGTGTGATACCGGCTTAACCCACAAACGACTAGAGTAATCCAGGGTACCGGTAGCCTACTTATTACCGAAACTACCACTAATTCTTTCTAAAATTTTAAAGGCTATTATAGAATAAGGATGTTGCAAATATCAAAATAAAATGTGTTTCAACCTCCGGAAATACATTTTATGTGCACTATATAAAGCACTGTAAAAAAACAAAAAACTCTCCCTATAATTCTCCCCATTGACGGCAGTAAAACTCTTATTAACCCCTTCAGATTCATATGACGCAGAGTTTGCCAGATTAGCAATAAGAAATAGAGTTCTCTCACTCTTATAATTACCTCTCCAAAATGAGTTTTCTGCCCACAGCTAACTCAAAGACGACTGCAGAGGTTGAAGTAATAAACTAAAGGTTTCTAAATACCCCTGATGGTAACAAAGGTTTTAAAGTATCCCTAATCGGCTCAAAATCGCGTCATATGTCGGAGAGGGTTAACCCCTTCTGTACCGACGACGTCTTTTTATAATACCTTGGCAACAATTAGACGGTTTTGTGCAGTTTAAAAAGGATCTGTAGTAGTAAAACGGGTTGAGATAGCTTGAAGCCTGTTAAAAGGCCTGGTTGAGATAGTTTGAAGCCATATTATGGCTAGAGGTCCTTCCTAAGCTGAATAAAATTGTCTAATAGTTGCCAGAATAAGATCAAAAGGGCGTCCCTGGTACTGAATGGGTTAAGATCGTTAGATAGATACCGGTAACGGGAAAACAAAAATCAATCCGAAATTCCGGGGATTGTAGCTTAAATGTGTGACTAATTTCAACTACGGTACGGTACCTGGGGAAAAAAAAAAAAAACATGGGAAAATTAGTGTTAGATTCGGTAATAGTTTCCTAATCCATCTAGTAATATGTCGAGGTAATCTATATTCTATTAATTTCACCACAACACCAAACACCTCCAATTATATTACCGTAATGAAAGTATATACTGTACTGTTGTATGTGATCCACCGGGAATCAATGCCTTACAGCCCATTTTCTCTGGCCCTTTTTCAGTTACAGAGGTCTACACGCTAGCCTATCTCAATTCATTATATTAGCTACCATATAGCCTCCCTATAAGCTTCATAAAATCGTCTAAATGTAGCTGAAATAAAAATAAATAGCTACCATCTTTCCTTCCTAAGTTCATAAAATAAATAGCTACCATCTTTCCTTCCTAAGTTCATAAAATCGTCTATAAATGTAGCTGAAATAAAAAGACGTCGCCATTACTGTAAGGGTTAAGTAAAGTTGTATATTAACTAAGTCTCCTAAAATCCTAATAATGTACAAATTAGCATTCAGCACATTTAGTCTAGGCTAGTTGTCGATTCCAATATAAAAATAAACTACAATAAAAACATAAAACACGTCGCCGGTACTGTAAGGGTTAAGTAAAGTTGTAGGCTATATTTACTAAGTCTCCTAAAATCCTAATAAAGTACAAATTACCATAGGCCTACAGTACATTAAGTCTAGTTGTCGATTCCAATAACAAAACATAAGAAATACAAACAAAAATAAACATTAAATTGACGGTCTGATATAGCCAGAGAAATCCATGCCCAGGCGTTTTAGGGAGGAAAACGAGGGCGGATTGGCTCCAACTTGTCAAACCCTCCCACTTTTATACTTTCTCCCTTGCTCGCTGTAAGGAAGTTGGGGGAGGGTAGTAGCTCCCTCCCCCGTTCTCTCTCCCTCCCCTTTCCTCCAATCCCCCCCTCTCTCTCCCTCCCCCAAACCATCTCATTTCAGACCAACACATATATAATTATGCAACACAAAATATCATTCGTAAAACACATACAACGAATTTTCAACCAGCCCAGGCAAAAGATACGATGCGGCAAAAGAGGACAACAGCATAAATAGATAAATAAATACATAAAATACAGAGAATTATTCACACCTCGGGCCTTACACCTCGCCATTAGCAAAAATGAGAATGGGAAGAGACGATGAATATCTTACCGTAGTATGCGAAATAGATCCTTCCACGTCCTCCTAAGGGGCTCCACACGTCCTATGATTCCGTAGCGATGACTTGGTGACGGTGCAGATGCCGCGGAAGGCCACTATCACGCCCAAAACTTGATCTTCGTTGAGAATTTCCAGCACAGATACGGGTACTTTGGTCGCCATTGAATCCCTGTTGCCAGATCGGTGTTGAACCCTCTCCCTTCCCGTCCACAGTTAAAATGATCTAATATACAAACTTAAATACATCGATTTCCGTATGGATTAGGCATGGATAAATTCAAATATATTATATATTCACCATATTTACAATCAAATATGTTCAAATATCCCTGGAAATGCCCTAATTCGAGCAAATAGTGGGGATATACAAATATGCAACATAAGTTAAATATATTCGTCCATGCCATGTTTAAATGTCATATATAGGTATATATGTGTATTTTACTTCCTATAAATACTATAAATGCGGACCAGGGCACATATATATCGTAAAATTCACAGAAATGTAATAAAACAAACAATCCTTTATATTTCACAGAATAACCATTAAGTGACCTCAAGGAGTGATTATTTCGAAAACATAATAGGTTGGCCAATTTACTATATCCCCAATTATCACACAGCAATCCCAGTAATCAAATTAATCGAAGTATAATTGTGTTTAGAAGAACTAGAAATGAGCACTTGATTTTTAGTAATCTGAATTTTAGTTTTAGAATTCTGAATTTTGCTTCACTCAGGTGTTTTGAACGAAGCATGTGAACTTGGAACAAACCATGTTCCTATCTCATTCGGAAATTTTACGTTTCATAGTGCATCGATTTTCCCAGAACTCTCGTCCACGCAAATTCCCATTAGACATCGTTCATAGATAAAAAGGACACAAAACTGGCACAATTTTTAACTTTTTATATACCGTTGGATAGAGAAAAAAAATCTGCATCTTTTGGTTACCAAGCGAGCTCTGAAAGATGCCTCTAAGTGGGTTAAAATTGCGCAAACAACCCTGAAATTTACGGTATTGTTTCATCAAGGGTTTTAGCCCTGCCTGGAAAGCAACCTTCGACCAAAAGTTCGAACTATTCACTCGTGATCGTCTCGGTTGTTAACGAAGCGTTCATAAATGTTTCGACGGCGGTTTATCGACATATATTGTTCAGCTTCCCTGGGTAAATCTGAGAAAGGCAAGGAGATAGTAGTATTGGAACGGTGAATGAAAGTGTTGTGGTTGGCATCTCGGGATTTATTAACCTTCGTACGGCAATATTCGGCCTTTCTCAGCCTTGGTTTTCCTACACAGCCTACAGGAGCTAGGCAGATAATTGTGTTCAACTTGCAGGGTAAGACAATAGCTATTAATTTTATATAAGAGTAGATATTGCATACAGCCCATCCCAGCATCTCAAATATGCCGTATTTTACCCTTACATAGGCATTTTAAGCCTTGGTATCTCAGTATATATATTCTGCAAAATACATAGAAGCTTGTAGCATCCCGTTGTGGCTTAGTGCATTCATTAAGAGTAATTTTAGTAGGCATAGACTGATGGTTTCTGGATTGATCGAAAGGGTTTGAGAGGCTGAGCATTCTGGCAACACTTTATTTCATAGGGTTGGTTTGAGAGGGTGTGTGTGTGCGTATGTGTGTTTGAGAAAGACAGAGAGAGAGAGAAGGAGAGATAGAAAGACAGAGAGAGAAGGGGGAGGTTGTCTCGTCTGGTGACCGAAATATTACATATATTGACCACACAAGCTGCCAGACCAGTTTTGAGGATAAATGTTGAGTGAAAAAAGCGCTCGTGTGATACCGGCTTTAGAAGGTCGGCAACGGTAGTGAAAGGGTTAAGGGGAGGTATTTAGTTTGTTCCCTAGACCTCCATCAAGCTTAAAATTACACTCCCTTGAGTCCTTTTCAAGATAAATTTGTACATTTTTCGGTAGAAAAATTTCCCGGCCGAAGGCCGGTTCCTCTTAAATTATAGGCTCGCTAGCGCTCGCCAGGATAAAATCGACACATGAATGGCACGAAAGGTCTTAATATGGGTTGAAAGTTCTTAAAATCCCTAAACTAATGGGGCAAACGTTTTATATCATCAAAAGCAATGGGGCTAAACATGAGGGAGAAAGGGGTCAAGAAAAAAATCCCTCAAGTGGAGATCTCCCCTTAAGATATTGAAGGGGGCCCGGCCACCTCGTTTGATCTCTCTCTCTCTCTCACTCACTCACTCACTCTCTCTCTCTGGGTTATATCCATTCGGCCCCATTCAGCCTACTGTTTTAAGACGATTATCCCCATACAGGTGTCGATTTTTTCCTGGCGAGTGGTAGAGAACCAGCATATGTTTTAAACAATTTTTGACAGCAGGCTAAATTTGTACCGGTACATTTTTCGTTAGAAAAATATCTCCGGTGAAGCCGGATTTCTCCATACAACGCTGGCTCGCTATCACTCGCCAGGAAGAAATCGCCACCTGGATGGGAATAAACATCTTAAAACAGTAGGCTGAATGGGGCCGAATGGATACAACTCAGAGAAAGAGAGAAAAGGAGAGAAAATAAGCAGGTGACCCCCCTTAAAGCTAGGATCACCAGACACATCCTTCCTAATCCTTATCCTGATTCTGTACCCAACCCTTAACCCCTTCGGTACCGGCGACGTCCTTTTAACTTTATTCTGGCTACTATTAGACCATTTTATTCAGTTTTCGCTGTAAGTAGGCGAGAAATCATGACCTATATCTTCTGTAACTCAAATAGGGCTAGAGCAAATTGGCTGTACATTTCCACATCTATTCCTTGACTGACTCTTCCCAAATGATAGACATATTAGCTGGATTACTCTAGTCGTTTTTGAGGTACCGTACCGTACTGAGGTTAGAGGTACCCGTAATGAATGAACTATACTGATTCCATAAGGTTGTGATCTGAGGGGAGCGATAGACACATCGCAGATAATTAAAACACAAAGCTAGACCCCCTTCTCCCTCATGTTTAGCCCCAGATTTTAAGATATTCACCCCATTACTTTGACGATTATAAGACCTTTCGCCCATTTTCTTCATCAATGTTAAGACCTTTCGTGCTATTTAGGTGTCGATTTATTCCTGGTGAGCGATTGCCAGCCTGCAATTTAGGGGGAATTGGCCTTCGGCCGGGAAATATTTTTTACCGAAAAATGTAAAAAATTATCTTGAAGGGGTCTTAGGGGTATTTTTAAAAACTTGCCCTTAACCCTTTAAGTACGGTACCAGCGACGTGTATTCTATTTTATTCTAGCTACATATAGACAATATTATGTAGCTTAGTAGGGATCTGTGGCAGTTACCGGTACCTGATTACCTGAAATAGTCTCAAGCCTTATTAATTGATAGAGCTCCTTCCTAAGCTGAATAAAGGCGTCTAATAGTTGCCAGAATATGATGAAAAGGACGCCACCGGTACTGAAGGGGTTAATTATTGTTAATGTTTCAGCTGTCGAGGACGCATTTTATTTAACTATACTCTGGTTAACATTTGACTATTTTATTCAGCTTTAGAAGGCCCTCGGGGAATCATGGGGTTAAAAATGTCCAATCTAACCCTCTAATCATGGGGTTAAAAATGTCCAATCTAACTCTCTAATCATGGGGTTAATAATGTCCAATCTAACCCTCTAATCATGGGGTTAAAAATGTCCAATCTAACCCTCTAATCATGGGGTTAAAAATGTCCAATCTAACTCTCTAATCATGGGGTTAAAAATTTCCAATCTAACCCTCTAATCATGGGGTTAAAAATGTCCAATCTAACCCTCTAATCATGGGGTTAAAAATTTCCAATCTAACCCTCTAATCATGGGGTTAAAAATGTCCAATCTAACCCTCTAATCATGGGGTTAAAAATGTCCAATCTAACCCTCTAATTCCCATAATTCCTTCTTATTGTGAACCAAATGGTCAACCACCAGCCAGCATAAAAGGATGACAACCTTCTTGGTGTATCGTGAAAGGGGCTAGTGTTTATTACTTTATTATTTAGTTTCCTCGCTAGACCTCCCTCAAATTTAGAAATATACTCCCTAAACCCCCCTTAAGATAAATTTGTAAATTTGTCGCTAGAAAAATATGCCAGCCGAAGGCCGGTTCCTCTTATAAGTATAGGCTTGCTATCGCTCGCCAGGAAAAAAATCGACACCTAAATTGGCAAGATAGGTCTTAGAATTGACAACAAAATGGATCTAAAGGTGTTAAAATCGCCAAACTAATGGGCCTAACGTCTTAAAATTTCAAAACTAATGGGGCTAAACAGGAGGGAGAAAGGGGTCCAGAAAAACGACCCATAGCATTTTAGTTTATACTGTACCGGTATATAGAACAATCGTAATTGATTAAAGTTAAATTAGAGATACTGCCTATCGAAATGGGTAACATAGCATAACAGCGTGTACGGTACAGTTGCCCACATAAGTTCTGTTCCTCGTCGTAATCTTATGTACGAAAGTCACGTACAAGTTGCGAGTGTGGTTTCCTTTAAAGGAGAGGTTTTTAGTTGATTCCCTAGACTTCCATCAATCTTAAAATTACTCCCCCTTGACCCCCTTTCAAGATAAATTTGTACATTTTTCGGTAGAAAAATTTCCCGGCCAAAGGCCGGTTCCCCTTAAATTACAGGCTCGCTATCGCTCGCCAGGAAAAAATCGACACCTAAATGGCACGAATGGTCTTAAAATTGACAGAAATGGGGCGAGGGTTCTTAAAATCGCCAAACTAATGGGGCGAACGTCTTAAAATCTTAAAAGCAATGGGGCTAAACATGAGGGAGAAAGAGGTCCAGAAAAAAATCCTCCAGGTGGATATCTCCCCTTAACCCCTTCAGCGCCATGACGCCTTTGTACGGTCGCGCTATTAAGTCATGCCCCAGCTGTCATTACATTTGTATCGCTCTGTGCTGTATTAATGTCTGTCAGATGTTGAATAGGGTGGGTAAGTGTAGGAACATATTTGTGTATTTCACTCGATATGAAAGAAATCAAGCTTAGATATTGCTGATACCAATAATTGATCAACACATAGCCTACTTGGTGCCGAGACATCACTTATTAGCGCGACTGTACCTTTGCTTCTGGCTAAAATTAGAGGAGTTTATGCATTTTAAGACGGACCTATGTACCAAGAGGGTTTATTGAGATCGTATTTACCTATTTGAGTCGCATAGTTAGATTACAAACTAAAGAAATTCGTCTAATGGTAACCTGAATATGATGCAAATTACGTAATGGTGGTAAAGGGGTTAATTATCAGTTGTCTCGTCAACTGAATTAACCATTGATTAAGAAAGGACACTCGTAAGTAATTCAATCATGCGCATTATAATTTCATGTATAAGATCACGGAGAGGAACACAACTTATGTGGCCATCTGTACCTCCTTTGGCTCTGACATTGTACATAAGTTAAGGGGAGGTTTTTAGTTTGTTTCCTACTCCTCAAGCAATCTAAAAATGTCACCCCCTTGACCCCCTTTCAAGATAAATTTGTACATTTTTCGGTAGAAAAATGTCCCGGCCAAAGGCCGGTTCCTCTTAAATTACAGGCTCGCTATCGCTCGCCAGGATAAAATAGACACCTGAATTGCACGAAAGGTCTTAATATGGGGTGAAAGTTCTTAAAATCGCTAAACTAATGGGGCAAACGTTTTATAATATCAAAAGCAATGGGGCTAAACATGAGGGAGAAAGGGGTCAAGAAAAAAATCCCTCAAGTGGAGATCTCCCCTTAAGAAAGTCCCTACACCTTTGATTCCTTAGAATACTAGAGATTCTTCCTAATTTGCATAACACGTTAACAAATTGCCAGAAAATAGGAGGGAAAAGTGTCCTCCGATACTGAAAGGGTTAATTTGTGTAAATTTAGTGTAAGTGTGTGCTGTATGTGAATTACGTACATGAAACTATATTGTAGGCAATTATTTTTATTATTAGTGATTGGTCAATTAATAGTATAGTTGGTGTTAAAAACTCATTTTCTCTTTCAAACTAAACTATAGAAAACGTTATATTTTGGGTGACTAAAATATATTGTAAAATATTTATGTGTAGTATCAACCTTCATTTTATCTTTTCTTTATAGTATTAGACATGTTTTAGTTGAATAAACATAAAATATAATTATCAAAGCAGTTTTTCATAAACAAATTAAGCATACAAAGAGTTAATTAGTTTTCATTGATAACTAGACAATATGCTACACATTCTTGTTAGATATCGTCATATTTGTTCTTATTGTGATAGTGATCAGTCACGTTTAATAAGTGCGAGTTTTAAACATTCCTAAGCAGTGTTCATTGCGTTATAAAACATTATTACTCCTGATACATCTAAATAGAATGGACTTCCACCGAAAATCTAGTATTGTTTCCGATAACATAACCTTGTATCACGGTAAAACCGCGATTTCACTGACCGACAACAAAGAAGTGAGATCCAAAAGTCATATGGAGACTGTACGGAAAGTCCTCGTCGCCTTGCTTGGCCTTTTGGCTTTTGCATTGTGGATTATAGATCTTAGTAGCTGTATCTACCTCCAGGTGACTTTTATCCATGAAGTTCCCAAGGACATCACCGGGGGCCTTATTATGATGGTCAAGAGTGGCGTTCCCGTTGACAAAATCCTTGGTGTTAACGTAGACCCGGCCAAGTTTGAAACATTCATCGGTTCTGTCTTTACAATGATAAAACATTTATCTGGGAGTGATATGCCGAGCTTTGATAACATCTTTGCTAAGTATACTGGCATCGAGAGTCTCCCAGAATTGAAATATGCCATAAATACTGGGCTTATTCTCCTGTTCATGACGAAGGCTTTAGTTTTTGTTTCGGGCATTACTTTTTTTGCCTTTAAAACGCTTTGGTATCGTGTTCCAATGATGCTCCTCTGTTTAGCCTGTGGGTTGAGTGTCTTTAGCTGCCAGTGGGCTATGAGTCTAATGTTCTATGCGGAGGTAGTTTGTCCTCTGCAACACTTTGATATCATAGGCGCTAAACCTTTCTGGTACGCCATGAAGGATGCCAGAACCGCAGTTATCTGTACTTATCTTGCCAAACTTTGTATCTACATGGTGTCACTTCTTCTTACTCCTGCACTTCGTCGTAAACAACAGCCGAAGGATAGCTGCGATTCTATTGTTTAGCTCTTGCAATCTAAATATCTTTTCTGACCATTATATGATGTGATATTTTGTTTAACTCTTTCAATCGGATTTTATTTTTCTGGCATTTATTTGATTTGATTTTTTGTTTCACTCTTTCAATCGGATTTTATTCAGCAACTATTATATTGTTAAGACTGTTTTATTTCGTCTAGGAAGGATCTGTGGGAATTGGAGGGGTGATTGACTCAGATCACTTGTCTTATTCCAAGAGGTTCGTCCTAAGGTGAATAGAATCGTCTAATGTTACACTTGGAAACCCATTAACGCCATCAGACAGTACACTAGGAACATACGGCTGGGAGAGTGTAGATAGCAGAGAAGGGGTGTTGTAGATAGAGGAAGCTGTTGGAATGGCTTTGGTATGTTTATTATTAGTCTGTATTGTTAATAACATTTATGTGAAACGAGCAACAACAACTGTAGTTTATATATCTACCTATGTATTGCTAGATGCCGTGATCCCCAAGGTTGTGGCCATGAATGAATCACCTCCATACCTCTTTGTAATACATCGACCAAGTGCCCCTCCTTCCATCCAACACCACTTTCACTCGTATACTTCTCAACTCCATCCCCCTACTTTACTCTCGGTCTGCCTCTCCCTCTCTGCCCTTCCACCTCACTATCATACACTCCTTAAGTCATTTAGTCATCAATGTACAAATTTAGCTTGGAATGGTTTGGCTGGAATTTTTTTTAGTTTGAAGGGAGTTTGGGCAGGCGTTATGTTAGCCTAGGGCAGTGCTCTTCAATTTTTTTTGATGTCGTCCACCCCTAGTGGTAATAATAATAATAATAATAATAATATTTATTCAGTCAGCAATTTACAGAGTTGGTACCACATAGTTTGTTACAAATATGACATGTACCAGCCTTGCATAATTCCAACTAAGGATAGCCCAATAAGGCCGTTAGGCGTATTTCCATTGGGGTCCTTGGTGATTTGGTAAAAACTGTCCACCCCAAATGTTTGTTCTCTTTCAAAAATATCCCGGTTCTAACATTGAACATTTAACTTTTATATTTCAATTCTACAATTATGTAAATAGAAAAAAGCAGTCTCACTCTCATTCTCTATTTAAAGTTTACGTATTCTTCCATATAATTACACATGCAGTCTAAAACTAAAATATTCAAAATATACAAGAACAAATTAAGCATGTCTTTGGTATTCAAGAGACAATTTATTTTTTCTTCAGGAGACAAAAGTAAACTTGCAGAT
The DNA here is from genome assembly GCA_032716605.1 of Paralithodes platypus. NCBI lineage: Eukaryota > Metazoa > Arthropoda > Malacostraca > Decapoda > Lithodidae > Paralithodes > Paralithodes platypus. The sequence goes on from CM064528.1 coordinate 8,901,864, forward strand.
AATATTATTAGCTATATCTGATATTCTATAAAACAAACCATTATCCTTCAAGAAACACAAATCAGTGGCTTGGCTGCTGCTGCAATTTGCCTATCAGCTTAAATCGAGGCATCAGCCGATTTTCAAGTGCAACTCGCATGAGAGGATCCAAATTCAGAAAGGCATTCCTTTTCTTTGTCTTGATTAAAATTATAATTTAGAAACCTTGCTCACACAAATATGATGTTGGCATCTGTACAAACATCTGCTCAGCAAACTCCTTGGATTTTCCTTACAACGGCATCGATTGCACCAACCATTATTTTTGCACCATCTGTAGTAACCGACTTGCATTGTGGCCAGTCAATGAACTCTTCAACCATGAAATAATTCAGTTTCAGGAAAATCTGGCAGGATCTCGTCCACCCACCTGTCCACCCCAAGACAGCCGTCCACCCCTCACTTAGTCTCGTCCACCCTATGGTGGACTGTCCACCCAGGTTGAATAGCACTGGCCTAGGGGACGAACTAGAATACATTGCTGGAAAATGGCACACAAAAGTAAACTCATGAAGAATGATTACAAAAATTACAAAATGACCCCAACACTTGGATTTTTTTTCGCTAAGAGAGTTGAATTAAAGGATAATCACTTTGTTTGTGTCAAATTGCCAATGCGCACAATTACACAACGAATATAGGCCTATGTAGGATACATACAGTACGGTACACCATGGGGAACCCATTGATATAAAGTTAAATTAATTTGGGCCCATATCTTAGGGCACTGGAGCCGCCGATTTTGCAAAAAGTGCATTTTCGAGCTGTTTTATCAAATCTCCACAATTTCGATTACCCACAATAATTAATACCGTAGGGGATTGTATTACCCACAATAATTAATGCCGTAGGGGATTGTATTACCCACAATAATTAATGCCGTAGGGGATTGTATTACCCACAATAATTAATGCCGTAGGGGATTGTATTACCCACAATAATTAATGCCGTAGGGGATTGTATTACCCACAATAATTAATGCCGTAGGGGATTGTATTACCCACAATAATTAATGCCGTAGGGGATTGTATTGTACACTAGGATGCCATAGTCTCTAACCCAGTCATAAGATTTCGTGGACCCGCTATGTTTTGCTTTATACAATTATAGCTTTATACAGTAGATGCATTTTTAGACAGAACTTGCTATTCAATGAAAAGTGTATACAGTTTTGTAGTTGATATATAGAACATGTTATTCATAGATTCGTTTCCAGATAATGACTTTCCTAAATAGAAATAGGTGAGGTCCACGAAATATTGATGATTGAGACTATGGCATCCGAGTGTAGTAGTATATACCCAGGCACATACCCTATAGCTGGGGGTGGCCGACTCGAGACAGAGCACGAACAGAAACAACATTTAAAGTTCCTATTCTTAGGGTCCAGGACCACTTTCGCGTTCCCTCGCCCCGTTCTTATAATCACAAAACTACTGGGGCTAATCATTAGGAAGAAGGGGGTCCAGAAAAACGGTCTGCCTCCCCTTAAAGGTAAAGGAAGTTACTAGGGTATCTTCTTCTTTTATTTCCCGGGAGTAGGAGGTAAAGCACTGATGGGGGAATGGGTCTTGACAGGTGAGTTAAAGGTAAAGGAAGTAACTATGGTATCTTCTTCCGTCTCCATCTCCTCCCTCTTGTCACTGGTCAGCTGGGAGGCCTCGCGATAAATTATCAGCGAGTTTTGTTTAGGACAGGCCGTCACTAAACTTTCCCCAGGGCGGGTTGCCGCTGAGTATGACATGATAAATTATCGGTGTTTAAAGTACAGGACATACAGTATTGCCGCTGTACATGCCTCAGTACCAATGGTCGCTAAGAGTAACGCAAGACAAATTGACATTGAGGGTGATTCAAGAGAAATTATCGTTGAGTCGAGGTGGTGAGAATCCCGCCTATTCAAGTTAGGGTTTTGGTATGTTCTACTCGATGTTCTCTCTCTTGGGTAAGTCACTTTATTTTTTCCTGCCTCAGGTCAGGTGAAGTTATTGAGGGATAAGCCTTTACAACGGCACCTCGTATCTACATTCTACTTTTTCCTATGTTTCTGAAGAGTGTAGAAAGGGGAGAAGGGGTGTTGGAGAGAGAGGAAGCTGTTGGAGTGGTTTTGTTATGTGTGTTATTAGTCTGTATACGTCGTCGAGGTGTCCCCCGACTCGCCGGTGGTGGAAGTGTGGGGAAAACTTCTTCTTGTTTACGAAACGGAAGAGAGGTGTGGCCCTGGGCGGGGCTACTGGCACTTGTGGTGGTGCCAGGCATCATGAATGGCCCTCCTGGTGTTTGTAGGCGCCGCCGCTCTGTCGGAAAAAATGGCCGCGCCGTCATAGAAAACGGACCCTCCTGTGGTTGTTCCTTGGGTGACTGATGTAGATTTTCTCTGTTGACTAATATTGCTACTGAAGAAAGTCAGTTTTGCTGTGGAAGTGCGGGCATAACATTAGGGATTTTGCTTGCTTACCATTTCCGAGCAATGTATTTTAGTTTGTCCCCTAGGCTAACAAAAACGCCTTCCCAGACTTCAATCAGACTAAAAAGGTTTCACACAGGCTCCCTTCATGTTAAAGTTATAAATTTTTTGATAACGAAGGCCAATTTCATATAAGTTACAGGCTCACTATCGCTTACCCAGAAAAAATAGACACTTGCATGGGGCGAATAATCTTAATTAATAGGCCTATCGCTAAACAAATGAATGAAATCTGCCTTTTAATCTCCAAACTAATGGAGCGAAACAGAGAAAGTCCAAAAAGACCCCCTCGGAACAAATAGAGTTAAAAGGGCCTAGTATTATGGCCACTTCAGTTACTCTTTACATACCCCTAATGTACAACAGCGGTACAGTAGCCAACACATGAACCTGGTACAAGGGCTGGCTGTGACATGATATAACCCTATTTGGTCCGAGGGGAGGCTTTTTGGAGCTTCCCTGCTTCGCTCCATTAGTTTAGAGAGTTTAAGACGTTTCGCCCCATTAGTTTGGCGATATTATGCTTCACCCCATTCAGGTGTTAATTTTTTTCTGGGCGAGCCATAGCGAGCCTGTAACTTTTAAGAAAGTTAGCCTTCGGCCGGGACAGTTTTCCATCGAATCATGTAAAAATGTAGTTTGAAGGGGGTCTGGGATATTTAGTTTGAAGGAAGTTTGGGAAAGTTTTTTTTTTTTTATCCAAGGGGACAAATACTTTGCTAGAAAATGGCAAAAGCTAGGAAATTCCTCTATAATAATTAAGCAAAATATAATAACCCACAACACGTCGGACTAGACAGTGTAAAAGGATCTAGATTGGTGTTTTATAGTGTACACTCCCAAGACAAAACTCGTTGTCCAATATGAACTGTATATCTATAAACCTTGGGCGCAACCCAGGCCTGTCCATTTTCTCCGAGTCCATTTCCGGTATCGTCAGTATTGTTGGCCAAGGTGTACCTGGGTAATCAAGGTGGTCTTGGTCCAGGTCCTGTCTTGATTGACTCGTGTGGCTGATTTCGCGAGCCATTGGCGTCAACCGGGACTGGGTGTACCTGGGTAAAGTCAACCCTGGGGACCGAGCACTGGCGAGCAGGCCATGACCATAGGTGGTATTGGCAGGGCCAAGGGCTGGGTTGGCCACAATCGGCCTGGGTGACCCAGGTCAGTTGTCTCGCTATAATGCGCTATTATATGGAAGTCAGTGTGTTAATTAAGATAGTCTTTATACCCTTATAATTTCAACAGATCCTTCCTAAACTGTATAGTGTATACAATCGTCTAATGATAACCAGAATATACAGTCAACATGCGTCATAATCTTCAGAGGGTTAAATTACCAGAATAATTTGCTATAAACCCATTAACTGATCATATTAACCCTCTCAGTATCAGGACGCATTTCTTACATATATTCTGGCTACTAGTAGACAATTGTATGCGATTTATAAAAGATGTACGGTATAGCCTAGTATCAAAGTAAAACTGATCGCCATTAACCTTCTAACTTCCACAATATTTTCCTACACTGACCAAAATCGTCAAGTTCTAGCCAGAATAGAGATAAATGCGATTTCAAATACTGAAGGAATTAACCCCTTCGGTACCGGTGACGTCTTTTGTACTGGATTTCAGCTACATTTAGACGATTGACGAAGCTTAGGAAGGACGTATGGTAGCCATAAGGATTAATTGAGATCATTTGTAGCTTCTTAATGGGTAGACGTTCTTCCTAAGCTGCATAAAATCGTCTAATAGTAGCCAGAATACAAATATATGCATGCGTTCTAAAATACTGAAGGAATTAATGAAGTACTGCACAAGATAATACACTGCTAATTAAATCATACTAATTTTCCTTCCATACATAAAATCACGAAGTGTGTACAAAATCCATGTGGGCAACTGTACATTAAATTATTAAATATTTGTGGACTCTCGCGGAAGTTTCTCTTCGTCTGTTTTATGGAGGATTGATATCGATGCCCAGTGTTTCAGTTTAAAAAATAAATATCCCTGCATCACAAGTCCTATATGCAGCTATCAACAACATCCAAATACCTAAGATAAAACAGACTATGTGCTGAAAACGTCCTAATCCTGAAGGTAATGCGGAAGTTGATTAATTAACTATAATAAAATTCGAACAGGACTCGTGGATTGTGGGGAAGGCAGAAATTGAATGTGACGTCATTATTCAGTGCCGAGAGTCGACTGGTAGCAGTAGGACGTATCACCCATGGCTCTTCGAATTTCACCGTATATAAGGTGTGTATGGGGATTTTTCGTGTATATATGACGTGTTTATTGATGTTCTATTAATGTACAGGTGGTCATACATGTAATTTATAAGAGTAATGTAAGAAAACTGTGGACTTACACTATTTGAGCCGGTTCCTACCTGTCGTCATGTCTGCATATATTCTATCAACTGGTAATTACGCGAATATTGTTGACCTCCAGGACATTTAGATAATAACAAACTATTCGGTGTGTGTACATTGTGTCCGTGAGGTGTGTGAATATAGAGGGGGTCATTAACTAAGAATTTAAGGTGCAAACTAGCGAATGAGGTGACTTCGCTGTTGGCCCCCCTCCCTCCCCCTTTCTTGCCAAATCCCCTCCCTGCTCGCCTCCCCTCCCTCCCTCCTTCCCTCATACCTCTCCTTTCCTCCCCCTTCTCTCCTTTCCTCCCCCTTCTCTCCTTTCCTCCCCTTCTACTTCTTTCTCTTCTCTCTTCCTCTCTTCTCATTCTCTCTCTCTTCTGACCCGCTCTCCTCTCCTCCTCCTCCTCACACCCTGCCCCCTCCTCTCCTCCCTCACCCAACCTCCCACCCACTCCCACCAGTTTCCCTTGCCTTCCCACATCACCACTAGTTTTGGTTTATACAGTATATACATGAATTGTAAAACGAATTATTATTTGTTATTAGCTTAGGTCTACGGTGATTTAGATGCTGCCCTTTAAAGTAATCTTGGTTACCCCCCCTCCCATCCCCCAGGCCCCCTCACCTTCACCCACCTCCCTCACCCACTCTCTCTCTCTCTCTCAAACAGACACACTCGCGCTACTTATTTACGAAACGACCATTTGTTTTTAATATTTGAAAGCTATTATAAAATAAGGATATTGCAAAGATCATATAAACATTTGCTATAATCATCGGAAATGCATTATATGAACACTATAATTATACAATCTATCTATCTATCTATCTATTGCCTGACGCCGTGATCCCCGAAGGGGTGGCCACGAACGAACCGCCCCCATGCACCTCTGTCCCCAGTCAGTCGACGCCCCCTCCCCCCAACCAGCACCGCCTTCGTTCATGTACTTCCTCACTCCATCCTTCCACCTCATATTCGGTCTACCTCTCCCCCTCTGTCCCTCCACCTCGCTCTCGTACACCCTCTTAGTCATTCTCTCTCGCTTTCCATACGTTCCATATGGCCGAACCATCTCAAGTTGTTCCTTTTCACACTTTCCAGCACATCTACCTCCACACCACACCTCCTTCTTACTTCCTCATTAGTCTGTCTATCCCTCCATGTAACTCCGCACGCACTCCTTAAGTAATTCATTTTCCACTTGCTCTCACTCTTGGTCTGAGTCTCTCAACAACGTCCATGCTTCGCTTCCGTAAGTCAGTGTCGGGATTACCACACTGTCATGCAAGGACTTCTCACTTCCACTGACCACCCTATTTCTTGTTACTGCTTTTAGCGTTCTTCTACAACCCTCTTCCCCTGTTGTACCCTCCCTCACCTCTTCATCCATAGTCCCATCTTTACTCAACCCTGCCCAGATACTTAAAAGAGTTGACGATCTCCATACCTGACCGTTCAGCTTCCCTCACACTCTGTGACTTCCCCTTTCGAAACCTAACCTTGCTCTCCCCGTAGTTACCTTCAAATTCCGTTTTTTTCGCACACTGTTCCAAACTCATTTACCAGACCTGCAACTCCCATTCATTATCACTCATCAGAACTGTATCATTCGCAACAGCAGTATAGGTAGCTTCCACTCAATTCCCTCCCTTTTCAGCGATACACCAACATCCACTGCTCTTGATAGTATTTCTTTCATAACTCCATCCATATATACAGTAAACAAGGGGACATCACACACCCCTGTTTCAAACCAACATTCAGGTCAAAGAACTCGCTCTGCTCACTCTCCACACGTACTGCCTTTGCACCCTCATACATGCTCTTCACTGCTTTCAGCAACTTGCCCTCTACTCCTATATTCTATTTCCACAAACCTTCTCTATCCACTCTGTCATAGGCCTTCTCCAAGTCCATAAAGGCAACATACACCTTTTGTTTCTTCTCCAGATACTTCTCCACACACAAATTCAGGGTAAAAATTCTGATCTACACTCCTCTTCCCTTCCTAAACCTCCTGCTCGTCGCCATCCCTTTCTCCGTTTCCGTTCTCACTCTCACTCTCTCAATCACTACCCTACTGTATACCTTCCCTACTACGCTTAGAAGACATATTATACAACATATTATACAACACTGTATAAAATCTAAAACTCTCCCTATTACATCTCCTTATCGACGGCGGTAAAACTCTTTTAATTAGGCTCCCTACTGGCAAAATATATGCTGATTTCAATAAGTCATGGGGGGGGGGGTCCGTCCTGTGTTCCCATGGCAAAAAACAGTTATTATTATTTGTTTTACTCTGAAAAGAAACAAAAAGTACATCCGAGTGTTTCAAGATCGTTGGATAATGGGGAAGACGTATTTTACGAGGATCGTAGGTAATTAAACCACTGTGTATTGATGAAAACTATCTGAAACCAAAACAAATTACGACATGACAAAATTCAGACAATATTATCATTTGGACCAAAATCAGGCACCTTGATCTTTGCGTGTTATAAAGGTTTATTATGCCCCATAGTTAGTTGTTAGATATATATCCCGACCAGCGGAAATATATATTTTTTGTGGACACTATAATAAGTACTGTTAATATATAATGATAATGTCGGACAGGTTGGGAGACAGGTGTCCTGGCCAGGATTCGAACCCACTCATTCCAGGTATATTTGGGAGAGTCAGGCACCGTAACCACTCGGGCATGATCGGATTTTACTTTGGCCGAGTGGTTAAGGTGACCAACTCTCCCACATATACCTGGAGTGAGTGGGTTCGAATCCTGGTCAGGGTACCTCTCTCCCAAGCAATTTAAAACCTAAATTCACCCTGCAGACAACGGCGACGCCATTATTCTGCACTTATTTCATCAAAGTTGTGGGGCTAACCCCTAATTAGCCCCCCCCCCCCCTTATTCAAGTTGTCGATAGCAAAATTCCTCCATGCGGACTATAATGAGAATAATATGGCTAGTCTATTGTCCCTATTTTCCTTAATAAATTGTGTCTAATAGCGCTGATGTAGTGTCCTTGAATATTATTCAAATCGCGTCCTGTGCGTGAAAGGGTTAACATGGTTGTATATTGGGTAAAGACTAATTTCCGATTGTTTCCACTATAAAACACCACTGTATATCATAGGACAACACAATAATGGTGAAATTGAGTTTTATTCCAAATGAACACATTAACCGATAATTCGTGGTAGTCTCGTAAATATCCTCTCGCTCTCGTTATCTCACTCTCTCTCTTGCTCTCACTCCCTCTCACACTCGCTCTCACTCTCTCTCTCTCGCTCTCACTCTCTCTCTCTCGCTCGCTCTCACTCTCTCTCTCACTCTCTCTCTCACTCTCTCTCGCTCGCTCTCACTCTCTCTCTCTCTCGCTCGCTCTCACTCTCGCTCGCTCTCACTCTCGCTCGCTCTCACTCTCGCTCGCTCTCGCTCGCTCTCACTCTCTCTCTCTCTCTCACTCTCTCTCTCGCTCGCTCTCACTCTCTCTCACACTCTCTCTCTGGCTCTCACACTCTCTCTCACTCACTCTCGCTCTCACTCTCTCTCACACTCTCTCTCTCTCACACTCTCTCTCGCTCTCACACTCTCTCTCTCTCGCTCTCACACTCTCTCTCTCTCGCTCTCACACTCTCTCTCTCTCGCTCTCACACTCTCTCTCGCTCTCACACTCTCTCTCTCTCGCTCTCACACTCTCTCTCTCGCTCTCACACTCTCTCTCTCTCGCTCTCACACTCTCTCTCGCTCTCACACTCTCTCTCTCGCTCTCACACTCTCTCTCTCTCGCTCTCACACTCTCTCTCTCGCTCTCACACTCTCTCTCTCTCGCTCTCACACTCTCTCTCTCTCGCTCTCACACTCTCTCTCTCTCGCACTCTCTCTCTCGCACTCTCTCTCTCTCTCACACTCTCTCTCTCGCTCTCACACACTCTCTCGCTCTCACACTCTCTCTCTCGCTCTCACACTCTCTGTCTCTCGCTCTCACACTCTCTCTCTCGCTCTCACACTCTCTCGCTCTCACACTCACTCGCTCTCACTCACTCTCACTCTCTGTCCCTCTCGCTCTCTCTTTCTCTCGCTCTGTCTCTCGCTCTCTCTCTCTCGCTCACACTCTCGCTCTCACTCTTTCTCTCGCTCTCACTCTTTCTCTTGCTCTTTTTCTCGCTCTCCCTCTTTCTCTCGCTCTCCCTCTTTCTCTCACTCTCTCATTCTCTTGCACTCGCTCTCTCTCTCTCACTCTTGCACTCGCTCTCTCTCTCACTCGCTCTCTCTCTCACTCGCTCTCTCTCTCTCTCTCACTCGCTCTCTCTCTCTCACTCTCACTCTTGCACTAGCTCTCTCTCTCACTAGCTCTCTCTCACTCTTGCACTCGCTCTCTCTCACTCTTGCACTCGCTCTCTCTCACTCTCTTGCACTCGCTCTCTCTCTTGCACTCGCTCTCTCTCTCTCTCTTGCACTCGCTCTCTCTCTCTCTCTTGCACTCGCTCTCTCTTGCACTCGCTCTCTCTCTCTTGCACTCGCTCTCCTCTCTGCTCTCGTTTTCTCTCCTCTCTGCACTCGCTCTCTCTTGCGCTCGCTCTCTCTTGCGCTCGCTCTCTCTTGCGCTCGCTCTCTCTTGCGCTCGCTCTCTCTCTCTCTCTCGCTCTCTCTCTCTCTCTTGCACTCGCTCTCTCTCTCTCTCTCTTGCACTCGCTCTCTCTCTCTCTCTCTTGCACTCGCTCTCTCTCTCTTGCACTCGCTCTCTCTCTCTCTCTTTTACTCTCTCATTCTCTCTTTTACTCTCTCATTCTCTCTTTTACTCTCTCACTCTCTCTCTCTCTCTCTCTCGGTTTACTTATCCGGATGCCCCCCAACCCCACCTCCTCGAAACCCAGAGAAAACTGAGTTTTAAGCATAGACTAAACAAAATGGATACAGGATATGTTGAAGGGGGACTTTGCCACCCCCTTCCCCCCCACCCCCCTAACGACGTATTGTAATCATCAGTATATGGGGTCAGTCAGCCCCCCAAACTAGACCATATTATTAAGGAGGGGAGTGGAGGCCCATTTAAAAAATAACCTTGTCCGAAAATCACTTACCAGTCATTCGTGATCAGCATCTTCTATCTTCTAATCTGGTAAACTAAGCTTCATTAAGTATTGTATAGGTTCCTAATCTCGTAATTATCAGACAATCCAGTAAGGTTTTTAAAGGAGAAATACGGTAAAGAATTACATAATAGGTATTATGTTAGCAAAAGCAAACTCATACCAAGCTATCATTACCACTTACGGCCGGAACCTTTAAGCCGGTATCACACGAGAGCTTTTATAGTCAACATTCGATGATCAACATTTTTCTGGCAACATTTCTGGAGTATTTCGCCCTGGTATCGTAAACTAGACTGATGGTAGATGAATTTTGGTAACCGAACTATCATAAAAGTTGACCTCATAAGCTGCCAGACCAGTGTTAAGGATAAATGTTGAGGGAAAAAGCGCTCGTGTGATACCAGCTTAAGGCAATATAAGAATAGAAGGGTATAATTATCACTATCAATAATATAGCGTACCCAATAAAAGTTTATATAACTTTTTTTAGCTTTCAATTCACTCCGGACCCTAGTTTTAGCGGCCCTATTCACTCCGGCCTCCCAATATAAGTATAGAAGGGTAAATCACTATCAATATATCCAATTACTGTATTGTATATAAATTAAGTAACACCCCGTTCTTAACATTAATCATCAACTACAAACCTCAATGCACTTAAATAAACTAATGAAAGCATAATTATGGTCCTCCCGGGATTCCAACTCGGTACACCACACCCAGAACATAAGCACCTAAACCATTTCACCACCAACACCTTTTTTTTAGATTACAATTCATTCCGGCCCCTAGTTTTACCGGCCCTAGTCACACCGGCCTCCCTGTATACAAACCACACGGATATAATACATGAAAGATATAGTCGATTATATTTAGTTTAGGAAGGAATTTGATTATTGTGGGAGTCAAGAGGGTTCAGTTGATTTTCTGAGGGCCTTATAAAATAGAATAAAATTATCTCTCTCTCTTCTCTCGGTAATTCTGTACTTATCCGGATGCTCCCCCCCCCCCCTCAACCCCTCGAAACTCACGGAAAACTGATTTTTGTGCATAGACTAATGATAATGGATACAGGATCAGTCCCCACCCTCCACACACACACACATTAAAGTGAAAAGTTTCCCCGGATACTGAAAGGGTTTAACAGCTTATCCAAGACAAGTAGCCCTACAGACACGGTGGACACCCCTTGAAATCCTCACAATGCAAGAGGACAACACGGCATGGGGGGCATCTCGAACCAGAACAGTGACAACAACCAACACTTAAGCTCCTCCCCACACCACACACAGCGCGCAAGTCTCCCACGCAGTCCTAGCAACCAACCCAGTATGTCCTTAGCAACGCACACAACATGTCCCTAACAACCCAAATATATCCCAAGGAACGGCATGGAGGTATCTCGGACCAGAGCAGTGACAAGCAACCAACACCTCGACTCCTCCCCCACACCACACACAGCGCGCAACACGTCCATAGCAACCCAGTCCTAGCAACCAACACATATCCATAGCAACCCACACGTCCATAGCAACCCTCACATGACCCTAGCAACCTACACGTCCATAGCAACCCTCACATGACCCTAGCAACCGACTCCTCCCCACACCACACACACAAAGACAGCCATGATCAACATGCAATTACAGTATATATAGGGTATTACTCTGAAGTAACTTTGCTTCAAATCATTCGGTACTTCAAAACCAAGTATGTATATGTATGTATGTACTGTATATACTCAGGCACATACCCCATAGATGGGGGTGGCCGACTCGAGGCAGAGCCCGAACAGGGAAAAAAATACACACACACAAATTCACACACATCTACTGTAGGTCGCCCAAGAGAATATCCAGGTAACAGTGATCACACTCCCCCGGCCCCCGACCTCCCGGAACCAAAAGTAGAAGTAAAAATACATGGGTGTTGTTTCTTGTGAACAAATGAACTTGCCTATAGCCTGTTCCAAATAAGTAGACCAAAACTATTGAACATTAACCTCTATAACTCACAAAAGACTAGAGTAATCGAGCTAATATTTCTACCATTTGGAAGGGGTCAGCCAGGGAATAGGTGTGGAAATTTAAAGCCCATCTGCTCTAGCCCTTTTTGAGTTATAGAGGTTAATGTTGAGGATTTCTGGCCTACCTACTTGTAACAGGGTATAGTTGTTGTTGTTGCTCCCTAGACTGTCTGGCCGAACAGTACCGAGTCCGGTTGACCGAAGCCGCTCCAGATGCTCGGGCCCCCGAAGGGGGAAGGAACCAGGGTGACATGAGATCTGTCTCTGAGAGGACAGCGGGGGAGGGAATCATAAGCCAACGGGCTTACAACCCCGGGCCAATGCCCCCACCGTCCGCAGCCCCCCTTGCAGTGTCACCCAATCGGGCGATCTCGCCAGCACCCAGAAGGAAAAGCAGTACAGTAAAAGAGACAGACAGAAACGGCTAAGGTTGGGTAGAGAATACCAAACTTCACTCTGGAGAGGACCAGTCCTCACCCGACAGGGCATAGTTATTTCACCTGGTAGGCTTCCCAAACCCTCAGCCTAAACAGCAGGGAAGGGTCCAAGGAAGTCCCATCTTCTGATACGCTAGTCCATAGAATAGCAAGAGTTTTGACCAAAGTAATTATTGGGCCGGAGTTACTGGAACCGGAAGATCTGTGGGCCGGAGTGACTTGTTTCCCTTTTTGTATACCCTTTCAATACCAGTTTATTAATGTTATTCTATCCACCTCCCTCCCTCCGTACTCCATTTATGGCCCACCCGCCCTCCTCGCTCTCGTCCTCCCCACTGAATTCATTCTCCTCCCTCCCCCCCTCCCCACTGCATTCATCCCCCTTCCCTCCCCACTGCTTTCATTCCCCTTCCTCCTTCCCTCCCCACTGCATGCACCCCTCCCTCCCTCATCCCACTACATCCATCTCCACCTTCCCTCTCTTCCTCCCTTCCTCCCCACTACATCCATCTCCCACCCTTCCTCCCACTGCATCCATCCATCCCTCCACCCTCCCTCAATACTTATGGAAAGTATGCAGTTTCTATGTGTTTGTATTATATTCCACTATTTGTTGTAATATCAATTATTGTGGTGTAATAATGTGCTAATACTTTTCATTGCTATCTCAACTAATAACACACCATATTAACTGGCTAGGCATACGATATATCTATAGTAACTACTACCGACAATGATAGGGGTTGTGTATGCGTAAGGTCCGTAGACTTTATCACTTTATTGCTATACCGGTACACACTTAACTCTTAGACGATACAATGACGCATTTTTCTGTTTTCGGGCTATTATTAGATGATTTTATTCAGATTGGGAAGGGCATATGGAAGCCAGGGGGTTAGTTGAGATAGTCTTTAGCCATATAATTCCCACATATACTTCCTAAAATATATTATATTGTCTATTGATGGCCAGAATAAACTTAAAATGCGTCACAATCTTCAAAGGGTTAAATAATCAAGGATATGGAAGAGGTGTATGTATGTATGTAATGGGCTGAGCGTCATGCAATCTGAATACTAATGAGGCTAAACATGAGAGAAGTGGACCAGAAAAACGACCCATCTCCCCTTAATTAATTTTTACTTTACCGGTATTAGAAATCTGACTATGTTACTAATGGTTATAATTCTTCCTTCCAGAATGTGTGGGTTTTGGTGCTTACATATTAACTGCCAACGCTACCACCACTACTACTACTGCCAACACCGCTACCACTACAACAACTACCACGACTACTACAACGGCTATCACAACTACTACCACCACGACTACTACTGCCAACACCGCTACCACCTCAGCTACCACCAGAACTATCACTATTAACTGTCAACGCTACCATCACGACGACTACTGCCAACACCGCTACCACCACAACTACAACGACTACCACCACAGCTACCACAGCTACCACCACAGCTACCATTACCACCACTAACCACCAACACTAAGGTGCCGGCCGGGTGGAGTGGGTGGAGAAGGGTGGCAGCAGGAGTAATCTGCTATAGAAGGGTTTCTGCAAAAGTGAAAGCGAAAGTATACAAGACGGTAGTGAGACCAGCTATGTTGTACGGTATGGAGAAGGTGGCATTGAAAACAAGACGGGAGGCAGAGTTGGAGGTAGCAGAGTTGAAGATGCTGCGATTTTCTTTTGGAGTGACAAGGATGGACAGAATTAGAAATGAGTATATTAGAGGGGCAGCGCATGTACGACGGGACAAAAGGAGAGATGCGAGATTGAGCCGTGAGGTGGTTTGGACATGTGCAGAGGAGGGATGTGGAGTATGTTGGGAGAAGTATGCTTGGGATGGAGCTACCAGGCAAAATAAAAAGAGGAAAGCCAAAGAGGAGGTTGATGGATGCAGTGAGGGAGGACATGCGGGAGGTTGGTGTGATAACAGGGGACAGAGTGAGATGGAGGCGAGTGATCTGCTGTGGCGACCCCTAAGAGAAACAGCCGAAAGAAGATCACCAACACTACGACTACCACCACAGGTACCATAACTACCACCACAGCTACCACGACTACAACCACAGCTACCACGACTACAACCAGATACCACAACTACCATCACTACTACTACCACGGCTGCCACAGCTACCACCCCCATTAAAACCACTACAGCTACCACAATTACCGCCACTACCACTATAATCACCTCAACTACTACCACCACGAAAATGGTTACCACTATAACCACCACTACTATTTCCACCACAGCTACCACCATATCAGCTACCACAACTACAACCACTACTTTTACTACCTCGGCGACTACCATCACCACGACTACCACCATTAATTACAGCTAAGAGAAAACAAAAATCAAATTAAATAAACATCTCTACCGAAACTAGTACCAGTGCCATCTATACCACAACCACCTGCTACCACCACCACTACCACTTGTACGATCTCTACCACCACAACAACAACCACCACCACTACCACAACAACCACCACCACTACCTCAACAACCAGCAGAACATCTCGACCACAACTACCACCAGTACGATCTCCACCACTACGACCACCACTACCACAGCTAACCCAAGGTAAGTTATTGATCCCTTGGTATAAGGCTAAATTTAACCCTTTGAAGATTATGACGCAGTTTAGCAGTATTTCTGGCTGTCAAGAGACGATTTTATACAGCTTAGGAAGGATCTGTTGGAATTATTGAGGTAAAAGACTATCTCAACCTTCTTAACTTAGGCAGAGTTGATAAATAGATAATCACACACATTAACTTAACCCTTTCAAGATCCAAGACGCATTTCTTTTGTTTTCTGGTAATTATTAGACGATTTTATTCAGACTACGAAAGGTATATGAAAGTCAGAGGGTTGATTGAGATAGCCTTTACCCTTTCAATACCCACAGATCCTTCCTAAGCTGCATAACATCGTCTAATGATAGCCAAAATAATCTGCTAAAACGCGTCAGAGCTTCAAGGGATTAAAAAATCAAGGTTTAGAGTGCGTGAATAGTCAGTACTTTAATACTACGTTCTTCTTTTATACAACGTTTTTCGTTTGTTATAGATTAATCTGAGACAGAATACATAAATGTGTAGCACATTGCGTAAATACAAAATAATGTTACCAATTACCGGTACTTAGTTACAAATGGACTTTCAAATTTGCGACTGAAAATTTCGATTCTTGGCTCAGGGAAAGCGAATTTCGAAAAACTGACACAAGTCCAGCAAATTAAGAGGTAGAGAAGGTAGTCTAAAATGATGTGGTAAATCGATTGGTGTAGGTTAGAAAGGTGTAGCGTTAATTTTGGGCGTAGTAAATTAGGGCGTTTTGGGAAGTTATTGGCCAGGCAGCCAGACTCGCCAGAGCTTGGGGATCACCAAGTCCTTTATTATTTGTATTATTCGGTTATTATTGAATATTATTTATTTTTTAAGGGTGTTTATGAAACGGACTATATTATTGAGTGCATATTTGTGTGAATAAACCACTAATTTTAACCACATTTACTTATAATTCACGTTTTATGAATAAAGCGGCACTAATTTATTCGTAACTTTCTTAAAATATATATTTTTTTTAAGTCTTAAAAACTCATTTCTAGAAATAAATCGAACTATCTATTGTCAAAGTCTCAACCTTGTAACTCAAAAACTACAAAAGTTACTGGACTTTCAAATTTGTGACTGAAAATGTCGATTCTTGGCTCAGGGGAAGCGAATATAGAGAAACTGACACAAGTCCAGGAAAGAAAAAAGTACATAAAGAAAGCCTAAAATGATGCGGTAAATCCATTGGTGTAGGTTAGAATGCTGTAGCGTTATTTTGGGCGTGGTAATTTCGGGCGTTTTAGGCGTTTTTGGGCTACTCAGGCAGCCAGCCAGCCAGCCCCACCACCAATGCGCGCGCTACCGTTTTCTATACAACCCAGTTCAGCAGAGACATTTATATGCAACTCGGTTCTTTGTACTGTCAACATATCCTGCAGTTTGTAAATACTTTCACGCATTTATGACGCAGAGGTTGCCAGGTTAGCAATACAAATTTGAGTTCTCTCACTCTTATAATTACCTCTCCAAAATTAGTTTTCTGCCCACAGCTAACTCAAAGACAACTACAGAGGTTGAAGTAACTAAACTAAAGGTTTCTAAATACCCCTGATGGTAACAAAGGCTTTAAAGTATCCCCAATAGGCTCAAAATCGCGTCATATGCGTGAAAGGGTTAGTCTTTATTTAATTAATTTTAAAGATCCGTACTTTTGTTAATGTTTCTCAGTCGCGTATTATAGTGATTAATAGTTCTTATTACTAATATTTAGAACCGATACTATTAACTATTTCGTAGTCGAATATTCTAATCTATTATTAATTATTTTTATTCTTCTCTTTTTCAGGATTTGAGTTGCTGCCTGCCTACTCTGCGAGATAATGGACTCTGCCAACACATCCCAACCTACCAACTGCCTGGGGTGAGTTACTGCTGTATTTATTACAATATATATACTCTGTTCACGACAAGTAGGCCAATAATGAGTTTCTTTTCACAAATTGAATGTTCAAGTACAGAAATATGAAATATTATTATGTTTTTACACCAACCAACTTCACATCTAACCTCAATTAATGAAGTCAACAAATACATGTGGCACTCCGAGGACTCGAACCCAGGATACTCACATCGAAATTCCACGCACTATGCATTATGCTATAAGACAGATATACAAATATAGGTAGCGCCAGCGAACTTGACAATATGTTGACCCCTTAACTGCTTATAACTCGAAATTAATGAAAGCAATCGGGCTGACGTTTCTATCATTTGGGAAGAGTCCACCAAGAAATAGGTGTGTGGATAATTACAGCCAGTTTGCTCTAGGCCCTTTTGAGTTACAGAGAGGTCAGAGATCAAGATTATTGTATAAGAATTCTGACTTGTTGAAAAAAGTGCGGTTTGTGGACTTACGAATGTGGATAGAGAAAACCTGTGACAAGTTGTATATAAACACGTTTATTTTAAGGGTAAAATTATGCGGTAAATCGAATGGCATAAGTTAGAAAAGTGTAGGTTAATTTGGGCGTGGTGAATTAGGGCGATTTTAGCTGGACTTTGCACCAGGCAGCCAGAGTGCGTGGATCACCAAGTACTTCAATATCTACATTATTCAGTTGTTATTACAGTTTCTTACTGTTGTGAATTTTCATATAGAACGGAATATATAATTAAGTGCATAATTGTGTGAAGGAACAACTGCTTTCAACCACATTTACGTATAGTTCACGTTTCATTTGTAAAGCTGCACTAATTTATTCATATCTCTCGAACAAAATACAAATTGAAAAATCTGAGAAAGTGCATTTCTCTGGACAACTAGAACTACCCATTGTCAAAGTCTCAGCCTTGTAACTCGAAAATTGCAAAAGTTAATGGACTTTCAAATTTGTGACTGAAAATTTCGATTCTTGGCTCAGGGGAGGCGAATTTGGAGAATCTGACACAAGTCCAGCAAAGAAAAAAAGTGTAAAATGATGCGGTAAATCCATTGGTGTAGGTTAGAATGCTGTAGCGTTATTTTGGGCGTGGTGATTTCGGGCGTTTTAGTCGTTTTTGGGCCAACGCGCGCACTACCGTTTTCTATACAACCCAGTTCTGTAGAGACGTTTACATGCAACTCGGTTCTTTTGTACTGTTAACATATCCCGCAATATTATTGATAATTAGACATAATCAGAAAGTTTATAACTATTCCTTTCATTATTGATGCTTGATAATTACCATCGTATTTCGTTGCTTACCTCGCATTACTGAAAACATTCCATTTGTGAAAAATAGTAGTTTTATTTATGATTTATGTGAGCTCTCATCTTGGTAATCTATTGTCCAAATTAATTTATTGTTTCTTGTTTTCAGGAGCTGCTTGTGAACTCTGCCAGCTCTGCCTGCGGACTCTGCTGCCTGCGGACTCTGCTGCCTGCGGACTCTGCCGCCTGCGGACTCTGCCGCCTGCGGACTCTGCCGGTTGCTGCCTTAGGACTCTACCGCCGCTGCTAGAGACTGCCCACGCCACTACGATTCAAGGGGAGTGATATTTGTGTTTTGTTTGTAGTTAGTTGTAGTTAGATGTAGTTAGTAGTAGTTAGTTGTAGTCGTAGTATGTAGTCGTAGTATGTAGTCGTAGTGTGTAGTCGTAGTGGTGGTGGTTAGGTTAGGAGGGTAGGTTAGGAGGGGAGGGTAGGTTAGGAGTAGTCGTAGTCGTAGTAAGTAGTCGTAGTAAGTAGTCGTAGTAAGTAGTCGTAGTAAGTAGTCGTAGTAAGTAGTCGTAGTAAGTAGTCGTAGTAAGTAGTCGTAGTAAGTAGTCGTAGTTGCATGGTATGAATGGTGTGTGTTAGGTTAGGCTAATCTATTTTTCCCTTTCAGATGAGATAGGTTTTATTACCTTTACTCTAATCTTTGCTATTTTTCTTATTACTTCACAGTTTTGTTGCTTTGATGATGTCCCCCCTCCCCCCTTCTTCCCCGAGTTGGTTCCCTCCTTCAGCTTCAATATTTTGCTTTGCTTTAATTTCAATAATGATTGTATTTGCCTTAAATGTAACTTATGATATATTCTATCACTTGAATTCATAACTCTGTATTTGCTATTAACTTCACTTGATATAATATTGTTATATATCGTCTTTGTCACGCGAACTTTGCTTAATAAAAAAAAAAAAACGAACTTCTATCTTTTATTGATCACTATATTATAAGCTATGACTTTTATAACTGATAAAAACTTAGAAAAATAGTGCTCAATTATAAATAAAGTTCCAATATATGGACTTAGAAAAAATAAATGAAAAGAGAACTTATAAAATAAAACAATTAACTTAGAAAAACTCTAGTTCTCAATTATAAATAAAATTCCAATATATGGACTTAGAAAAAATATGAAACTATACACAAGAGAACTGAGAAAATATACTGAATATGAAGAGAACTTAGACAAAAATAGTTCTCAATTATAAATTAAGCTCCAATATATGGACTTAGAAAATATACTGAATATGAAAAGAACTTAGAAAAACTATACTTGAATAACTTATAATAATTATATATAACTTAAAAATATAATGAACTTGTAATAACAGAACAAAATTATAATGGATATTAAAAAGAATATATCGACTTAGTATTTTATTTTTCAGTTACATACATTTGTATAATATCTTACAAAACACTGTACATACAGTATATAAACTTTAAATAACAGGAAACAAAAATATAATGGATATTAAAAAGAATATATAGACTTAGTATTTTATTGATCAGAGTCGGACATACATATTTATATCTTACAAAAATCATATACTTTTAATACTTAGTTATTTTTGTATTATCCTTACTGGTTTTATAACATCTTATAACAAATGAACAAAGTTTTGCTTTTATATTACGTACCTAAAGTACTTTATACCGAAGTTGCTTTGTGACCATAGTATAACTTTTGGTTCACTACATTATTTGCCCGATATATATATATATGTACAGTAATTTTCTTTAAGTACATCTTTATAATTATTAATTTTCCAATAACCATTGGGCTTTCGGGAATTTTTCATATATTTATTTTGGATTTTAAGCTTATAATAGTTTCATTGGTAATGCAGTTGGCATTTTTTATAATTCTTTATCATTGATTTCAGTTTAACTTTAGTTTAATAGCCAAGCTGTTAAGTAATGCTTTTATATTTTTTTCAATGTTCTTAAGTGTGCGGTCTATATATAATTCTTATCAGGTTCAATCTAGTTCATCAGCAAATTTAACTACACCTGGACTATCTCCCTCTCCCACCAGGCAGTACTGAGATAAGCCGGTGATTTAATAATAATTTTAACCATCTAGTTTATAGCCTAATTCTAGCCTAGTTTATGAAGTAGTGTTGAATAATTTTGACACTAGCTTATGTATAGTGGGCAGCTTTTGGGGGTAGGTTGGGGCTCCGAATTATTGCAAGTTTTTCTTCCTGTGGTGTGTGAAGTATTAGTGTTAAGTGGAGTAGGGATGTTGGCAAAATGAGAGTCGGTTGGCATTGTGATTAGTGTGATATGGTTCGTGAATGCTGGCAGAGTACGTGATGAACGTAGGGTAGAGATATATTAATTATTTGAGTAAGTGTATGTTTAGGTGTTAAAAGTGTACGGTCAAATTAGGGTAAGGTAGTTGTATGCCAATTAAATGTGTGTAAGACTTGGCAGAGATAAGTGTTGACAATCATTGAATATAAATGTTGGCAGTGTGATAAAGTGTGTTGGCAGTATTCAGTGGTCTTGGTAATTACGTGGTGTTGGCCAAGTGGTGTATAGGTGTTGGTTAATTTAATCATTGAAGGTATAATGCAACTGGAGCTATGTACAATAAATAAGCATGTGTGTTGGCAGTGAAATGTGTTGAATTGGTAGTGTTATTTGAAGTGTTGGTAGTGATATTTGATGTGTTGGCAGTGACATTTGATGTGTTGGCAGTGAAATTTGATGTGTTGGCAGTGAAATTAGGTCTGTTGGTAGTGTACTTGGTGTGTTGACAGTGGCATTTGGTGTTTTGGCAGTTATATGGCGTGTTCTAATATTTGTTGTGTTGGTAGTGTTCAGTGTTCTCAATATGACATGTGGTTGTCTATCAAAGTATTGCCTATGCCAAAGTTAATTGATATCCTAAAGTTATGCGACTGGAGCTATGTGCAAATTAGGATTCAATCTTTTTTTATCCCCATGCATTTGTTTTTACTGGCCGTATCCCATAGAACTGTTCATGTTATTTTAGGTAATTTATATATTTAAGTATTATTAAGAGGTTTTATGTAATTTTAAACTTTTGTATATATTACATTACTGGAGTCGCTAAGCTATATATTCCTGAACTATATATCTACTCTTCTATTCTTCCCATGTAACAGGTGTATATCTACCAATGTAACTATCATAATCTATCCCATG
This sequence comes from Paralithodes platypus, assembly GCA_032716605.1. Classification (NCBI taxonomy): domain Eukaryota; kingdom Metazoa; phylum Arthropoda; class Malacostraca; order Decapoda; family Lithodidae; genus Paralithodes; species Paralithodes platypus. The sequence continues at coordinate 8,923,341 of CM064528.1, forward strand.
TAACTATTGCAATTTGCCTGCTTATCCCAAACCCATGTAGCTCTTCCTACCTACCTCTCCAAGAATCTAGATATATTAGGTATTGAAAGTCATCCCTCCTCACGCTCACCCAGACATTTTATTTTGTAGTTCGTTTCGTGAACTTACCGTTTATATTATCTGGCAATATATTCCAATATTTCAAATTTGTATTTATAATAATTTTTAAAGTTTTCTTTCAATTTATCGAGGGTATTGGCGTGTAGTAATAGTTTGTTCTATTCATTCAAAAATTAAGATTAATTAATTTAAGTTGGATTTTAAGCCTTTAATATTAAGTTTAATTGGCTTTGCTATTCTTATTGATTTCAGTTTAATTTCAGTAATCTTTATCCAAAAATATTTCTGCGATATTGGATTACAATAATTATTAGTTTAATTTTTTGCATTCAAAGTTAATATGAATAACCATCAGAAATATATGATTTATCTACAATATTGGATTACATCAACAGGTTGGAATAGTCATGACTCAAATATTTTATTTTGTATTTTTATTAAGGTAGCGTTGTCCATTGGTCCAGGGTCCTCAGTCTGGTCGCAGAAACACATCACATCTGTAAAAAGATTAAAATATTGAGGCACCAGAAATACAGGAGTTTCAAGGAGGGGGTCGGGGGTCCTGAGAGGGGTAAAGGGGGGGGAGGGGGGGGGGGGGGAGGGTCCTGAGGGGGGGTCGAGGTGGGGTTTCAAAGGGGGTGGTCCTGAGGGGCGAGGGGGATCCTAAGGGGGTAGAGGGGGGTCCTGAGGGGGTAGAGGGGGGTCCTGAGGGGGTAGAGGGGGGGGGGGTCCTGAGGGGGTAGAGGGGGGGGGTCCTGAGGGGGTAGACGGGGGGCCTGAGGGGGTAGAGGGGGGGTCCTGAGGGGGACCCAGGGGTTGGGTGGGGGGTACCAGGGGTAGGATGGGGGTCCTGGGGGGGGGGGGGGGGGGGGGGGAAGAAGACTCGGGAGGGTGGAGAGTTCTAGTTTTTTGTTATATATTAATATTTTTCGTTCAGTCTCCTATATAACCATTCCACACCCACTACGAGTTTTTCCCTTTCCCTTCCCTGGTAGTTCATCCTATCCCCATCCCAGATAGACCTTCCCTTCAGCCCTAGTTTGTTCTATTCTGTTCTATTGTGCACACTAGTTCTATTCTGTATTCTGGCTAAATCTATTGTCCTCCCTCCTTCCCTGGTACATCAATACACTCCCTGTAACACGCCCCCAAACACACAAGAAAAGTCAGGAATATATTTGTAATGTATATTTTATTGTCAGGAAGCAGTCAAGAAGTCGTCGGTGTCAAGTATGGGATATGAGCAGACAGTATCAAGAAGGACAAACGGTAGGAGTAAAGCAGACAACAGAAAAGGCTAGGCACAGCAAAACTGGTGACAACAGACCGAGTACATCGACAACAGACAAGGATTTAACGATGAGGTAGGAGCGAGCTTGCTATGGTTGGTCAAACAAATTGATCTGTTTTGACTAAGATTTGTTTGGTATATTATCTGTCTTTATGAAGATGTTTATGTGTTGAATATATAGAGAGATATGGAGAGATATTGAATGAGCTGGAGTATTCAGTATAAAGTTGTAGGTATTCCATTTGAGTTGGTAGGTAGTGAAGTGTGAGCATAAATTAGTGGATGGTGATGAGTCTAGTTATAATAAATTATGACTTTATTCAGGTTGAAAGGTGGGATTCAAACAAGATATGGACAGACGAGAGCAAAGCGACTATTAGACACACATCAACGACTGCCACAGCATCAATGGACCCTTCAACATTGGAGCGAGAGAGGCACCATTGCAGCGAACAGCGACGATTCTGTGAGCAAAACTAAATATTGTATGGGAAAAAGAGGTCAGTCAACTACCTAACTTCATTAATAAGTCTAGGGGAACAAGAGGCCCCTAGGAAAAGGAAAGAAAGAAGAGATATAACACAAGTGTGCCCATCAGAGTAGGCCACCCTTCATTCACTCATTGATATATTCCAAATCAGTGCATCAACTTTATGATTGACATTTTACTTTACAATTACAGTATAGATCTGTATTAATGGAAGCTAAACAAATCATTGAAAGATAAAATTTAAATAATTAACCAATTAAACTAAGTTAAATTAGATCGTAAAGTCTAAAAGTATACCAAATTCCTGTAAAGTGTTTATCATATTGTTAATGCAATTATTGATACTAGTATTCAAGAGTTGGGCAAACACTGGAGAATAATGGTTAAAGTTTAAATTTACTCCTCTAAACAGGATTATATAACTATCCTGTAGAATTTATGTGGTTACTGAAAACATTTATTTAATCACTACAAACAAAACTATGCCAGCTGTAGAACAAATTTATCAAAGACTAATATCGGTTATCAATATTTACCTAAACAAATGGACCTTTTAAGTAAAGCACTAGGACTGCTAGTATTCTAAAGACAGGAGTCATAGGTCTAAAGTTATATCCGTTGTACGAATAGGCTTTAATACCTTTGAAGTAGTCTTAAGGAAATAATCCAATTTACAGTATAACCATTTACGTTAATATTTATCACGAGTCTAGCTAGGCATGTAGGCTTGACGTTAAGTATTGCAACAACTTATAAATGAAATTGAAGTCCTTAGCCATGGGGGGACTGATATTTGCAGATATGTTGATAGAATCATGAGCATAACTGCTTAAAACGAGGCATAGGTGCTCATCAAGGCCATCTAAAAGCTTACATCCGAGTCCACCTAGGATTAACATTAAATCAAAATTTGGATGGCCCTTGGTAATTATTTTGTAGTCATAATGACCTGTGTTTTATTCGTCAGTGAGACAAGTGGTACAGTGACAATATGAGCAGCCTGTTTTACCAATTACATTAGAGGCCTAGTATATCGTTCTCCAGTGAAGGACAAATTTGCAAAGTATTTTACGTAGAGTTACTTTAGACCGATAGAGTTTATTCTAAGCTGGTCTATGATAATTGTTCATCTACAATGGCATTTACATCTGTCTCGGCAGGTTAACTAAGATAGATTAAATTCAATTAGTCACATTATACGAGTGAAAACAATGAAGTTTCATAGTATATCTCAATCATAATTTTTTTAGTCTCCAGTGTTTTGCATATTAGTATAAAACCTACTGTATTAACTTCCAAGACTGAAGTGACTACATACTAATATTAACAAGGGTACAGTCAATATAAATAGTTCGCAGACACTTCTATGACGTGAAACAAATCTTACTAGTTGCACAGGCTATTGGAAGTACATGAAGACTGTCAAGGAAAAATGTTAACTTATAATTGCACTGTATTTGAGCAGGATTTTGGGCGAACTATTTTAGTTTCGACTAACTGGCAGCATTTTTCTAGATCGAACTAAAGGAAATTCGTACATTTGGCAACACTGATATTACAATACAAACTTATGAATTTATAGAACGTATGCATAGAGAAATAATTACAGTCTGAAAAGTTACCCTTTGAAAGCATATTAATAATGATAAACCCATCTAAGGAAATAAAGGTACATCTAATAACCAAGGGAAGGTCTATCTACTGTACTGTATATACAACTATAATATTTAGTTTATAGTCTAGTCAATCAAACTGATTTTGATATAAGTAACACTCAGTTATTTAACATTACTATAAAATACAAACCCCAATGTACTTTAATAAACTAATTAAAGCATATGGCCCTCCCGGGATTCGAACTCTGGACACCACACTCAGAACAAAAGCACTTAAACCTACTCAGGACCCGTCCTAGGAAGCTCCCACTACAAGATGGCCAAGGCAAATATTCCTCAAGGTTACTTTAACAGACAACTTCTCAGGATCTTTGAAGAGCTACGTAATGTGAACACTAATCAGATTTGGAAAACTTTAATTCAGTAGTATTAATCATTATCTATTCTAATATTACCCAATTCCATAACCCATTTAAGCAGATGACTTATGCTTTTTTCATCATTGCTACCTCCAGACGATTTTAGTTAACTTAAAAAAGAAGCCGTCAGAGTTTGAGTGTTAATTTGGATAATCTTAAGCTCTTGATTTCCCATGTTTAGTAAATACCTGTCATTAATTTTGTTTTTGATTATACTGTCACTATGATTATTTACTTTATTATGGGTACCCATAGACAATTTTACTCAGTTTAGGAAAGACCTGTTGGATTCTAAAGATAGATATAATGTGTATCCCGTTGATTCCTTAACTGATCTATAGTCTCGTGAAAGCCAGAATAATTTAGTTTACCTGATCATACGGAAACTTGTTCTTTCAAATAAATTACGCCAAATTAAGTTATATTTTTGCTACCTCGGGACTTTTTCAACTTAGGAAAGGCCTGGCATAGATAGAAGTTTAGTTTAAGTACTGTGTTGGACCTTTCATCCCCAGTGGTTCTTCCAAAGCTGATTAAAATTATCTGGTTGGAGCATTGATCATATTGAAAATATGGTGTATTAAAACTAAACAATTACTTAAGAAAAATCTCTGCCTACCTATAGCAAACCGAGTCTAGTTAATTTAGTGAATTTAGTTAATTTTCACCAGTCACCCACTGCCACAGATCTCAGTTTGGGAAGGATCTGTTTCATGATAACTTAATAAACATCAGTGTTGCCATTTGTACGAAATACTTAACATTGGTTAGATAAAGCTGCTGCCTATACCCTGTCCACCACTTATGATAGTCTATGAAATATTTTGAAGTTTATTAGGCATGACTAAACTGGTCTACTTCAACCAAATATTTGTTCAAGTTCTTAGGCCAATATAGGTAAAGTAGTATATTATTATTATTATGATGATTATTATTATTATCATTATAATTATTATCTTAAAATAGTTTAAATCTGACCAGAAGTTTGACTAATTTAAAGTTATACAAACTAGCTTCGAAATTACAGGATGCACACATTTCAAAATAACTTGCTTATGTGCCATGATAAAAATTGAACTGAAAGTCGCCAAATCCCATCTTAAGAATTATGATTTATTAAGTTGTTTTTCCACCAACCAACTTCACCTCTAAACTCAATGAAATCAACAAATACATGTGGCACTCCAAGGACTCGAACCTAGGATACTCGCATTGAAATTCCGCGCACTTATGCATAAAAATGATTTAATATTTTAGGATTATAGGGGATCATGGACCACTCACAAAGTGAAACCATCAAAATTAATCATACTTTGGGGGATATGGCATGAAGTTTGGTACCGGTATTTAGGTCTTACAAAGGCCTAAGTCCACTAAGGCAGGAGTCAGCCGCCTGTGTGTACTCCAGGACAATTATTCTTCAGGCAAAAAGGGCACCAAACATATTTAACATCCATAGCTAGCCTTTAACTCAAATTTAAGTCTAGTAATTTCAACTGACTTTATAGAACAAACTTCAAAATATCACATTGCATAGACTTTCATAATAAGATTTTATTAAAACATTTTAGGGACAGACCCGATATGATGGCTAGTGCAGAGTTGTGATGGAGAAGTGTTTGGCCACCAGTCTTCATCGTCTGTTGTCCCTCCCTCAGGTTGGAAGTCTACCACACATCTGAAACATTAGGTCAGTATTAGTAATTGATTTGTACAACGTCAATAACTAAAGCCACCACTGCATTATCTTTTAGCTCAGTTTGAGATTTTATGACGGTCGACCATTAGTTTGACGATTTCAAGACCTTTCGGCCCAATGTGTCAATATTAAGGCCTGTCATGCTATTCAAGTATCTAATTTTTACCTCGCGAACGATAGCAAGCCTGTCATTTTGGAAGAAACTGCCTTCGACCGGTATATTTTTCTACCGAAAAATGTACACATTTATCTCGAAGGGGGGTCTTGATGGAGGTCTAGGGAGCAAACTAAAAACCTTCCCTTAACCGGTGATGTTGAGCAACTAGTCAGCCCTCTATCGTATTGTCCAAGGTTCAGGTTCAGGTAACTATACATAAGCCTGCAGTTATAAGGAGTATCAATTTTAGAACCTTTATTATTGAAATTATCTGCAGTTTAGTTTATGAATATATACTTCTGAATTTGTTAAAGCAGGGGGGAGATTGTAATGCAGTGGCGGGAACTGTTATTGACCCTTCATGATTTTTTTTTCTATGCGAGTGAGGGAGACAAAAGGCAGAACTGCCTGTATCGAGTGCCTTCCCCCAGAGTTGAATGAGTGACAGGGACAAAATCAAGGGACGTTCGAGCCAAAATGCCTGGACACACTGAGTTTGAAGTCATTTAAGTCACATGATCCTAAGTTGTGTCCTACCTATAGAAGTTCAAAGTTTATTATTTCTAGTAAAAATAGACTATCCACTGATTAAATTCCACAATATTAGTATTAAACCTTTCACGCACGGGACGCGATTTGCACCCTTTCTGGGATACTTAAAAGCCTTTGTGACCACCAGGGGTGTTTAGAAACTTTGTTTAGTTACTTCAACCTCTGCAGTTGTCTTTGAGTGAGGTATGGGCATTAAACTAATTTTGGAAAGTTAATTATGAGATTGAAAGAACTATTTATGAATACAAATAAGGTATTTGTAATGAACCCTATGTTTTAGTATAAATACAGTATATGGAACACCAGAATTTGTTAAAGAGGTCCAAACTCTAAATAAACAACTTAAAAAATAGGTGCTCATAATATAATGAATACAGCACTGTATAAGGGATAGGGTAAGGGAACTTTGAGACAACTATACACATGGTAACCTAAACTTTTAATATTGTTAAGGAGAGATGGGTCATTTTTCTGGTCCCCCTTCATGTTTAGCCCCATTACTTTGCCGATTATAAGACTTTCAGCCCATTACTATGGCGATTTTAAGATCTGTCAACCCATTTGTGTCATTATCAAGACCTTTCGTGCTATTTAATAATTTAAGAGACTAATTTTCCTGGCGAGTGATACCAAATCTGATGTAGGAGGAACCTGCCTTCGGCCTGGACAATTTTCTACCGAAAAGTTTACAAATTTGTCTAAGGGGGATCTTGGGGATGTTTTTTAAGCTTGATGGATGTCTAGGGAGGAAACAAATTTACAAATTAAATCTATGTACCAATAAATAAACCATTAGCCATTAACCCTATTAACCCTTTCAAGCTCCAATACGCGTTTCTGTTGTTGTTTGGCTACTATTAGACTAATTTATTCAGTTTAGGAAGGGTATATGGAAGTCAGAGGGTTGATTGAGATAGTCTATCCTTTTAATACCCACAGGTCTTTCCTAAGCTGCATAAAATCGTCTAAGGATAGTCAAAATAAAGTGCTAAAACGCGTCGGAGCTTAAAGGGGTTAATATTGTTGTGTTCTTACCCTAGTTTGTTGGTGAAGGTGGTTAAGGCTCCGTTTGTGTTTCTCCAGTTGGTCTCCATGTCTTCCTCCGCCGAGCCTCAACTGTACAGTGCCCCTCCTCCCTCACAGCTGTTAGAAAATCAATATTAATATTACAGCTTAAGGGGAGATTTCCACTTGAGGGATTTTTGTCTGGACTCTTTTTCTCCCTCATGTTAAGCCCCATAGTTTTTTTTCTAATTTTAAGAAGTTTGCCCCCATTATTTTGACGATTTAAAGAACTTTCAACCCATTTCGTGCCATTTAGGTGTCTATTTTATCCTGGCGAGCGATAGCGAGCCTGTAATTTAAGAGGAACCGGATTTCAGCCAGGAAATTTTTCTACCGAAAAATTTACAAATTTATCTTGAAAGGGGCTCAAGGGGTGTAATCTTAAGCTTGAAGGATATCCAGGGACCAAACTAAAAATCTCCCATTAAGGCATTGACCACTTGCGAGTTTCAAGCTGTAAGGAAGTAGAGTTTTTTATATCGACATTTAGCAGAATTACGAGCTAAAATGAGTTGTATTGCATAATATAAACACATAAAACCAAATTCACCGTACTTTCTATCCATCAAAAACCTACATTACTGCATTTCTGTTTAATAACTTTGTATACGGCCCAAACTTCCTTATAGCCTGAAACTCACAAGTGGTCAATTAGGCCAATATTTCTGATATAATGCAGATTTTCAAAATTTATCAATTCATAAATATGTTTGCAACAACAACAAAACATTATATCTCAACCATAGTAAAGGTAGTTGTGATGCCTGGAGTATCGGGTCGCCTTGGGTTGGGCAGGGTCGGGTAACATCGCGACGGTCCTCCCATCTCTATCCTGTTGGGAAGATTTAACGTTACATTAGTCACAGTTTCTCTGTCATACCTTATTTCATCGTTGTTCCTCCGTCGGGCCCTCCAGCTCATGCCTGTTGATAAAATATGTAATTATTACAGGAGCGCAGTTCTGCCAGCAACATCGGTCTGCAAATCGGCCACAGCGGGTCTGCAAACTGCCACATCAGGACTGCAAGCCACCACATCGGGTCTGCAAGCTGCCACATCGGGTCTGCAAGCCGCCACATCATCTGAAAACCTGCAACCTTCACAACCAAGGAACAGACTACCAGAATTCTACCGGCCGGATTTCAACCAACAGAAAACAAACCCAAACACCAAACTTGTGTAAACTTCTAACTAAATCTAACTAACTACTAAGCTTCTACCCAATCCTCTAACAGACGACTAACCAACCTCCTGAGGGAACCGAATAGAGCAACACCTAACCAATACTAATATAGAACAGACTCCTACCTATCCCTACCCCTTGAACTAACGAGAGCTACCCCCCTCTACCCCCCCCCCCCCCCACCTCAGCATCCCTACCAGAAACCTTGTCTAATTCGAAGCCAACGACGATAGGAGAAAAAGATTAGTGCATGGATTAATTATATTATATTTCATTATACAAAAATGATTTTACGTTATTGAAAATATTATAGTTATAGCAAATGTAAAAAAAAAAAAATATATACCAGATTTATTTATATATAAATTATTGCCAAACAATAAGTATATCATTTACACTGAAATGTATTAAAATAGGATCTTACCTTTAATTTGCCGCCTATCTAACGTAATGTCTATACACATGTTAGTAGAAGGGAGGTGGTTTAGGTGGTGACAAGGACAATGGAAGGTAGGGGGCCGGGGGGGGGGGGGGGGGAGGATTAAAGGAAAGTTTGCTCCGGCCCCTTTCTCCCTCATGTTTAGCCCAGGTTATTTTGAGACTAAGAAGTTCACCTTCTAGTTTGGCACTAAAGACCTTCTGTGCCATATAGCGATCTAATTTTTTTCCTGGCGAGCGCTAGCGAGCCTGAAATTAATGAGAAACTGGCCTTATTATTATTATTATTTCGGCTGGTACATTTTTCTATCGACAAATGTACAAAAGTATCTCTAAGGGGGGTCTTCAAGGCATTTTATTTAAACTTGACTGAAGGTCTTGGGACGAAAAAAATATATATCTATAAAAATAAAAATAAAACTTCCCTTTACAGAGAACAGTGGGAAAGGATGGTTAGGATTAAAGGATATTGTTGCCGTGGTGGTGGTGGTGGTGGTGGTAGACTGGTTGAGTGGTCTGGTTGGGGTTTCCATCATCGTTGACATCTGTAAAAGAAAAAAATACATTGTTAACATTTATCTCAATCAGCCAAGTATAACTGTATATAATTTGGGTAAAAATTGAAAACACCCCGGACAGCCTTTTTACCTAACCTAACAAAACGACACAAATAACTTAGTCTATTAAATTTTTACCATCTTGGTGTTAGCATTATTATTATATTTGTGTATATTTAGAAGATGTATTTTGACCAGTGCAGAATTTCGATGCGAGTATCCTAGGTTAGAGTCCTCTGAGTGCCACATGTATTTGTTGATTTCATTGAGTTTAAATGTGAAGTTGGTTGGTGTTAAAAACAATAATTCTGGCTATCATTGGACAAATTTATGTAGTTTAGAAAAGACCTCTAGGAATCAAAGGGATAAAAGTATCTTTAAAAAGCCTTAAGGGGAGATTGGTAGTTTTTCTAGACCTCCTCCCTCATGTTTAGCCCTATTAGTTCTCAGATCTTAGAAGTTTGTCCCATTAGTTTGATTTTTCTTTTTTTACCCTTCGCCCCATGTCTGTCAATATTTAGACCTTTCGTGCCATTTAGGTGTCAATTTTATTTCCTGGCGAGCGATAGCGAGCCTGTAATTGTGCAGGAACCGGCCTTCAGCCGTGACATTTTTCTATCGAAAAATGTAAAAATTAATTTCAAGGGGGATATAATGGACGTTTTTTAAAGTTTGGAAGTCTAGTGAGGAAACTAAAAAGAAATGATAAAATCGACCAAGAAATTACAAAATCGACCAACAAATTAGACCCTTCCCTTTCATTATAGTGGTGTTATCGATGTTGTTCTTAGGTGATCGTAAATTGACATGTAAAATCAGCCTAATAAGCGATGTCTCGGCACCAAGTATATTTTGATTAATAATTGGTATCGGCATTATCTAAACTTTATTCATTTTGAGTGAGATATACAAACATGTTCCTACACTTACCCACCCAATTCAACATCTGGCAGACATTAATACAGCACAGAGCGAGCCAAACTAAATGACAGCCGAGACATTACTTATTAGCGCGACCGTACCTATCTTGATTATGCAGCGAAGATTTGGTAACTAAGCATGTTAATGATAAAAACCTTAGCATTATTATGATCCAGAAGTATTGAGTACTTTCAAAATGGCATTAATTATCGATAACAAACTTTAAAGTCAGAAATTGTTTAACATTAGCAACATTCATCTAAGTGGATAGATTGGAAGAGCTAAATGCACTATGAATAAGTAATCATAGTCAGTTATATTTCGGCCATCGGTAAATTGTCATGCTCCCATGTTCACTACTCCGCTAATAACATGCTATAGCGAAATATGTTTTTGTTTATGAGAACTTAATAGTATGCAGATTCACAACTGTTCATTGTTTGGCGCTAAGCATTGGTTAGTTAGCGGCACAGGAATTGAGTTTTCCGCCAGGTGCAAAATTAAACTAGCCTTATCCTTGTAATATAACCGGCCATGTGGTTGTTGCTGTTCCCCAAGCTGCCTGGCCGAACAGCCCCAAGGCCCCGAGCAAGGCCAAGGCCATAACCGAGCGCCCCCCACAGAACCCTCCCTGCCGACCACAATAAAGCCCGAGTGACCGAAGCCACTCCATGGCGGGGAGCCGAGGAGGGCGAGGAAACGCCCGGGAAACCAAAGCCCCACCCAGGGCCCTGTGCCCCTCAGCAATTATGAAGAGAAAGTTGAGGGGCAAAGGAAAAGTGTGACGCTTTGGCTTTGGCCATGTGGTTAATGGAGGCGCTGTGAGAGAAAGGCCATCATTTTCCTTGGCCGCCATTTTGTTGTCAATTATCACACAACGGGGCGATATTTAATTTGTGTAAATTATACCCATGGAGTAAACTATATATCCTGTACCAGTATTACCGAATGTGTGTTATGGTTGTAGAATCTATGGATATATTAGAGTGTAAAGAGGATCACCACCCTACTGGTTACCAAAATGGCGGAAATTTGCTGACCATTTCCTGCCCCCAATTACTGCCTAGTTTGTTGATTATCTAGCATTTTACTGAACTATATTAACACTATATCTATAATTTTAACTTTTAACCTATTAAGTGATTCAATAAAGCACGTGTGGACTGATTAATGCAATGTTATTAATGATCGCATATGGGTAAGTGGATCAAGCAGAGTCTTAACACTTTCAAGTTTCATTATAATGTAGATTTTGTGCAGTTTAAGAAGGACATGCGGTAGTAAAAAGGGTTAAGAGATAATTAGAAGCCTGTTAATTGCTGGAGGCCCTTTTGAAACTATATAAAATCTTCAAACAGTAGCCAGAATAAAGTTAAAATGACTGCGCCGGTACAGAAGGGGTTAAATCCCAAGGTAAATTGACTAAATTTATCTCATTAATTCCAGACTTAAACCCAAATTTGCCGGTTTGACACTTGGGAGGTTGAAAAAAAAGCGAAAAAATACAAATAAAAAAATCTAATAAGATTTATAAAATAACAAAATATAATCGAACAAAACCTATACAGTATATACATAAAACTTAATAAATTTGCCTGAAACTTCCAAAAGGCTTTCCAAAACTATAATATCGTTCAATGAAAATAACATATGACAAACATTACATAAAATTAATCTGCGTGAAACTCCAAGGCTTTCTAAAACTAAAATCTTGCAAGGATAGCCGAAATAGAATGGAAAATATCCTTATGCTAGCGTTAATAAGACAGTAGCCTATACAGTAAATACCCACGAGGTATCCAAGTTAACCGGTCTCGTGCCCTTAGGATTCCCACACATCTCTCGTAAACTATAAAATCTTCTAACGATAGCCAGAAGAAACTCAATAGGTCAATGTTCAAAGGGTTAAGGGGACAGTGGCTATTTTGATAATCTATTAATGTATTATATTCATTAGTTTTATTTTCCTCGCTAGACCTCCAAGCTTAAAAGTACACCCCTTACACCCCCTTTCAAGATTTATTTGTACATTTTTCGGTAGAAAAATGTCACGGCCGAAGGTCAATTCCTCTTAAATTACAGGCTTGCTCTCGTTCGCCAGGAAAGAAACACATAAATAGCACGAAAGGTCTTAATATTGGAAAAAAAAAAAAAAAAAAAAAAAAGTTCTTCAAATTTCCAAACTAATGGGGCGAACGTATCTCACAAGCAATGGGGCTAAACATTAGGGAGAAGGGGTTCCAGAAAAAAAGTACCCTCTTCCCTTAATGATAAATAACCACGAGGGGTCTAGTCAGCCGGCTTAGATTCGCTAGTTTGCCTAATTTTCAAAATCCAATTACATTATTCTAACCAAATCATCCACGTAAATCATTAAGGCATCTATTACTCGTGGGTTAATAGGTAATTAATCATTATATAAATTCTATTCAGGGTAAAAAAAACAGATTAGACAGACACTTCAATTTTTGCCATAAATTTATAATCTGGCTCTCAATTTCTTTCTAAAAGAATAAAATCTACTAGTGATAGCCATAATAATGAGAAAGATAGTTTTATTGAAAGGGTTAAGGAGGTGGGCCTGAGCGAACGATCAAGTGCCGGCTTCCAGAAAATTCGTCAAACCTGCCGGCTTTTTCAGTCACATTACTGGCCTTATTTAATGCAAACGTATGAAGTATGGAAAAATCAACAAGCTCTTGTCCACAAATTTTATTCAGGTTAAAAAAAGACTTGGCCCAATTCAGTTTTGAAAAGTCACATGGGAATATAGCCTAAGTTTATGCCATCAATTTATAATCTGGATCTCAATTTCTTCCTTAGTGAATAACATCTACTAGTGATCGCCATACTATTGAGACATGGTTTTATTGAAAGGGTTAAGGAGGTATAACTGAGCGAACAATCAAGTGCCGGCTTCCAGAAAGTTCGTCAAACCTTCCGGCTTTTTCAGTCACATTACTGGCCTTATTTAATGCAAACGTATGAAGTGTTATGGGAAATCGACAAGCTCTTGTCCACAAATTCTGGTCTGGTGGTAAATAAGTCACGTTATTTAGCTATTACATCTTAATTTCTTCTATTTTCAGGGTAAACAATGGGGGAAAATGGGAGCACACGAGACTTACCTCCTTAAAGCTGGACGACCGGGAACAAAGTGATCGATTCAGGCGAAAATGAACCTTTATATACCCGTGGTTGATGGCAACTATTGGGTGACAGATGATCGAGAATTTCACTCACAAAATCGTCAATATCTCCCTAACTATACATTTCTGAATAAAATTTACTTAATATAAATTATGCGTATTTGTATCCTCTATCTTTTGGTATAAGTTTGACAATTCTAACATACATATTTTGTGAATAATTAATGGTTGTCGTCATATTTCCTTCACATGGGGCTAGAGAGAGAGAAAGAGAGAGTTCCTATACCCGAGATTTGTAAGCAGCTTTATCTATGCTCTTGTGTCCTGAAAAAAAAAAAACACGCATTAACCCATGAACTAGATCTCCGATGGGATGGCCACGAAGGAATCACCCTATACTGTATGCTATTATAGAGACGTTATAATTCAATAGAAGTGTGAATAGGAGTTTATTATGGGCTATCTGTATACTACTATAGCTTAATGTGACGTATACGATTATAGAGGGCCTTTTCATAATATTCTGGAAACTATTAGACGATTCTATTCAGCTGAGGAAGGACGTCTATCGATTCAAAGGCTACGAAATATGTCACTTAATCCTTTTAGCTGTCACATAGCCTTCCTACGCCTCATAAAATCGTCTAAATGAAGCTGATATCAAATAAAAAAACAAAAAATATATATAGCGTAGAGAGTGGGAGAGCAGCGGTCTTACCTGCCTCCCATGGCCTCTAGAACCTGCCTCCGCTCAGCCCTTGTCCCGAGTTACAAGGAGAGACAGCCATCCCCCTCCCTCCACCCCCCTTCTAATCCCCCTCCCTCCAACCCCCCCTTCGATGTCGGGAGAAATCGGACAACTTCTCATCCGGTCGCCATTTTGGGGACAACTAGCTTATCAATTTCTATGTATAGGTATACCATATACAACAAACTGTTCTCAGTTTGAATGCACACTAACCATTAATTAAATAAAAGGACAAAATTATACGTTTATTGTTTACATATCCTTGTATGTTATTCTTTACGTTTTTCGGTAGAGAAATGTACCAGCCGAAACCCTCATAAATTATAGACTAGCTATCGCTCGCCAAGAAAAATAGCCACCTAAATGGCACGAAAGGTCTTGATAGTGTCAAATAAATGGGGCGAAAGGTCTCAAAATCGCCAAACTAATGGGGCGAACGTCTTAAAATCTCAAACTTAATGGGGCTAAGCATGAGGAAGAAGGGATTTCAGAAAAAAAATCCCCTTGATATTTCCAAGCACTTGTTACTTGTATCTACACTACTGAATGGAGTGAGGTTAGGGAAATAGGTTGTAATAAATTCATCTTTATTCATATGCATACACTTCATACAATAAATACATCATACACGAATACAATCAAATAAATTACCAAACAAATAATACTTAAGCTAAAATTAATAATAAATATATAAGCCTAAAAAACTACACCAAATAAATTAACTACAAACATCAACTAAGCACCTAATTAGACGATTTCATTCAGCTTAGGAAGGACCTCAATTAAAACGCTACACATGATCTCAATTAACGCTTTTAATTACCCCAGATCCTTCCTAAGCTTCATAAAGTCGTCTGAATGTAGCCGAAATCAAATACAAAAAAAGACGTCATCGGTACACCAAGGGTTAACTATCACATGTCCTTCCTAAGCTTCATAAAATCCTCTAAATGTAACTATGATAACAAAAGACGTCGCCTAAACTAAAAGGATTAAGAACATAAACGCCATTATTTTTATTACGCTTTCATTGGGCAATATTATTCAGCTTAGGAAGGTCCTGTAGAACATAAGAGGGTCTTTCCGAAGCCGAATAAAATCATTTAATATATAGCCTACCCGTAATAATAATAATAATAATAATAATAATAATCCATACTCAAGGTAAAAATAAAAGATAATTATTAGTATGTTTTATTATCCCTAAATGCCTGTGACCCATGAGAAGAACTATTTTCAAGTATATTATTACTAGTAGTAGTAGTAGTAGTAGTAGTAATAGTAAAAATAAAACCTTTTAGTAGTAATAGTAATGCATGAAAATATGAGTACATTTTCCGTAGACTATTTCCATTTACTACAGGCAGACTACCCTCACCACGTTGTTCATAGTTGCTATGTAGAAGAGTTGCCAATTATACAATAAAAACGAGTAATTATCAATTCCATTTCAAACTATTGCCTAATTGACCTATTTAGCAATATACTATTGTTTATTAAAAGCATATTAGTGATGTTGTTATTAGCCTTATTAAACCCTGTACCTTGCAAAATCAAATTACAGTTGCATAATTACCATTTCGTCTTGCCCCGCCCACCAAGACTAGGGTAACATATATTAACATAGTTCACAACTTGATATTTGACCACCATCTTGACTCCAACTCACGCTGTAGAATATACCTCACCATTATTTATATCCATCTTATTTTGAGCATATGATGTTTATGCTATTAACATTTATACTTATTTCTATATTCCTATCCATCAATGTACCCTGATTGAAAAGAGTGCTTGGCAGGAAGTGAGTATGGAATCAAGATGGCGGCCGGAACCTCTACGACTACATACTCTGTTAATCTAGGGACTCGAACCATGAACACAGGCTCGGCTTCAAAACACACGAATCTGAAACACAATTTGATTCATTAGATTCGATTACGCATTTCAGATTAAGAAGGGTAGCCTAAAACAAACTTTCTTTGTGTATGAAGGAGACAAAAAACAGGTTGCCTGTAACGAGTGTCTCCCCCAAAGCCAAAAGAGTGACAGAGCCAAATTCAAGAGCCATTGGGGTCAAAATGCCTGGACACACGAAGTTTAAAGTAGTTTAAGTCATAGGATGAAGGAAAGATTGATAAAGGGAGGGAGTTTCAGAGTTCACTTGTAAGTCGGATGGTTAATTGATATAGTCTTTACCTGTACAACCCCCGCACATCCTTCCTAAGCTGTATAATATCGTTTAATAATAGCCAGAATAAATGGTCAAACTGCGTCATAATCTTCAAAGGGTTAACTCCTGTATCGCAACGTCTTTATCATTTTTCTCTAGCTATATTTAGACGATTTTGTGCAGTTGAAGAAGATTCTGTGGTGGTGAAAAGGGTTCAGTGAGATAGTTCGAAACCTGTTAATTCGTTGGAGGCCCTTAAGCAAATGAGTAAAATCGTCTAATAGTAGCCAGAATACAGTTTAGTCTATGTATCTTGGGTGTACCTATGTAAATTGTCTCGCGAAAACGCGCCTAAATGTCACCTCAGGCAGTAATGTGACGTCAGACAAAACTTTCAATGTTCAGCCAATCAGAAGCGAGTAACTTTTTCAGGGGTCTAGAATTCATACGCTATGGCTTCTGGGGTGGACAGGTGGGGTTCATCCTACTCGTGACGTCACTTGCTCAGCTGCTTCGAGACCAAAAAGCAGAGCCAAAAACAAAAAGGATAGAAGGAAAGAGAAGAACCTGGTTATTTTATCACGCGAACTCTATGGCTAAAAACAGAGGCCAAACAAAGACTGAGCAAGTTACGTCACGAGTAGGATGAACCACACCCGTCCACGCGAGGCCATAGCGTATGAACTCTGGACCCCTGAAAAAAGTTGCTCGCTTCTGATTGGCTGAACATTGAAAGTTTTGTCTGACGTCACATTACTGCCCGAGGCGATATCTGTTTGGTTGTGCAAGAAAGGTAGTGCTGCTCCCGTAGAATTATATGGGATATTAAATATCTCGAGCCAGCCCGTGACCGACCGACCCCCCCCCCCCCCCCCCCCAAGAGCTGAGCAAGTTATGCACGAGTAAGATGAACCCCATCCGTCCACCCCAAAGGCCATAGCGTATGAATTCTAGACCCCTGAAAAAGTTGCTCGCCTCTGATTGGCTGAAAGTTGAAAGTTTTTTCTGACGTCACTATACTGCTCGAGGCGAAATGTTTCTAGTAAAACAAGAAGGATTGTGCAGCACCCGTAGATTTATATGCAATGTTATCTAAACTATAATAGTCTCCCTAATATTTTATTCAGTTTATTGGGATCTGCGCAGAGGGCTGTTCTCGGGCAACACACTTTATGATAGGTTATATGGGGTATATAAAATCATACATGGGATCAAAATGGGCTTATTACCATCTATTTACCTATATATCTATATACTCAGGCCCAATCCTCACTTTTCCTTTTTTCCCCCCTTTTTTTTTGGGGGGGGGGGATGACGACTCAAGACAGAGCCAGAATAGGGCTCTATTTACCTATGGCTCTATTTACCTATAAATGGATATTCCCAACGATACTATGATACATATTATATATTTTCTGCGTCCGTCGGGAACTGACTAGAGCTTATTACCACTCGTCTCACTATTCCTGTTGTTGATCTTCTGTTTGTTGGTCTGGATCAGTCGAAAAGAGTTGTCAGGGGGAGAGAGACTAAGAAGGAGAAGGGTTTGGGACGACTGGGTGATTGCCAGCGTTCGACGGAGGCCTTCGGTGCTTCTTGTTTCTTTTCCTGGCCAACAGTAGGAGATTTTGTCCAGTTGAGGAAAGACGTGTTGTGTTCCAAATGCCACCTTCATTCTTGATACCGCCAAACACACCATCTGAAATGAATGATAACATAAATGAGCTTTTTCGTTGTTCGAGGACAAACTTATTCACAATGTTTTAGCTATCATTAGACGATTTAATTAAGATTAGGAAGGATCTGAGGACGTTTAAGGGTTAATTGAGGTAATTTTTACCTCTCTGATTGCTCGAGATCCTTCCTAAACTGCATATATTCTTCTAATGTTACCCAAAATAAAGATTCAAATATATATTTAATTGAGGTAGGAATAAAGGAAATATAATATCCGAAAATAATTAATGTAGGCTACACTTTGACGTATATTAATTGTAAAGCAATAACACCACAAGCTAATTGAAATATACATTATATTCTGGCTATTAGATTTTACTTAGTTTAGGAAGGAGTTCTGACAAAAAGACACGTCCTTCCTAAGCTAAACAAAATATACTACTAGTTGCTAGAATTGAACTAAAAGGACATGACCGGTACCGAATTGGTTATTATGGTTAGTATGGCTATGATCTATTAAGGTTATGCCGGTATCACACGAACGCTTTTATTCTCAACACTGGTCTGGCAGCTTATGTGGTCAACATATAAAGTATTTCGGTTACCTAAATTCATCCAACAACAGTTTAGTTTCCGATACCAGTGCAAAATAGTCCATAAATGTTGCCAGAAAAATGTTGATCATAGAATGTTGACAATAAAAGCTCTCGTGTGATACTGGCTTTAATATGGTCTATGAAGGGGGCGGGCTGACAGTAGGCCTATCACAATGCTGAGAGGTAGTGGGTGGAGTTTGTTGACACTGAGGACTCTCCATATAGGCGCGTTTTCGAGAGCTTTTTATGGGCCTGGGTCGACCTGGGTGTACCCAAGGTCTACATAGACCTTGGGTGTACCCAGGTCGGCCCAGGCCTGTTTCTGTTTACGCAATTTTGAGACTGGTTTGACCTAAAGATCGAGAAAATTGAGCCTGACTTTACCTAGGCTGGATTACGGCCCTCTGATTGGCTGAGATATTTCAATATGGCTGTTCCAATAAAGAGGCACTGATAGAGGATTTTCTACCTTTTTTCTCTTTTTTGAATATCATTATGGCATGCGAAAAATTATTTAAATACATGCAATATGAGATAAAAAAAAAAACACATCAATGTGATGTGTTAGACAAGGACAAGGTATATCCCCTCAAAATCAATACTATTAACTCCCCTAAATTAATCTTAGATCCCCAATAAAACTTCCAAGATCGCATGGTCAGGGCAAAAAAATCCAAGATCTTGTGAAAAAAGACAAACACTCCCATCACTGGGAACGAGTTCTTCACCGTACCCGACATTTTCCACCATCTTATTTGTTGTCATAAGTGACGTCAGCATCACCCAGGTCAACCCAGTCCAACACTGTCCCCAGGGCTGACTTTACCCAGGTACACCCAGTCCCAGAGACGTCACTGGCTCGCGAAAATATCGACTGGGACTAGGTCGACCCAGGTACACCTAAGTACAGGGACTCGGGAAAACTGAGCTGACCCAGGTATACCTGGGTGTACCTAGGTCAATTGTCTCGCGAAAACGCGCCTTATGTCACCAGTCTCCGCCCACTATTGAGGTAGTGGGTGGAGTTTGTTGACACATAATGACACTCATTACGTCACCAGTCTCCGCCCACTCTGGAGGGAAGTGGGTGGAGTTTGGTGACACATAATGACACTCATTACGTCATCAGTCTCCACCCACTCTGGAGGGAAGTGGGTGAAGTTTGGTGACACTGATGAACCCCCCCTTATGTCACCAGACTCCGCCCACTCTGGAGGAAGTGGGCGGAGTTTGGTGACAACAGTAAATATCACGACACCTAGAGCAAATAGTCTGTACATCACTAAATTTCCACAACTATTCCCTGACTGACTCATCCCAAATGGTAGAACTATTAGCTAGATTACTGTAGCCGTATGTAAGTTACAGAGATTAATGTTCGAGAGTTTTGGTCTACTAATTTGGAACAGTGTATAGCTATAAATAGGCAATATAGTCGGTCTCACTCCCCCCCCCCCCCCCTGCAGCTGATGTAAATCGTCATGTCCTCAACTTGATAAGGTAACACCCCGTTCTTAACATTAATCATCAATTACAAACCCCAATGTACTTGAATAAACTAATGAAAGTATATGGTCCTCCCGGGATTCGAACTCGGGACACCACACCCAGAACATAAGCATCTAAACCAATACACCACCAACACAGCTATTACGAAGGGACAAGTGTAGCGAAATTAATTGTTAATTGTGACAACCTGGTATTTGATGATGCAAATACATATATGTTTCGTATTAAAGGGAGACGGTTGTTTTTTCGAGTCCTCCTCCCTCATGTTCAGCCCTATTAGTTATGATATTTCAAGACATTCGCCCCATTAGTTTGGCGATTTTCAGACCTTTTGCCCTAATTCTTTGCCAATATTAAGACCTCTCGTATCATTTAAGTGTCAATTTTGTTCCTGGCGAGCGATAGCGAGCCTGTATTTGAAGAGGAATCGGCCTTCGGCCGGGACATTTATATCAAAGGGGGGTCTTGTGGGTGTTTTTCTTAAAGCTTGATAGAGGTTTGGAGAGCAAACTAAACCCCTTCCTTAAACCATTGAGTTGAACCAGTAAATTATGCTGCACAATACCGTCTGGGCTCCATTAATCTATTGACCCCTTGAGGATCATGACGCGTTTCCACAGTTTATGCTGGCTATTAATTACATGATATTATACAGATTAACATACTGTAGATTCGGATGGTTCTATGGCAGTCAGAAGGTTGGTTGGGGCAGTCTTTGCCCTTTTAACACCCGCAGGCCCTTCCTAAGCTGTTTAAAATCGTCCAATGATATCCAGAATCAACTGTTTAAATGCGCCAAAATCCTCAAGGGACAACTGTACGTGTCTGTTCCCAAAATGGCGTCAGGCTAAATAATCGTCTGCGCATGCGTCAGTGGGTCTTTGGATTCCAGTAGAGTTGTAAAAGCTTATTTGAGCCTATTATGAGTGTCACGTTTATCTATGATGAGCTTGGTTCATACTATACCTTATAATCAGCCTAGGGTATCCATGAAGTGGTCCAAATGTTGAGTAAATGGATCTTATTCACTTCCATATTTGATATCGTCTGCTTCAATGTTGACAACCCCCTACTGCTTGTGCCATCTATCGGAGGCTTGATGGACTACTCTTTTATACTCCATTTTGTATATCTTATTACAGACATCTTGTATAGGCCCTACCTTATTCCCTCATAGATTTGTTGTTCTATGTGAGTGAGGGAGACAAAAGGAAGAACTACCTGTAGCGGGTGCGCCGGTGCCTCCCCATAGTTGAAAGGGTGACAGGGCCAAAATCAAGGGACGTTCGAGCCAAAATGCCTGGACACATGGAGTTTGAAGCAATTTAAGTCATAGGAAGAGGGAAAGGCTGATTCTGGGAGAGAGTTCCAGAGCTCAGCTGTTGAATAGAAGAAACTCTGAGAGCAACGTTTCTCTCTTGGGTTGGAGAGTTGCACAGAGTAGGGGTGGGATTGTGTTGCAAGACGGGCACCACGTACCCTACGGGAGAGCTCTGAGAAGCACTGATTATTGTAGTAGCGATAGAATAGCGAGAGATGGCTTATAATCTGTGTGTGTGTGTATATGTGTTTATTTATACATTTGTATTGAAATAGGCCTATTATTTTGGCTTGCGGGAAATTTGTTGTTGTTGTTCCCCAAGCTGCCTGGCCGAACAGCACCAAGGTGCGGGTGCCCAACCCCGAAAGGAGTTGAAA
This sequence comes from Paralithodes platypus, assembly GCA_032716605.1. NCBI lineage: Eukaryota > Metazoa > Arthropoda > Malacostraca > Decapoda > Lithodidae > Paralithodes > Paralithodes platypus. The sequence goes on from CM064528.1 coordinate 8,945,378, forward strand.
TAGGGGAGCTATCCTCCCGCCAAAGGCGGCTTTCTAGGGCCTTTCCTAGCTGTTGCTGAGAGGATTGGGTTCTAGTTATGTGGTGATGGGCTGGTATATCAGAATGAGAGCTGAGCGATCTCTGCCATACCCATAGCTTACTCTGACTGTTCCTTTTACTTATATATCTTCTAGATCTCAAGTGACGGCGTCTTTTCCGTGGATTGGCCTCCCTACTGCCAACCTAGAAGTTGGCAGATTGGGAGCCAAAGCGTCACATTTTTCCTTTGCCCCTCAACTTTCCCTTCATAATTGCTGAGGGGCACAGGGCCTTGGGTGGGGCTTTGTGTTTCCTGGGCATTTCCGCCCCCTCCTTAGCTCCCTGCCTTGGTGTGGCTTCGTTCACCCGGGCTTTGTTAGTGGTAAGCAGGGAGGGTTTTGTGGGGGCGCTCGTTTATGGCCTTGGCCTTGCTCGAGACCTTGGGGCTGTTCGGCCAGACAGCCTGGGGAACAACAACAACAACAACAGCACCAAGGCCCCGAGCAAGGCCAAGGCCATACCCGAGCGCCCCCACAGAACCCTCCATGCCGACCACAATAAATTTGTTCAGACCCTTTTTGATCACTCGGCTATTAACCCCTTGAAGATTATAACACCTTTTAGCAGTCTATTCTATCATTGGACGATTTTATTCAGCTTAGGAAGGACCTGTGAGAGCCAGAGGCATAATTGAGTTGGTTCTAACCCATTAGATTCCTAGAGGTACTTCCTACTCTGAATACAATCGTCTAGTTATAGCCAGAATCAATATTTTCTCGTACACTGGAAGGGTTAAGAATATTTAGTAGCATAATAAGCGGTCAAGGCGAGGCAGTTGGTTTTTCGAGTCCTCCTCCTCCCTCATGTTTAGCCCTATTCGTTATGAGATTACAAGACATTCGCACCATTAGTTTGCCGATTTTCAGAACTTTTGCCACATTTCTTTGCCAATATTAACCCTTTCGCTGTGGGTGATGTTCTGGAATGTCCTGGCAATTTACAGCAATTTCCAGGTTTTAAAAGCCTGTAAAAAACGTATAAATCGAGTGTCAGTGGGCGGGAGCATGAGGGGCCCACCTCCGACCCTCAGAGCAGCCAGAGGCTCACTGAGGTAGACCGTGTCTCGCACGGGCCTCTCACTGCCTCTCACAACAGTGTTGCCGAGCGAGCGAGTGCTAACAAATAGCGGGTTTCCCGCGTTTCTATGGCACCGCTGCGGGTGAACCAGGCCACCTACGAGGCCTGTTCTGGTCTCATTTTGAAGCTATTTTCGCCTAGTTTTCGGCAGAATACAGTTAATTTAATGCAGATGCTTGATTTATCATTCAGGAGTGCCTGAATATGCCCTAAATAGCCCAAAACACCCCACAGAAAAAGGGTTAAGACCTTTTGTGCCATTTAGATGTCGATTTTTTCCTGGCGAGCGATAGCGAGCCCGTATTTTAAGAGGAATCGGCCTTTGGCCGGGATATTTTTCTACCGAAAAATGTACAAATTTATATCGAAGGGGGGTCTTGTGGGTGTTTTTTAAAGCTTGATAGAGGGTTAGAGAGCAAACTAAACCCCTTCCTTAAACCATTGAGCCGAACCAGTATATTATGGTGCACAATATACCGTCTGGGCTCCCTTAACTATGAACACTTGGTATTGTTCCCTTCAGCACGATCACCATATTCTGGTTACCAATAGACGATTTGCTTCGGCTTATAATCTACCGCTAGGCCTCGAATAACATAGGTCCTTCTTAAGCTGTTTAGAATCGTCTAATTGTAGCCAGAATCGAAGGTAAAAAGGCGTCATGGTGCTGGAGGGGTTAATATCATATATAAACATCATTATAAACATAGCCAATTGTCCATTAAATACAAATACATCAGTTTATAAGGGATTATAATTCCAGCAAAGTTAAAAACAATATATATATATATATATATATATATATATATATATATATATATTTATGATTACCAAGACAAAACACTACTTCGGAATTAATAAGGCAAATAACACACATTAGCAGAGGATCTGCTCAAATCCACAATAAACACAACATAAATACAAATAATCTAAAGGGCTCAGATACATGCATGCACGTTTGAGCCCTAGTCACCCAAAGGTATGTATGTATGTACTCTGGCCTGACACTTATCCCATTTTTCCTTTTTTTTTTTTTTTTTTTTTTTTTTTTTGGGGGGCGACTCAAGACACCCCCCGAACATGGAACACAGCACAGCAGAAAAACAAAACAAAACACAAAATCACACACATCTAGGTCGTCCAAGAGAATACATAAAGACCCAGGCCCATTTGGGGTCCCCAGCTAGATTCCCAGGTCCCAGATCTACTGGAGAGGCTCCGATTTTCGCAGGTAGACCCGCAGCGGAGCCGCCACCACAAGTCCGCCCACCATGCTTCCAGGCATACCCTTCATTATTACCTGCTCCCCAAAGGAGGTTGTGGAAATCTATCTATCTATCTATCTATCTATCTATCTATAAGCTCAGGCCCAATCCCCATTTTGGGGGTAGCCGACTCTAGACAGAGCAAGAACAGGGAAAACACAAAAAAAAAACATAAAACAACGAATAAACACAGATAAAAAACACAAATTCACACACATCTAGGTCACCCAGAAGACCCAGAGACCAGGGCCACCAAGGTCGCTCCAGCACTCCCCCGGCCCCCGACCACCCGGAGAGGTTCCGATCTCGGCAGGCAGACATGCAGCGGAGCCAAAGCCACAAGCCCTCCCACCACACTTCCAGGCGCACCCTTCATATTAATCGTCTCCCCGGGTCAGGCGCCTGATGGACTATTATCTCGTCCAACTTGCGCCCGACCCCTTACTCCAAATGACCACGTGTTCACTCAACTATTCACAAGCATTCTCCATTCACTCCTGTCCACCACCATTTCCCTGCCTGATCTATAGTCATTCCTCTATCATCCAAAGCTTTTCTTACACAGTCTCTCCATCTCAATGGGGGTCTTCCTGCCCTTCTATCTCTCCTTGTACCTGACTCACATATTCTCTTTGTAAGCCTTTCATCTCCCATTCGTTCAACATGACCATACCAGCTCAGCACCCTTCTGTCCACTCTGGCTGACAAATGTTCCTGCTGCCCCACTCTCCTACGTATCTCTTCATTCCTCAATCCGTCGCTACGTGTAACTCCACACATACTCCTCAAGCAGCTCATCTCCATCACATCCAGCTTTCTTTTCTCCTTTTTCTTCACAGCCCATGTTTCAGCCCCATACATCACTGTTGGCACAACAATTCCTTGATACAGTTCACTTTTTACTTTCACTCCGAGATTTCTCGTCTTCCACATACTTTCCATTGCTCCGAAAACCTTTCTTCCTTCACACACTCTCTGTTTTACCGCCATTTCCATACCTCCACTCCTGCTTATCGTTCCTCCTAGATATTTAAAACACTCTACTTGTTCCAATATTTCCCCATCCAGCCTCACATCTAGATTCACCCTATGCTCTCCCCTATTACACACCATTAATTTACTTTTATTGACGTATTGTGGAAATAACAGAGGGTTGTTGTTGTTGTTGTTGTTCCCCAAGCTGCCTGGCCGAACAGCCCCAAGGCCCCGAGCAAGGCCAAGGCCATAACCGAGCGCCCCCACAGAACCCTCCCCGCCGACCACAATAAAGCCTGGGTGACCGAAGCCACTCCAAGGCGGGGAGCTGAGGAGGGTGCGGAAATGCCCGGGAAACCAAAGCCCCACCCAGGGCCCTGTGTCCCTCAGCAATTATGAAGAGAAAGTTGAGGGGCAAGGGAAAAATGTGACGCTTTGGCTTCCAATCTTGGTAGATTGGGAGGTCAATCCACGTTAGAGATGCCGTCACTTGAGATCTAGAAAATATATAAGTAAAAGGAACAGTCAGAGTAAGCTATGGGTATGGCAGAGATTGCTCAGTTCTCACTCTGATAGACCAGCCCATCACCACATTACTAGAACCCAATCATCTCAGCATCAGCTAGGAAAGGCCCTAGAAAGCCGCCTTTGGCGGGGGGATAGCTCCCCTATTTCAACCCTTTTCGGGGTTGGGCACCCGCCCATAACAGAGGGTAATCCCCAACTGTTACACAGCAGTTATGTGGGAATCCCTAACTCCAGCACCATATTACCACCTCCAGGGATCATAGCAGATTGTTGGGAGCAGTGCACTACTCCCAACTATTGTACAGGGCCGCATTTCCTTGCTAGCACCCTGGGCTATATTGTCAACCACCTTGACATGCTGAAAAGTGTTAACTGATCACTGACCTGATATACTTTCCAGCAAAGATGCATTTTCTGACCAACACATTAGCCACAGAATGTGGATGATGGGCGTTCCCATCAAGTGACATGTCTCATCAACCAGTTACGAGGGGGTTCCATCAACGGTGCAGATAGCGAAAGAGGGTTTCTATATTTTCCAATGGTTTCGAGCGGCATTTGAGTGTAATCCCTTCTCTCACTGTGTCATCCTCTCTGGGTTTACCTGCCCTATAGGCTCATACTCCTTTGAGCAAAGGCTAGACAAATTGCCAATAACTTTTTGAGTGCAAGGGCATGCAATCCCACTAAAACCATCTTTGAAGTTGCCTAATGGCAGCTTTGGTAGCAATGTTGCACCCTGGGCCTTGTGGCTGACCTGGCTGTAAGGATCTAGAGGGTGAAGACCATGATGTCTCTCCAGACTGGCACTTCTCGGTTACAAGTACAAGAGCCCAAACTTAGTGGTAGTGCTCCAGGAGGCTATAAGGTGCATAATATATTTTTTAATTTTTTGCCAGCCGCCGTAATTCCCGAGAAGGGGTGGCCATGAATATCAGGCGTTTGTCACTAATCGCTAGGTCAAGTTGCCTGGGCTTGACTTCTACCAATAACATTTTGACAGTGAGGGCTCGATCCACCAACCGTTTGATCAGCAGCCAACCCTCTACTGACTATGCCACGGCTTGTACTCGTGCATAATATCATGCCAACTAATATGCCCTGTAGGCTATGCACACAGGATGCGTCCCAGCGGCTGGTTCTGGTGGGATATTCCAAGGTTGCTGGATTTTATCTTTTGAAAAACAAATCTTGGGCGAGTTTGCCAGGGTCTGCCTCTGGAGTAGTCTAGAGTCAGTGATCTGAGGATGGCAAATTAACCTTATTGGCTGATATACCCAGTCTATATATACTTAGTCTGTCTCTTGCAGCACTATATACCTTTCACCCAAGCATCACTGCACTGGATAAAGTTGCAAGCCACACCTTCTTGTATAGAGATCATAGCATGCCACCATTTTACACTTTTACAATACAGTAATAATAATAGATAATACACAAAGGGATAAGTACATTTCATCAACTGACATGCTTTTATGGATCACTCTGTCTTAATGAGTATGTACTTTTTTTGTTTTGTATTAATACAATAGTTTAACCAGACCACTGAGTTCCCCAAAAAAACTCTCATAGGGCTGGCCCGAAGGATTAGATCAAGATGGACAACTAATCAAAACAAGATAGGTAGGGAAGGGCAGGAGGTGAAGACATGCAGACATTTCTCACCATTTCACCAGTTCAGCCGGACCACATGAGCTCCACATCGGAACTCTTATAGGGCAGAGCCTAAGGATGAGGCAAGCAAATGCACTATTGAGGGGAATCAAGTCAGCTCGGCCGCTGAAGAGACAAATCAGGTCAGGAGCCAACAACCTAGACAGGCCAGGGTGGCATATGATAGAGGCCATCCGAAGGACAACCGAATAAGAACAGAAGGGGAAAAGCATAGAAAGAGGAATGAAAAACTACACAAAATTAGTCAAGCCGACGACGAAAGCGCGAAGGGAGAGGGAAGGAAAAAAAAACAACCCTCCCCCATCAAGCTCCAGTCGCCGGCCCCGAAGCCCCCCAACCGCGACAAGGAGCATATTATTAGGGGGGTCGGGGGGTGCGGGAAGTATGTATGGTATGTATGTACAGTAATGTGAATTGATATATGCGGATATTAAAACATAGCATAAAATTAAATAGGCTTTATTTATTTGCAAAGTCAAAACTACGAGAAAGCAGCCATTAAAACATAGTTATAACTATGTAATGATATTCACTTCCTGATAAAACTTAACACCTTCTGTACCGGAGACGTCTTTTTAACTATTCTGGCTACTTTTAGACAATTTTTGTTCAGTTTAAAAAGGGCCTCTAGCATTTAACAGGTTCGAAGTATCTCTCTTAACCCTTTTTACTACCACAGATCCTTCTTAAACTGAACAAAATCAACTAAAAATAGCTACAATATAATGGAAAAGACGTCACCGGTAAAGAAGGGGTTGACTATCAAAACACAACACACATAGGGCCAATTTCTTCAGACAAGTTTTCAGTTTAAATCTTACAAAACAAATTTGGGTTTCATAACTTCCATTTTATAGTTTTAGTCAGTCTGTTCACTGTAACTAGGCCAGAATTCTTGACCCATAAACTCTATAACTCAAAAAGGGCTAGAGAGAACAGACTGTAACTCTCTACCTGGTTGACTCTTCCTAAATTATTATGTTCCCTCCACCAACCGACTTTACTTCTAAAGTCAGTCCTGGAGTGGCGGCGTCTACGCTGTGGGACCACCTCCCGGAACTGCCGACCATGGATGGCAGCCGACCCTCCCGTCCGGGGACAAGATCACCGACAGTGGAGGACAGCAGGCTGCCGACCGTGGGGAGCAGCTTCCGGGAGCCAAACCGCCACAACTATCCCCTGCCCCCTCCCTGGGGGCACGTGTCCTTGGAGCGACTGCGGTCGCGCCGGGCAATTCTCACACCTCTCACACCACACATATACACACAATACACAGTTTTTCCTACACCGAGAAATGACTCTCCGGCTGTCATTTCTCAAAGACTCCTTCTAGCCGGAGACATTGAGAGCAACCCAGGACCCACCTACAAATACACATGCCCAACTTGCTCAAAACCCATTACTTCGAGCCGCCAAACTAAAGGTTCAGTTCTCTGCAACTCATGCGGGAGCTGGACCCATTTCACCTGCACAACACTTGCCTCCATAAAACACTACACAAACACCTGGACATGTTCCTCATGCCCCTCCCTCTCCCAGTCAAATCCCTCCCCTAAAGCCCGTCCACCTCTCCTCCCCAACCCACATAACCTTACCATACCATCCGCTCCCTCTCCCTCTCCTAAAACCCGTCCACCTCTCCTCCCCAACCCCCATAACCTGCCCATAACATCCACTCCCACTCCTAAAACCCGTCCACCTCTCCTCCCCAACCCACATAACCTTACCATACCATCCGCTCCCTCTCCCTCTCCTAAAACCCGTCCACCTCTCCTCTCCCCAACCCACATAACCTGCCCATAACATCCATTCCCACTCCTAAAACCCGTCCACCTCTCCTCCCCAACCCACCCAGCCCATCCACACCCCAACCTAATCCATTCCCACCCTCATCTCCTGCACCCCAATCCCCACCCCCACCCCCACCATCACCCCCCCCCCCTCCCCCACCCCCACCCCATCCTCGTGCAGCAGCACCCAACATACACCACACACAACATTAACATCCTTCAACTAAACATAGATGGCATCAACACAAAGAAACACGAACTCACACACTTCATCAAACAACACAACATACACATTGCCATCTTACAAGAAACAAAACTCCGTACAACACAAAAACACCTACATTTCACAATTTCACCACCATACGACAAGACCGGGCCGCCGGCATTGGCGGTGGACTCATCACCCTGGTACACAAAGATATAACATATATAGACACCAGTGCACATACCAAATCCCTCCTCCCCCCAACCGATAACACAACAGAAATACAATCAATTAAAATATGCACTGGCAACAGCTCCAACATTACCGTCATAAACACATACATCCCTCCCCAAACATCCCCTACAGTACCAAATTATTACAGACCACAAATACAACACATCACAAACACCCCACACATCATCCTGGGTGGTGATTTCAATGCAAAGACGTCGGCCTGGTTTGTCGACAACCCCGACACAGACAGAGGGCTGGTCTTACAACACCAAACAGACAACCTATATATCCTCAATAACATTCATCAGCATACCCGTACTCCCCATAAGCCCTCTACACCCCATCATCTCCTGATATCACCTTTTGCTCCCCCGAACTCGCCCCCACAACATCCTGGAGGGGGGTCAGAACCTTAGGCTCAGACCACCTCCCGATCATTATCATCATCATCATCATCTCCGACGCCTTGCTTCCCCCTGGGAAACCCCCACTAGAGGATGGCCATGACAGAAACGTCTCCAAGCTACTTTGTCAAGACATGCCTCCTTTGCCCGTGCCACAATGCCCCTTCCACTACGTGGAAGTTTTTCTTCAATATATTTTTCCACTTTCTTTTCCCATACCATAGGTGGTCTTCCACTACTAGCGGTTCCACTCACCTGACTCCCATATATCTTTCTTGGCATTCTGTCTTCATCCATTCTCTGAACATGACCATACCACCTCAAAGTACTTCTCTTTATCCACTCAACCACACCACAATCAATGCCCAAAGCCTGCTCTTCCATTCCAAAGGACTCGTAGACTTCCCTATTACTTGGCCCATCTAGCCTATTCATGCCAGCTGCCATTCTGAAAAAGCTCATCTCCACAGCTCTTAGTTTGAAGAGGTCCTCGTCACTTGCCGTCCATGTCTCGCTTCCATACGAGAGTGTTGGGAGCAGCACACTGTTTCTCAGTGACTTTTTTACTTCCTGGCTAACCATTCTTCCTTTGAGAATACTATCAAGTTCTCCAATCACTTTTCTCCCTTGCATATTTCTCTCTTTTATCTCACTCTCCATTTTACCATATTTGCATAGTACAGCTCCCAAATACTTGAAACTTTCAACCTCTTCTAGTACTTCATTTTTCAATTTTATTTTACAACTTTTCTTGTGTTCTGTCTTATTCTATATTTTTCCTTAAAATCTATAGTTTCATGCATTCTTCTCTCAAACACCATTACCTTACATTTCCCTACATTGACCTTTAACTTTCTCTTTTCACATACCCTGTCAAAGTCGGTGACCACTCTCTGAAGTTCTTCAGCATTTTCCGCCAACAGGACTGCATCGTCCGCATATAGGTATGTTAAAATCTTCCATGTTCTTCCCTCTGATTCCAGTCTAGCTCCCACACCCATTGATACAGCCCTACATTCCCTAATCACTCCATCCATGTATATATTGAACAACCAAGCTGACATGACACATCCCTGTCTTACACCTACATTGACCTCAAAACTTTCACTTAACTTATCCCCTACCTTCACATTTGCCATTGCATTCCTATAAAAAGATTTTACTGCCATTAGCAACTTTCCTCCCACACTATATACTGTTAACACATCCCACAGGCCCTCCCAGCCTACTTTGTCGTAGGCTTTTTTTCCAAATCCATGAATGCTGCATAGAGTTTTCTGTATTTGGCCAGATACTTCTCTACCAACAATCGCATTGAGGCTATCTGGTCAACGCAGCCCCTGCCCTTTCCCGATCATTATCACCACCAAAACAAGACTCACCCCAGCTAGCCACAGACTCACTTACACTAACTATAAGAGCTAACTGGGAGGCTTTCACAAATGAGACAGAATAACACTTTGAAACCTTAAACAGTACACCCATCACTAACATCAACAATGCTGTACACACAGTCAACATGACTATCCAAAACGCCGACAAGAAACACATTCCAAGAGGTAACATAAAAAAACACAACCACAACTTCTCACCAGAAATTCAATACCTCATCATACAACGTGACACACTGAAACACTCCCCAGCACACCCACACACAAGACATCAATCAACAAATTCAAGCACTCAACATCCAGATTAACAACAAAATACAAGAACAACAAACACTAAATTGGAATAACTTCCTACAAACACTCGATCACAAAACAAACTCCAAAAAGCTCTACAAAACACTAAACAGCATCACACTTTCCAACAGCAACACAACACAATCACATGCTGCAATCACAACAACAGACTCTACTCCTTCACGTAAACAACAAGCGAACACTCTCATCAATCACTTCTCTCATGTCAGTCACCTAAAACCCCACAAAGACGACCGACGTGTCATCCGACGCAAAAGACAATTCCCCACAGACCCTAACTATACACCCTTCACCAACAACCAGACAAAGCATATCATCAACAATCTCAAGCTCTCACCTGCCTGTGGCCTAGACAACATAAGCAACATTCACCTCAGACACCTGGGACCACAAGGCATACAAGCACTCACTAACATATCAAACTACAGCTACTCACACAACACAATACCAGACATCTGGAAGCATGGTATCATCATCACATTCCCCAAACCTAACAAAGACCCCACACTACCCTCCTCACACCGCCCTATCACACTCCTTTGCACCCCCTCCAAAGTCATAGAGCGCCTTGTACTACAACTGATGACACCTGACTTACCCCTTTCTCCAACACAACACGGCTTCAGGCCGTTGCACTCCACAAACACTCTTCTTACAGACCTTACACAAAGAGCTTTTGACGGCATCAACTCAGCTAGACCACCACACAGATCAGTACTTGCCACACTTGACATTAGTAAAGCCTTCGATGCCATCCCCCGCAACAACCTAACAAACAAAATCTACAATACAAACATGCACAACAACACAAAACGATGGCTGGCCAACTTCTTAGCAGGCAGATGTGCACACGTATCTTTTGCCGGTCAGTCATCTAGCATTAGAAATTTCCCAAACGGAGTCCCGCAAGGATCCGTCCTGTCGCCCGCACTCTTCAATCTGTACATGCATGATATAAATACACCAAATTCACCCCAAATAACCATAGCCTCCTACGCAGACGACATAACACTCACAAGCACGCACCAAAACCCAGACACAGCAACAAGACTCCTTCAAGACTATCTCGACACATTACATGAATGGTGCACTACAAACAGACTCAATTTAGCCCCAGCTAAATCCACTGCAACCCTCCTCACAAGCTGGACAGAGCACGATTACGTCCCGGGACTCAACATAAACACACACCCCTAACACACACACACACACACAAAATCCTAGGAGTAACATATGACACCCAAATGACATTCAAACAGCACACCACAAACACAAAAAAGAAACTGACACCCAGACTTAACGCCCTCAGATCACTTGCCCACACAAAATTTGGACACAACAAAGAAACCACCACCACAGTCTACAAACAATACATAAGATCAGTTATGGAATACGCAAGCCCGGCCTGGGCTTCTAACCTAGCTGAAACACATCATAAGCCCTTAAAATCATCACAGGATGCACAGCGACTACACCCCCAGATCACATACATCAAGAAACCAAAGTCCTAAAAGTCAAAGATCATCTAGACATGAGAGGCACTCAATTCCTGGCAGCAGCCTCCACGAATCAACACCACCCACTACACTTGGGAGGACTTGAAGTAAGGAAAGCTATGGGACCGGATGAAGTGTCTGTCTGGGTTTTAAAGGAGTGTGCAGAGCAATTAGTGGAGCCAGTGAGGGACATAATTCAAGCTTCCTTAGATAAAGGACAGGTTCCTGTTGAATGGAAAAGAGCTAATATCATTCCGATATACAAGAATGGAAACCCTTGTGGACCCTCTAAACTATAGACCAGTTTCACTTACTAGTATTGTATGCAAGATTTGTGAAAAGCTAATTAGGAAGAGATGGATGAAAATGTTGGAGAGAAAGAAGATAATAACCCCAAAGCAATTTGGATTCAGAGAAGGGACATCTTGTGTTACCAGTTTGCTATGTTATTACAGTAGGGTGATAGATGTACTCCAAGAAAGAGGCGGATGGGTGGACTGCGTCTACTTAGACCTTTCCAAAGCATTCGATAAGGAACCACATAAGAGATTGTTATCTAAGCTTGAGATGCTAGGATGTGTCAGGGGGAGTTTGCTGAAATGGATGGAGAGCTATTTAACAGATAGGGAAATGAGGACCAACATTAGAGGAACTTACTCATCGTGGCGGAAAGTTGAGAGTGGTGTGCCGCAGGGATCTGTGTTGGCACCTCTCATGTTCCTTATGTACGTGAATGACCTGCCGATACGCATAAACTCCTACATGTCAATGTTTGCAGATGACGTAAAAATTATGAGACAAATAACAAATAAAAGTAGTTGTGAGGAGCTGCAAGGGGATTTAGATAAAATATACGAATGGAGCACCAAGTGGAAAATGAAATTTAATATAAGTAAATGCCATGTGTTAAATATGGGAAGAAGTGTGAATAGACCAAATTGGGAGTACAGGATGGGAGATAATATAATTAGCAAGGCCGAAAAAGAAAAGGATTTAGGGTTGATTATACAAGATAACTTGTCGCCAGAGAAACATATTAACAAGCTCTTTAGCGGAATGTATGCAATGGCCGAGAATATGAAAGTTGCTCTGAACTATTTGGATGAGACCATGGTAGCGAAAATTATGAAGAGTATGATTAGACCAAGATTGGAGTATGCAGCAGTGGTGTGGTCCCCGCATCTAAAGAAGCATATTCACAAGTTAGAAAGAATCCAGAGAGCAGTTACTAGATTGGTTCCAAGTCTCAGAGAACTGCCATATGAAGGGAGGCTAGACAAATTAAATCTACTGAGTCTAAAAGAGAGGAGAGAGAGGGGAGACATGATAATAATGTACAAATGCACCCAGGGGCTGGAGAGGCTGGATAGGGAGGATATATTAATTATGGATACAGGAATAACTAGAGGCCACAGCTACAAAGTAAAAATACCTACCTGCAAGAACGATATCAGGAAGTTTAGCTTCCCCTATAGATGTATTGATAAATGGAATGGGCTGGGGGAGGAGGTGGTAGGGGCAAGGAACATTCATATTTTCAAGAAAAAATTGGATAAAAAGTAGACTGAGAGACGGGACAACACGAGCTTAGCTCAACTCCTGTAAACTACAATTAGGTAAATACAATTAGGTAAATACTACATGGCAACACACCCACAGACACCAAGAAATATCAAAACAACACCCAGCACACGCTATCACACACAAATACTGTCTTCTCTCCCTCCCTGCCTACCCCAAACCAACTTCCGGAAGCACATCCATACTCATATCCCTCGCCGTTCCATCCACTCACTCATAGACAACACGCAGCTGCAAGCACGACCTCCCGAAATCCATCCTTCTGAATCCTCCCTTCCTCGCGAGGACAGAGTCCACCTGGCCAGGCTGAGATGCGGACACCATCCAGCTCTTCTGAGCTATCAGAAGAGACTGGATGACTCCGTCGTCGACACCTGCCCGGGTTGTAACACAGCACCCCATACCATAAAACACATCATAGAAGACTGCATTTCACACAACCACTTACGCCAACAACACAATTTACACTATTTGAGAGCTCTGTGGGAGAGCCCGACCGTGGCCATGGCCTTCCTTAAGGACTCGGGGCTGTTCGGCCAGGCAGCTTAGGGAACAACAACAACAACAACTTCTAAAGTCAATTAATTAAATCAACAAATACATGTGGCAGTCCAGGGATTCGAACCTAGGATGCTCACACCGAAATTCAGTGCATTTATCCATTGCGCTACGAAGACTGTTAGAAATATCGTTCTGTTAATTATAATAGGCTAGGGGTGAAGATTTCTGGCCTAGTATCAATTATAATTATAGTCCATAACAAGAATGATACCTGCTTAGACTTAATATGAGATTTCTAGCCTACATATAATGAATCAACTATAGTTACAGACAATTAGAAGCACCTGAGGACTGTCTACAGAAAATTAAATACCTTAAAATTACACAATTTATAAGCAAGATTTTCAGCCAACTATAAATTTTGTCTGTTCATTTACCTTGCATTAAAGGCGGTGTCACACGAGCGATTTTTTCGTCAATTTCTACGAGCAATTGTAGTGTGGCAGGCTTAAAATTCAGCTATATCTTAAATTTGCCACCTAACATAATCTACCTTCAGTCTAGTTTCCGATCACAATGTGAAAAAGCCTCAAAATATCACGAGAAAAAACTTGCTCATGGAATATTGCTGGAAAAAGTGCTCGTGTGACACCAGCTTTACTTGGATAACAATGTATACTACACTCTGTCTAAGTGGCGATGGGCTGGTCTATCAGAGTGAGACCTGAGCGATCTCTGCCATACCCATAGCTTACTCTGACTGTTCCTTTTACTTATATATTTTCTAGATCTCAAGTGACGGCGTCTCTTCCGTGGATTGACCTCTCAATCTACCAAGATTGGAAGCTAAAGTGTCACCTTATTCCTTTGCCCCTCAACTTTCTCTTCATAATTGCTGAGGGGCACAGGGCCCTGGGTGGGGCTTTGGTTTCCCGGGCGTTTACGCACCCTCTCAGCTCCCCGCCATGGAGTGGCTTCGGTCACCCAGGCTTTATTGTGGTCGGCAGGGAGGGTTCTGTGGGGGCGCTCGGTTATGGCCTTGGCCTTACTCGGGGCCTTGGGGCTGTTCGGCCAGGCAGCTTGGGGAACAACAACAACAACAACAACACTCTGTTTAAATGAACCTGGCAGAAATTTCAGTATGGTTCAATGTGTTTTACTCTTTTGGACATATTAGCAGTTTTTCATTATCCAGGGTCACTCCACACATCCCTGCCAACCAATCATGTTCATTCATAAGTAACACCCCTTTCTTAACATTAATCATCAATTACAAACCCCAATGTACTTGAATAAACTAATGAAAGCATGTGGTCCTCCCGGGATTCGAACTTGGGATACCACACCCAGAACATAAGCACCTAAACCATTACACCATCAACACAGTTAATATAACAGGCCTGGCAAACGAGGGAATATAGGTGGCGCCAACGAACTGGATTTTTTTATTTTTTATTAAATGAGTTCATAGACCACTGAGTTCCACAAAAGAACTCTCGCGGGTGCCCAACCCCGAAAGGGGTTGAAATAGGGGAGCTATCCCCCCGCCAAAGGCGGCTTTCTAGGGCCTTTCCTAGCTGATGCCGAGAGGACTGGGTTCTAGTCAAGTGTGACAAGTGGTGATGGGCTGGTCTATCCGAGTGAGAACTGAGCGATCTCTGCCATAACCATAGCTTACTCTGACTGTTCCTTTTACTTATATATTTTCTAGATCTCAAGTGACGGCGTCTCTTCCGTGGATTGACCTCCCAATTTACCAAGATTGGAAGCCAAAGCATCACATTTTTCCTTTGCCCCTCAACTTTCTCTTTATAATTGCTGAGGGGCACAGGGCCCTGAGTGGGGCTTTGGTTTCCCGGGCGTTTCCGCACCCTCCTCAGCTCCCCACCATGGAGTGGCTTCGGTCACCCAGGCTATATTTTGGTCGGCAGGGAGGGTTCTGTGGGGGTGCTAGGTTATGGCCTTGGCCTTGCTCAGGGCCTTGGGGCTGTTCGGCCAGGCAGCTTGGGGAACAACAACAAAAGAACTCTCATAGGGCTGGTCCAAAGGATTTGATCAAGATGGACAACTAATCAAGTCAAGATAGAGAGGGAAGGGCAGTAGGGGAACAAATCGAGGAAGGTGAACACACGCAGACATTTCTCGCCATTTCACCAGTTCAGCCGGACCACATGAGCTCCACATCAGAGCTCTTATAGGGCAGGGCCGAAGGATGAGGCAAGAACTGCTACACCGCAACACCAACCAAGAAGTGATCAGGGCGAAGAATGAAAGATCAGGTCGAAGGTAGAAAAAATCACATCGAGAAGCAAAAAATGCATTACCGAAGGGAAGCAAGTCAGTCCGGCCACATCAGCAACCGAAGAGACAAATCAGGTCAGGAGTCTGCTACCTAGCCAGGCCAGGGAGACAGGAGATATAGGCTGCCCGAGGACAGCCAAATGGGACAGAATAAAAATAGAAGGGGAAAAACATAGAATGAGGAATGAAAAACTACTCAAAATTAGTCAAGCTGAGGACGAAAGCTCGAGGGGAGATAGGAAGGGAAATGACCACAACCATCCCCCATCAAGCCCCAGTCGCCGGCCCCGAAGCCCCCCAACCGCGGAGGGATTCTATAAACCTGTGAATTTCAAATTACTGTACAGTAGGTATCTGGTTCAAAATTAACTTTTCTCTATCAAAGGCTGAGATCTCAACAATGGTATTCAGTTCCGACATTTTCCTCTTTCTTTTAATTTCTATAATTTCATATTTGTTTTCACCAACCCACCAATTAATTTACAAATAAACCTAACTAATGAAATTAATGAAAGTAATGAATATATGTGGTACGCCAAGGACTCGAACCTAGGATACTCGCACCAAAATTCCGCACACTAAGCATTAGGCTATCAAGACAGTTAAAGGTTTATGCACAAGCCTACAATATATAAACAAGATCAATATACAGTACTATAAAGTATGCATGTGTTATCAATAAATTGGTATAGAAGTAGGTCACTGTTATTATAGTCTATTCATTGTAATTAGGTAAAAAAAACTTAACCACTAAACCTCTTTAACTAAAAAATGGCTGGAGTATCAATCTAATATTTCTACCAACTGGGAAGGATCGGCCAAAGAATAGGTGTACAATATTTAAAGCCCATTTGATCTAGCCCTTTTTGAGTTACAGAGGCCAAGGGTCACAATTTCTGGTCTAACTATAATGGACGGACTACAGTTATCATACTACAGTACATACATATTATGAAAGATATGTACATCTTGTAGTTCCCCATTAAAATTGCTCATGTAACATAAATTTTATCCTTTCAATATAATGGCATTGTATCACCTAGTTTAGTTAATACTTGACAGTATTATTAAGTTTAGAAAGGACCTTTAAGAATCTCTGGCTTTCTCAGATCCTTACTAAGCTGTATATAACAATCTAATGTTGACCAGAACAATAAAAATGACACCACCATATTAAAAGGATTAAGTTATCTACGGAAGACACTTCCCCAAATAAAGGTACTGTACCAGAGTAAAGATGGATTCAAATAAGAGCTCATCTTGATAACTTGTGTCTGGCAACATTGCAACACAATTTTGTAACACTATCGCATGGATCCTAAACATTTGTATTTATGTTTATCTTTTTTCAATAAATTAGTTTAACCAGGCCATCGAGTTCCCCAAAGGAACTTTCAGAGGGTTGGCCCGAAGGATTAAAAGTGATGGTGACATTTATAAATTTAAAACAAGAAGCACTACTAATCAAGGGAAGATAGATAGGGAAGGGCAGGAGGGGATCAAATCTAGGAAGGTGAAGACACGCAGACATTTCTGGCCATTTCATCAGTTCAGCCGGACCACATGAGTTCCACAGCAGAACTCATATAGGGCAGGGCCGAAAGATGAGGCAAGAACTGCTACACTGCAGCACTAACTAAGAAGTTATCATGGCAAAGGGGTGCTGAAGCCTGGAGATTCTGCATAAACTTTACAGTTGGAGATAAATGAAATAGAGAGAGTGTGAGGTAATGTGACTGGATAGAATGTTTTCATGGATTAGTTTATATCTATCTATCTATCTATCTATTGCCTGACGCCGTGATCCCCGAAGGGGTGGCCACGAACGAACCGCCCCCGTGCACCTCTGTCCCCAGTCAGTCGACGCCCCTCCTCCCAACCAGCACCGCCTTCGTTCATGTAGTTCCTCACTCCATCCTTCCACCTCATATTCGGTCTACCTCTCCCCCTCTGTCCCTCCACCTCGCTCTCGTACACCCTCTTAGTCATTCTCTCGCTTTCCATACGTTCCATATGGCCGAACCATCTCAAGTTGTTCCTTTTCACACTTTCCAGCACATCTACCTCCACACCACACCTCCTTCTTACTTCCTCATTAGTCTGTCTATCCCTTCATGTAACTCCGCACGCACTCCTTAAGTAATTCATTTCCACTGCTCTCACTCTTGGTCTGAGTCTCTCAACCAACGTCCATGCTTCGCTTCCGTAAGTCAGTGTCGGGATTACCACACTGTCATGCAAGGACTTCTTCACTTCCATACTGACCACCCTATTTCTTGTTACTGCTTTTAGCGTTCCTACAACCCTCTTCCCCTGTTGTACCCTCTCCCGCACCTCTTCATCCATAGTCCCATCTTTACTCAACACACTGCCCAGATACTGGGCAGAGTTGACGAGTTTACGAGTTTATAGCTTTAAGGTAAAGGAAAGAGTTTACGTATTTACTGTAGTGCTGTTAAAGGATCGTTCAAACATATCATTTACCATAAAACTATAAAGTAACTTATCATAGCGGCTAAATAAATAAAGGTAAGCTGCCAGAACACTTGTCTCCACTTCCTGTCTAATTACCTGTATTGGATTGATAAATGGATATAAAATCGTAGCCATGTACCTTTACCTGTCTTGATGGTGTAATGGTTTAAGTGTTAAGATCTGTATGTGGTAACCCAGGTTCAAAAATCCCTGGTAGATCATATGCTTTCATTAATTTCACTGGGAGGTGTTTGGTGTTGGGAGTGAAATTAATAAATTAGATTATTGCCACATCCAAGTTGCAGAAAAAGTTCTCATGTGAACCTGCCATAATTATTGTACTAAGATCTGTATCAAATTTGAACCCAAGTTGTTAAAAACAAAATGCTCCATGTATGAATGCACAAATACAAGTTATTAAGCCAATATGGGACTACAGTACTTATAATATTTAACCCTTTCTGTACCGGTGATGTCTTTTCAACTTTACTGTAGCTGCTATTAGACAATTTTATTCAGTTTTCAAAGGGCCAACAGAAATGAACTGGCTTCGAACTATCTCATTCAACCATTTTTACTACCTAAGATAATTCTTAAACTGCACAAAATCGTCTTAACCCTAGTCTAGCGGGTCCTCTGTGGCCGTTTTGGGCCTTTTCAGGACATTCTGACTGCTATATCAACCATCAGTATGAAAGGAACTGTATTGCGCCAAAAACTAGGTGGAAATCGCTACACAATGACACCACATACAGCTACGTAGCACTCGTGGAGCACTGACAGTGTTACCTCGAAGATGGAAGTTTAACTGATTTTGCTACCTTGCTCACTTTTAGCGAACTATTGGTTACACTGTCATCCTCCCGCGCGGGGGGGGAACTGGAGTTAGTGTGGGCCGGGAGGCCACAGATGTCGGACGTATGGATCATTACTATCCCACCCATTTTCACTCGATTTCCACCCTTTTTTCACCCGTTTTTTGCCAGTTTTTTCAACTCGACTTATGTGGTGAGCCGCTTTTTAAGGGTTAATATAGCTAGACTAAAATATAACGGATGTCACTGGTACTATAATAATAAACTAATTATATACATACAGGTATATAGTTTTCTGTACCTTAAGATTAAAATGTAAAACTTGCAAACTAAACAAACCAAAACTGGGATGATAGAAAATAAAGGTAAACTAATATAAAACACTATATTTCACCATTATAACAAATAACCTCACATGATACTGTACTTGGGGCCAAAGGTCAAGTAACACCAATACAACTCTGACCTTAATCCCTTCAGTAAGATGACACCTTTTATAAATTTGTTCAAGTTCATACTGCAATGGTGATAACAAGAGATAGCACATAATGCATACATACTGTACAGTATATATGTTTTGTTTGCTGTGTTCAGCATGCATTTCAGTTAAGTTGTCGAGTTTCACATATATTATTTCTCTAGTTATTACCATTTCAGAATAAAAAAAAATATCATACTGAAATGGTGATAACTGCAGAAAAATGGTGTTATTGATAAAAGTGTTCCATGACGTTTGACCTGCCAATACAAACTAACATAAGCCTTCAGTGTCTTCCAGCATGACAAAGTGCAGCCCAAGTTTTGTTCAAATTGTCCGAGACTCTTTTATTATGTTCCTTCCAACAACCAACTATACTCCTAAAATCGATTAATGAAATTTACAAACACATGTGGCAGTCCGTGGATTCGAACCCAGGACGCTCACACCGAAAATCAACACCTTATGCATCGCACCACGAAGACAGTTAAAGGATGGTGGACACTGCCTACGATTTATTATGCAACTTCGAATCCTGCATAATTCAATCCAAGCATGTACACACATCCCAACTGCAACTCACGTAAAAGAAGTTATCCTCCGCCGCCGTAGCAGCAAGTCGCCATAGCCGCCACCCGGGTACTGGGTTAGAACTGCTCAGCCAAGATCTGCGCCGTTGACTCCTTACTGGCACGAATAGTTAGGCGGTACATCTGGAAGACAAATAATACACTTTAGTATAACATCATTATTATAGTGTACAGTACTGTACTGTACACTCCATAAGGGGGGATGGGCGTATTTATTCGCTCATTTATGTATCTTTTCATTCTTTCCTCCCTAGACCCTTCTTCAAGATAAATTTGTACATTTTTTTATAGAAAAATTTCCCGGCCGTTCCTCTTAAATTACAGGCTCGTTATCGCTCGCCAGAAAAAATTGACACCTAGATGACACGAAAAGTCTTAATATTGATAAAGAAATGGGACGAAAGATCTTAAAATCGTCAAACTAATGAGCCAAACGTGTTAATATCTGAAAACTAATGGGGCTGAATATGAGGAAGAAGAGGGACTATAAAAAGACTCATCTCCCCTTAGTCCATACCATTATAGCATACAACCCTTTGAATCTATGTACCTTCACAACCAACTCATTAGTACAGTATTTGAGATGTTATAGTCTCTTGCTCGGGTTAGATACAGATACAGATGAATGTACAGTTGCCCACATAAGTTATGTTCCTCTCTGTGACCTTACACATAAATATATAGTTACTAGTGTAGTTTCTTATGCAGTGGTTAACTCATCTGATTAGTTAACTGATAATGAAAAGAAACCACACTCGCAATTCATTCCTACTAATTATGCTTTCATACATAAGATCACAACTTGGAACAGAACATATGTGGCCAACTGTACATATCAAGATAGGGTAAGGGACATCAAAATATGAAACACATAACATACTAAATCACCAACGCCTCAATAATACCGTCCCATGATGCTATTATGAAATTCAAGACATTTTTGACAGTGAACCAAAGCCCAAACTGTTCCAGTAATTTCTGGGGCCATGGGGTCAACTTCAGAGGCAAGGGTGGGGCCAGGCAAATCTTATGGTACAGGGAGAGGGTCGTCGACTTCCAGGTCATCATTCAGGTCCTTGGCCTTGATCTGACCAAGTTCTTGTTTTGGTCTTGGAGCATTGACGATCGAAGAGACAAGTTTGGTAAAACTTCTTGTGGTTAGCAATGATCTGTTTATCAAGAAGCTGCACTAGCTGCCACGGCTGTAGCACGGTTGGTAGAGCACTCGCCTGCAAACCGTGAGGTTGATGGTTTGAGTCTCGGGCCAGCCAGTGTGCTATTTGGCAGACAACAGTACTGTGGTGGACGGCTTGGTCTAGCAATCTGTGGCAACTGTTCACTGAAGACCCTGATCATCAGGGCACCCATTTTAGCCCAGCTATTGAGCAGGGAGTGAATGGTGGTAAGAAAATGCAACATCATCACTAGGGAGGAAGTGTTGGGCAGCAAGAAGATGATCTTTGTTTGGATGAACATCAGCCAGGGAATGGGGGTGACATAGGGTGTTGTCCATCAGCAACAGGACCTTGATGGGGATGCCAAGTTTGGAGACATTTAAGACGGACATCGAGAGATCATCCACCCACTGTCAGATTTACACCCCCACTGCTGGGGGTTGCAGACACGAGACGGAGCCTGAACAGGACACTGATATTTAGGCACCGTTTAATAGACATTGTACAGGAACGTTTTCGAGCGCTAATTAATTCTGTTTGGGAAGAATCTGTGCTTTTGAGAAATAAGTAACCTGATTATAATTATTATCATTAGAAAAGTGACTGTTACTTTAATTTTTCTATGTGTATCAAGGAAACAAAAGGCTGGTTACCAGTAATGAGTGTCTCCTCCAAAGCCAAAAGAATGACAGAGAGCCAAATTCAAGGGGCGTTGTGGTCAAAATGCCTGGACACACGAACATTAATGTTAAGTAAAAATAGTAACTAAAACCTATCTGCCTATCTACACAGTACCGTATATACTTAGGCACACACCACTATTTTGTATTTTTATTTATTTATTTATTTATTTTTTAGCTGGGGGTGGCCGACTCAAGACAGCGCTAAAATAGTACATTAAAAAAAACAAAGGAATAACCTGAGCTTGTCAGTTGGGCTCGAGCCTCAGCAGACACCCGACCCGTTGTGTGCGCGTGTGTATGATGGCCGCGAACACAAAGTTCTCCAGGTTGGGGTCGATGCCTTCCAAGAGTTGCATCCAAAACCCGATCAGCTTGGTCTTGATGGTCGCATTCTCCATCCCAAGGCCGGATTTGAAGATTTCCTGCGCTTCCTGGCTCGGCCTACAATTGAGTTATGAGTTCCATTAACACTCTTGAAAAAATATAATAAATATAAGAAACATTAATAGCCTAAATATGCCTAAACACTTGTAGACACCCATGGCAGTAAGATAAATGATAGATATTAGTATGGTACAGTATGGTACAGCGAGAAATGCAAGCAATAAAAAATACCAAGCCAATGGATAGATTAAGACTGTATACTCTGCTTGCCATTACAGTACTGTACTCTTCTTATAATAGGTTAACCCTCTCACGACCATAAGACGCAGAGATTGCCAGATTAGCAATAAGAAATAGATTACTCTCACAGTTATAATTACCTCTCCAAAATTAATTTTCTGCCCAGAGCTAACTCAAAGACAACTGCAGAGGTTGAAGTAAACAAACTAAAGGTTTATAGATACCCCTGACGGTAACAAAGGCTTTAAAGTATCCCTAATAGGCTCAAAAATCGTGTCAGGATGTGAGAGGGTTAATAGTGTAAAGGACAATAGCTATAGGCAGGGTGTTAATCCGGAGCAATTTTATGTAGACTTGAATGAATATGAGAAGAAATGCCAAAAAATTAACATGAAATAGCATTGTTTTGGAATTCTTATCACTTCCAAAGAAATAATTTGAACTATATATAAACCACAACTTTATCGTTGCACATATATTATTAAAGACTAAAATATAATGGACTTGGCTTTCGTTCAACACCCTGGCTATAGGCTAACTGGAAATCTTGCTAAGTGCACTTCCATCCATTGAAGAAAGAAGAATCCACCGTCTTAACCCTCTCGCTATCCTGTGGACTCGGGGGTTGCCGTTTAGCATTCAGAAATAGAGTTCTCTCAATCTCCTAATTACCTCTCTAAAATTAGTTTTCTGCCCACAGCTCACTCAAAGTCAATGGCAGAGGTTGAAATAACTAAACTAAAGGTTTCTAAACACCCCTGATAGCCACAAAGGTTTTTAACTCTCAAAGAGCGGTGGTGGTGGTGGTGGGGGGGGGGGTATATCACCGTAGCGCCAGGTGGCTATATTTACCAAAAATTACATTCATTCCATGCTCTTTTTCATGCATAAGCAAGAGCCAGAGCGTAATACAATTACAGTATATATACGTGAAAGTGTAAAGATAGAGCTTTCCAATGAGATCCCTGTATGAATGACTTAGAAAGTGTACAAAGAAATTTCACTTCGCATATAAGTTCGGTAAAACAGCTACACTATTGGGATCGTTTAAGAGCACTGAAACTGTCTTCTAAGCGTAGTAGGGAAGGTATACAGTAGGGTAGTGATTGAGAGAGTGAGAGTGAGAACGGAGAAATGGATAGGCGACGAGCAGGGAGGTTTTAGGAAGGGAAGAGGATTTGTAGATCAGATTTTTACCCTGAATTGTGTTGTGGAGAAGTATCTGGAGAAGAAACAAAAGGTGTATGTTGCCTTTATGGACTTGGAGAAGGCCTATGACAGAGTGGATAGAGAAGGTTTGTGGAAAGTACTTAGAATATACGGAGTAGAGGGCAAGTTGCTGAAAGCAGTGAAGAGCATGTTTGAGGGTGCAAAGGCGGCAGTACGTGTGGAGAGTGAGCAGAGCGAGTTCTTTGACCTGAATGTCGGTTTGAAACAGGGGTGTGTGATGTCCCTGTGGTTGTTTACTGTATATATGGATGGAGTCATGAAAGAAATACTATCAAGAGCAGTGGATGTTGGTGTATCGCTGAAAAGGGAGGGAATTGAGTGGAAGCTACCTATACTGCTGTTTGCGGATGATACAGTTCTGATGAGTGATAATGAATGGGAGTTGCAGGGCCTGGTAAATGAGTTTGGAACAGTGTGCGAAAAACGGAATTTGAAGGTAAATGCGGGGAAGAGCAAGGTTATTGTCTTCGAAAGGGGTGAAGTCACAGAGTGTGAGGTGAAGCTAAACGGTAAGGCTATGGAGATCGTCAACTCTTTTAAGTATCTGGGCAGTGTGTTGAGTAAAGATCACATGATGAAGATGTGCGGGAGAGCGTACAACAGGGGAAGAGGGTTGTAAGAACGCTAAAAGCAGTAACAAGAAATAGGGTGGTCAGTATGGAAGTGAAGAAGTCCTTGCATGACAGTGTGGTAATCCCGACACTGACTTACGGAAGCGAAGCATGGACGTTGGTTGAGAGACTCAGACCAAGAGTGAGAGCAGTGGAAATGAATTACTTAAGGAGTGCGTGCGGAGTTACATGAAGGGATAGACAGACTAATGAGGAAGTAAGAAGGAGGTGTGGTGTGGAGGTAGATGTGCTGGAAAGTGTGAAAAGGAACAACTTGAGATGGTTCGGCCATATGGAACGTATGGAAAGCGAGAGAATGACTAAGAGGGTGTACGAGAGCGAGGTGGAGGGACAGAGAGGGAGAGGTAGACCGAATGAGAGGTGGAAGGATGGTGTGAGGAAGTACATGAACGAAGGCGGTGCTGGTTGGGGGGAGGGGCGTCGACTGACTGGGGACAGAGGTGCACGGGGGCAGTTCGTTCGTGGCCACCCCTTCGGGGATCACGACGTCAGGCAATAGATAGATAGAAACTGTACTCGCTGGAACGTAGAAGAGAACGTTACCTAATAATATACACGTGGAAAATTGCAGAGGGTTTAGTACCAAACCTACATACTCCGATAGTCATGAAATTCAGTGATAGGAGAGGCTGGGAATGCAATATCCCCCGGATGAATAACAGGGGTGCTATGGGCTCTCTGCGAGAGGGCTGGTTATCACACAGAGGCCCACGTCTCTTCAACAAACTCCCACGGCGAGTAAGAGACATGAGGGGCGTCTCTTTAGACAACTTCAAGAGAGCCCTCGATGTCGAACTGCAAAAAGTGCCAGACGAGCCCATCTTGCAAGGGAGCATGCTGTCTCTTCAAACAGTCTGCTGCACCAAAACACAACCCACAACGAGGGGCGATGCGCTCCTCGGTGCTGCTAGGAGAGTGGCGAACACAACCTTAGGTGACCTTAGGTAGGTAGGATATCTGGTTATCTTGCACCGATCGTGCAACCGAAGGGCAATTTCGATAAATTATTGGCAATTTTGTGGTTTTTGGCGAGGGAGGGAGGGTGTGTGAGTGAAGGAGCAATGTATGGGGCCTCAGTGTATGACGCGCAGCCGTGGTGAGCAGTTCAAGGCTGTCTATCGTCCCTTCAAACCCCGGTCTCTCTCTTTAATCTGTCATATGACGGGTGCCGCAGGATAGGCCAATTTTCTCTCTCCCGTCATATGACGGTCGCCGCGAATTGAGGGTTAAGTACCGGTATCCCAGAAAGGCCACAAATCGCGTCCTGTGCGTGAAAAGGTTATAGAGCGGTCGAGTGGAAAGCACGCTGACGTGTGAATCTGCTTGACCTGGGTTTAATCCCAACTAAGGCGGACTATTTAGTGGGTGTGGTTGTTGTTGTTGTTGTTGTTGTTCCCTAAGCTGCCTGGCCGAACAGCCCCGAGTCCCTGAGAAAGGCCATGGCCACGATCGGGATTTCCCACAGAGCTCTCATTGAGTGTAGATTGTGTTGTTGGCGTAAGTGGTTGTGTGAAATGCAGTCTTCTATGATGTGTTTAATGGTATGGGGTGCTGTGTTACATCCCGGGCAGGCGTCGACAACGGAGTCATCCAGTCTCTTCTGATAGCTCAGGAGAGCTGGATGGTGTCCGCATCTCAGCCTGGCCAGGTGGACTCTGTCCTCGCGAGGAAGGGAGGATTCGGAAGGATGGATTTCGGGAGGTCGTGCATGCAGCTGCGTGTTGTCTGTGAGTGAGTGGATGGATCGGTGAGAGATATGAGTATGGATGTGCTTTTGGAAGTTGGTTCGGGGTGGGCAGGGAGGGAGAGAGGACAATAATTGTGTGTGATACCGTGTGCTGGGTGTTGTTTTGATATTTCTTGGTGTCTCTGGGTGTGTTGCCATGTAGTTTAGTGGGTGGTCTTGGTTCGTAGAGGCTGCTGCCAGGAATTGAGTGCCTCTCATGTCCAGATGGTCTTTGACTTTGAGGATTTTGGTTTCTTGATGTAGGTGATCTGTGGGTGAAGTAGCTGTGCAACCTGTAATGATCTTCCAGTTTTGAATAGTCTGTAAGGTCTTATAATGTGTTTCAGCTAGGTTAGAAGCCCAGGCTGGGCTTGCGTATTCCATCACTGATCTTATGTATTGTTTATATACTGTGGTGGTAGTTTCTTTGTTGTGTCCAAATTTTGTGTGAGCAAGTGACCTGAGGGCATTGAGTCTGGGTGTCAGTTTATTTTTAATGTTTGTGGTGTGCTGTTTGAATGTCATATGATTATCATATGTTACTCCTAGGATTTTGTGTGTGTGTGTATGTGTTAGGGGTGTGTTGTTTATGGTGAGTTGAGGGATGTATTCGTGTTCTCCTGTCCAACTTGTGAGCAGGGTTGCGGTGGATTTGGCTGGGGCTAGATTAAGTCTGTTTGTAGTGCACCAGCCATGTAGTGTGTTGAGATAGAGTTGAAGGAGATCTGTTGCTCTTTTTGGGTCATGGTGTGTGCATGTGAGTGTTATGTCATCTGCATAGGAGGCTAAGTTTATTTGGGGCGTATTGGGTGTAGTTATATCGTGCATGTACAGATTGAAGAGTGCGGGCGATAGGACGGATCCTTGTGGGACTCCGTTTGGAAAGTTTCTGATTTTAGATGACTGACCGGCAAAAGATACGTGTGCACATCTGCCTGCTAGGAAGTTGGCCAGCCACCTTTTTGTGTTGTTGTGCATGTTTGTGTTGTAGATTTGTTTGTTAGGTTGTGGCGGGGGATGGCATCAAAGGCTTTACTAATGTCGAGTGTGGCTAATAGTGATCTGTGTGGTGGTCTAGCTGAGTTGATGCCGTCGAAAGCTCTTTGTGTAAGGTCTGTGAGAAGAGTGTTTGTGGAGTGCAGTGGCCTAAAGCCATGTTGTGTTGGAGCTAGGGGTAGGTCAGGTGTAATTACAGTAGTTGTAATACTAGGCGTTCCATGACTTTGGAGGGGGAGCAAAGGAGTGTGATGGGGCGGTGCGAGGAGGGTAGCGTGGGGTCTTTGTTGGGTTTGGGGAATGTGATGATGATACCATGCTTCCAAATCTCTGGTATTGTGTTGTGTGAATAGCTGTAGTTTGATATGTTAGTGAGTGCTTGTATGCCTTGTGGTCCCAGGTGTCTGAGGTGTATGTTGCTTATGTTGTCTAGGCCACAGGCGGGTGAGTGCTTAAGATTGTTGATGATATGCTTTGTCTGGTGATTGGTGATGGGTGTATAGTCAGGGTCTGTGGGGAATTGTCTCTTACGTCGGATGACACGTCGGTCGTCTTTGTGAGGTTTTAGGTGGCTGACATGTGAAAAGTGATTGATGAGAGTGTTTGCTTGTTGTTTACATGAAGGAGTAGAGTCTGTTGATGTGATTGCAGCATGTGATTGTGTTGTGTTGCTGTTGGAAAGTGTGATGCTGTTTAGTGTTATGTAGAGTTTTTTGGGGTTTGTTTTGTGATCAAGTGTTTGTAGGAAGTTATTCCAATTTAGTTTTTGTTCTTCTTGTATTTTGTTGTTAGTTTGGGTGTTGAGTGCTTGAATTTGTTGTGTGACGTCTTGTGTGTGGGGTGCTGGGGAGTGTTTCAGTATGTCGCGTTGTCTGATGAGGTTTTGAATTTCTGGTGTGAAGTTGGGGTTGTGTCTTTTTCTGTTACCTCTTGGAATGTGTTTCTTGTCAGCGTTTTGGATAGTTTTATTGAGTATGTGTACAGCATTGTTGATGTTAGTGATGGGTGTACTGTTTAGAGTTGTGAAGTGTTGTTCTGTCTCATTTGTGAATGCTTCCCAGTTAGCTCTTTTATAATTGGTGTATGTGTGTTTGTGGCTAGCTGGGGTGAGTCTGGTTTTGGTGGTGATAATGATCGGGAGGTGGTCAGAGCCTAAGGTTCTGACCACCCTCCAGGATGTTGTGGGGGCGAGTTCTGGGGAGCAAAAGGTGATGTCTGGAGATGATGGGTTATAGAGGGCTTGGTGAGGAATATGGGTATGTTGATGGATGTCGTTAAGGATGATGAGGTTATCGGTTTGGTTTTGTAGTACCAGCCCTCTGTCTGTGTCGGGGTTGTCGACAAACCAGGCTGACGTCTTGGCGTTGAAGTCACCACCCAGGATGATGTGTGGGGTGTGTGGGGTGTTTGTGATGTGTTGTAGGTGTGGTCTGTATTCATTTGGTACTGTAGGGGATGTTTGGGGAGGGATGTATGTGTTTATGATGGTTATGTTGGAGTTGTTGCCAGTGCGTATTTTAATTGACTGTATTTCTGTTGTGTTATCATTTGGGGGGAGGAGGGATTTGGTTTGTACACTGGTTACTATGTATGATATATCTTTGTGTACCAGGGTGATGAGTCCACCGCCCCCGCCGACAGCCCGGTCTTGTCTGATGGTGGTGAAATTATGAAATGTGGGTGTCTTTTGTGTTGTGCGGAGTTTTGTTTCTTGTAAGATGGCAATGTGTATGTTGTGTTGTTTGATGAAGTGTGAGAGTTCGTGTTTCTTTGTGTTGATGCCATCTATGTTCAGTTGAAGAATGTTAATGTTATGTGCACGATGTATGTTGGGTGCTGCTGCACGAGGATGGGTGTGGTAGTACGTCCTAGCGTATCTTATATGCTCGCACACAGTCGGGGGACACCTCGACGACGTATACAGACAAATAAACAGACACAACAAAGCCATTCCAACAGCTTCCTCTATCTACAACATCCCTTCTCAGCTAGCTACACTTTCCCAGCCATATGGGCCTAGTGTACGTGCCTTCTGCGTGTCGTAAGAGGCGACTAAAGAGGTTGGGTCGGTGGGCTTGCGACCCCCACCCGGAAAAAATATCTAAGCAAAAAAAAACGAACGAACAGCCTCGGATGCGGACGGAACCAACGTTGACGAACCACGACCGACTAAGGACATGCCTTCGGACATTCTGAGAATGGCTACGTGGAATGTTAGTGGCATGAATGATGGCACAAAAGAGAGAGAGGTTCTGGAAGTGTTAGTGAATGCCAGGCTGGATGTATGTGGAATGACAGAGACCAAATGGAAAGGTTCAGATGTGAGAGAGTGGGAGTGTGGAATGGGTGTGTGTGCTGGAGTGAGTGAAGGAACAGCGAGAGAAGGTGCATGTTTGTTTGTAAGTAGCAAATGGAAGGAATGTGTAAGAGAGTATGGGTCTGTGGGTTCAAGGATTGTGTGGGTGAGAATGAAAGTAGGAATACAAACGTGGGTGATTGTATGCGTGTATGCCCCGACAAAGGATATACTTGAAAGAAAGAAAGAGGAGTTCTGGATGAATGTGGAGGCGTGCCTGGAGAAGTTTGACAAGAACGAAAGAATATTTCTGATTGGGGATATGAATGGTAAGGTGGGTGATAGGAAAGTTGAGGGAGTGGTGGGAGGGTGGGGGGTACCATCAGAGGTGAATGGGAATGGTAGTGCACTTGTGGACGTATGTGTGGGGAGGAGGCTGTGGATAGCCAACACCTTCTTCCGACACAGAATGATCCACAGGTACACATGGAAACGGATGTTGACGATGAAGGATAAGACAGTGGTGGAACGAAAGTCATTGATTGATTATGTATGTGTGGATGAACGAATGAAGAAATCTGTGATGGATGCTAGGGTGTATAGGGGTATTGGAGGGGGTCTGTCTGATCATTATGTAGTGGTAGCTAAGGTTAGGATACAAAAGAAGTGGGTGAGGAGAGCGGGAGGGAGGCGAGAGGAGGGTGGAATGGTGAGGAGGGTGGAGAGGTTGCAGGAGGAGGAAGTCAGGGAGGAGTACAGGAGAGCAGTGGAAAGACGACTAGGTGGGTTCGACCTGGAAGTTATGGAGGAAGTGGAGGAGATGAGCAAGGTGTTTAAGGATGAGATCTGTGCAGCATGTGAGGAGGTGTGTGGAGTGAGGAGAAGAGGGAGGGGAGTGAAAGGTACAGCATGGTGGACAGAAGAGGTAAGAATAGCTGTGGAAGAAAAGAAGAAAGCATATAGAGAGTGGTTGGGTAGTAGAGGGAATGAAGATTCCGAGAGACAGAAACGAGCGAGGTACGTGGAGAGTAAGAGGGTGGTGAAGAGAGTAGTGAAGGAAAGTAAGAGAAGAGTAGATGAGGAATTTGGAAGGAATCTGAGTGTAAAATGGAGGGAGAGTAAGAAACTGTTCTGGAAAGAAGTCAAGAAAGTTAGGGAAGGTAGCAAGGGAAACAGTAAGGGTGTGAAAGATAAGAATGGGATAATGCTAGCCGAGAAGCAAGAGAGAGTCGAAAGATGGAGGGAGTACTTCAGTGAGTTGCTAAATGAAAGGAATGAAGAGCCAGCAAACATAGCTGGATATGGTATGGGAGGGAGAAGAAGAGAAGTAGTGGAGGAGGAGGTGGGGATCAGGAGGTCAGAAGTGTGGGAAGCCATGAAAAGAGTGAAGTTGGGGAAAGCACCAGGAACAGATGGAGTGTGTGGGGAAATGTTGAGGTATGGTGGTGAGATAGTGATAGAATGGGTATGGAAAATGTGCAAACTAGCATGGGAGAAGGGGAGTGCACCCGATGACTGGAAGACTGGCATAATAGTCCCCCTATATAAGGGCAAAGGGGAAAGAGGTGTGTGGTAACCACCGAGGAATATGTCTTCTAAGCGTAGTAGGGAAGGTATACAGTAGGGTAGTGATTGAGAGAGTGAGAGTGAGAACGGAGAAATGGATAGGCGACGAGCAGGGAGGTTTTAGGAAGGGAAGAGGATGTGTAGATCAGATTTTTACCCTGAATTGTGTTGTGGAGAAGTATCTGGAGAAGAAACAAAAGGTGTATGTTGCCTTTATGGACTTGGAGAAGGCCTATGACAGAGTGGATAGAGAAGGTTTGTGGAAAGTACTTAGAATATACGGAGTAGAGGGCAAGTTGCTGAAAGCAGTGAAGAGCATGTATGAGGGTGCAAAGGCGGCAGTACGTGTGGAGAGTGAGCAGAGCGAGTTCTTTGACCTGAATGTCGGTTTGAAACAGGGGTGTGTGATGTCCCCGTGGTTGTTTACTGTATATATGGATGGAGTTATGAAAGAAATACTATCAAGAGCAGTGGATGTTGGTGTATCGCTGAAAAGGGAGGGAATTGAGTGGAAGCTACCTATACTGCTGTTTGCGGATGATACAGTTCTGATGAGTGATAATGAATGGGAGTTGCAGGGTCTGGTAAATGAGTTTGGAACAGTGTGCGAAAAAACGGAATTTGAAGGTAAATACGGGGAAGAGCAAGGTTATGGTCTTCGAAAGGGGTGAAGTCACAGAGTGTGAGGTGAAGCTGAACGGTCAGGCTATGGAGATCGTCAACTCTTTTAAGTATCTGGGCAGTGTGTTGAGTAAAGATGGGACTATGGATGAAGAGGTGCGGGAGAGGGTACAACAGGGGAAGAGGGTTGTAGGAACGCTAAAAGCAGTAACAAGAAATAGGGTGGTCAGTATGGAAGTGAAGAAGTCCTTGCATGACAGTGTGGTAATCCCGACACTGACTTACGGAAGCGAAGCATGGACGTTGGTTGAGAGACTCAGACCAAGAGTGAGAGCAGTGGAAATGAATTACTTAAGGAGTGCGTGCGGAGTTACATGGAGGGATAGACAGACTAATGAGGAAGTAAGAAGGTGTGGTGTGGAGGTAGATGTGCTGGAAAGTGTGAAAAGGAACAACTTGAGATGGTTCGGCCATATGGAACGTATGGAAAGCGAGAGAATGACTAAGAGGGTGTACGAGAGCGAGGTGGAGGGACAGAGGGGGAGAGGTAGACCGAATATGAGGTGGAAGGATGGAGTGAGGAACTACATGAACGAAGGCGGTGCTGGTTGGGGGGAGGGGCGTCGACTGACTGGGGACAGAGGTGCATGGGGGCGGTTCGTTCGTGGCCACCCCTTCGGGGATCACGGCGTCAGGCAATAGATAGATAGATAGAACAAAGCCATTCCAACAGCTTCCTCTATCTACAACATCCCTTCTCAGCTAGCTACACTTTCCCAGCCATATGGTCCTAGTGTACTGTCTGATAGTGTAATTGGATTTCAAATGTATGACTTAAACAAAACAGGAAAACAAAGCATTGAAAAAAATCCAGGATGGTACTAACGCGCTAAGGTTCTTCCAGCGACTGAAGAAAGACTCTCTGTTCATATCAGTTGGCTCACGAAGAAATTGTTGCATTAGAGTGGGAGGTGGAGAGCCAGGCGCTGGGGTACGTTACTGTAGCTGAAGTTCACCGTCAGATCTGGAAGGCCTGGAATACAAAAATAAAACCATTAATATAACTATCTGTTAGGTACAAAGCTGGTATCACACAAGTACTTTTTCACTCAACATTCATCCTCAACACTGGTCTGGCAGCTTATGAGGTAAACATTCAATAGATTTTGGTTACCTAATTCATCTACAGTATCATCAGTCAAGTTTCCAATACCAGTGCAAAATATTCCAGAAATGTTCCCAGAAAAATACTGACCATCGAATGTTGACTATAAAAGCTCTCGTGTGATACCAGCTTAACACAGAATAAGTAAATAATACAGGATATGTAGCCTTATTGGTTTTATATCCTACACAACTGAGCAACATGGGAACACTGAATGCATATACTGTATTTGTATTGTAGTATACTGTATATTGTTGTGGCCAGATAATTGAGATACAAAATTTAACACACATGAAAATAAATAATGACTAATGAAGCACAAAGGATCATTTAAACCGGCATCACATAAGCACTTTTTCGTTCAACATTTATCCTCAACACTGGTCTGGCAGCTTCTGAGGTAAACATTCAACCTAAAATGTATCTATCATCTGTCTAGTTTCCGATACCAGTGAAAAATATTCCAGAAATGTTTTGACTAGCCTATAAAAACTGTTGTGTGATACCGGCTTTAGTGTGGTATCATACAATAAACACTCAAAACACTACATAAGTGCCTGTTTAAAAATATATCCTGTACCACTACTGCAGTAGTATTGCAAAATAGTATTCGAGAGATGCTCTAAACATTCAATACTGTAGAATGTTTTATACATTCCAATATGTATGAAACCAATTGTGTACCATCTGAGAACTTATGAACTCATTAAAAATAAATATAGAACTTGCGAAACAAATATACCAGTACCAGAAACTGCACAATACATACAGTACATACATAACATTTTAAGACTGAGTGCTCCACACATACGTGCAGTTTCAGTCTCTTGTCCTAATGGCGGCGTTCCAAGCAACCCTGGGGTACAATGTAGAAATCGGGTGTACCGCCAGCCTTGTTTACAATACGCGGAGCCGGGGCGGACGCTTGCCATCATGCTCCTGTCTATTTTGACTGCCTTTGGATACAATAATATGTTGAGGGAGCCCCCCCTCACCCCCCCCCCCATGACATATTGTCATCATCATATATATTGCCAGCAGGGGGCAAATAACCGAAAAAAATCGCCGTCAAAATAGACGCGAACTTAACCACGGCGATCGACAAATGTAAACATGACGGCGGGGCGGCGTCGGACCTCTGCAATCATGTTCCCGTCTATTTTGAATGCCTTTGGATATAATAATATGTTTTGCCCCCCCTCACCCCCCCATGACATATTGTCATCAACTCATGATCATATATACAGTATTACCAGCAGGGTGCGGCAAATAACCGAATCTCCGTCAAAATATACGCGAACGTAACCGCGGAAATCGTCCTATGTAAACATGACGACCGTATGCCCGGAATCTACATCCATCCCCAACCCTGTTAACCCGGGAACTGCGGGGAGACTCTTAAGAGTTCCCCCGGCGGACTGCGGGAAGACTCTTAAGAGTAAGGGAGAAAAAAAATCCATTTAAACCACCCAAAAAAAAAAACTATTTTTTTGTTTTTATTTTTTTATTTTTTTATTTTTGTTTTGCCCCTGGGCCATGCCAAATATCACTCCTCCACCTCCCCTCCTTCCCCACTTTCCTCCCCTCCTTCAGTTATCACCTATTTTCCCTGTTATTCCCTTATACTGTGGTTAATTTTCGTGCTAACATTAGCGAGTTGGTAGCAGGGCGTTGTCATCACTGTTACCAAGCGTGGGAAAGAGCGAGAGAGAGACTATTGCGGAACAGTGTCTCTCCAGACAAGGGGAGGGGTGGAGGGCAGGGAGGTTGCCTCAGCCATACATTATGTAACTCCCGGCCTGTATCGCCGATTTTGACCATCCAAACACTGTTTCCACTTGTTTTATTGTTGTAACAGGTTAATAACTTTATAATCAACCTATAATAGGCACATATGGATAAGTATTAATGCTATTTATGGTAAAATAACGATGTTAGTGATGGGAACAGCTCAAATACGTCAGCACAGGAGTGTGGTGTCTCATACCCCCCATGCGCACTTCTTAGGTTAAGGGCTGCTTCACTTGTCAAGTTTTTGGATTTGAGATCGGCACGTATAGTCCGATCTCAGGTCTTCCTCGGTCAACCCCTTGGTGCAGCTCCCTCCACAAGACAAAACAAACTCATACAAATCACTGTGGAAGTAACATATTGAAGATTTAGCAAAACAATAAAGGTCTGCCTTACTCTCTGATGCCCCGATTTACAATATTATTATAGGTATTTAGGTGTTTGTGTTTGGGTTTTAGCTACTCTGAGAATGCTTCCCCATTTGCCCCATTAAGTTTAGGGTTTGCTAACATACATACATACAGTACATACAGTACATACAAGTTTAAAGACCGTTTTGTCCACAGAGAATGTGGTTACAGTCTCATGTCCTAAATGGAAGCTTTCCAGGCGGCCCTGTCAAGGGCTGCCTCTGTTGTCAAGTTCATTATTCTCAGATCGGACCGGAGTACCGAACCAACGTCATTCTAGGTCCACCCCTACGCGCAACTCCCCCAACGTTCACAGTCCGGCATTTCTTCACCCAGTTCTGATCATCCATTCTTTCCACATGTCCAAACCAACCAAGTCGGCTCGTGTGCATCACTTCACCGATACTCCTAATGCCCAGACGCCTTCTCCCACTAACTCACAACCCTACCTTTCAGAACGGTAAAACTTAAGGGATGTTGGTTCACTTTTTGGTTGATTTTTTCATTTATTAATAATTTTTCTAGTTTCCTCCCTAGACCTCCATCAAACTTTAAAAAAACACCCATTAGATCCCCCTTCTAGATTAATTTGTAAATTTTTCGGTAGAAAATGTCACGGCCAAAGGCCGATTCTTCCAAAAATTACAGGCCCACTATCGTTCGTCAGAAAAAAAAATCGACACCTAAATAGCACGAAAGGTTTTAATATTGACAAGAAAATAGGGCGGAAGGTCTTAAAATCGACAAACTAATTGGACAAGCATCTTAAAATTTGAAAACTAATGGGGCTAAACATGAGGGAGAAGGGGCTCTAGCAAAACGACACATTTCCCCTTAAGTTATTGAACCTATCTTACCCAAGCCTAGCTTTGTTTTTGCTCCAAAGAATTTAAAGCGTAAAACACCTCCAAGATACCTCTAAAAGATAATTTTGTTTTTATATAATATGTCCCGGTTCCTCCTAAAATACAGGCTTGCTATTGGTCGTCCAGAAAAAAGAAAGACTCCTAAATGGCACGAAAAGTCTTAGTCTTGACAAAGAAATGAGGCGAAAGGTCTTCAGGTTTTTGTTTGTTTTCAAACTAATAAATAGGGTGAAAGTCTAAAAATCTCAAAACTATATGGGGCAAAATATTAGTGAGAAGAGGCTCCCGAAAAAGAAAAAAAAAATCACACTGCCTTCATTTCTGAAAAAAATATAATTGTCAAAAGCCAAGATAAAAAGGCATCCTCATATCTTAAGAGGGTTTATTGAAAAGCTGGAGTCTCTTCGTTACAAGCTCTAGTTTTTTAAATTGAAATTTTGAAAGTTTATGACTATCATTTACCTTATTTTTATAGAGTAAATAAATCTAATATATAAAACTCTATAACTTAACTGAAATGCATACTGATCAAAAAGTCTTAAACAAAAAACAGCAAAACTAATCAATACCTTTACTGTACATGAAAAATTACAAATCTTTAATCAAACCATGGCCGTCACCTGGCCAGTATCAATATAATTTAAAATGTCAAACTTGCAATCTAAACAAACAAATTAGATTAAAAGTGTTAAGTTAAATCTAAAATAAAACTTCTAACCTCTTAAAGAAGGGTCCAATTGGAGAAGAAGCGAGGGATGGAGAAGGTAGTGTTCAACCGTCCCTTCTACCATCTGGCACCACTGGCAGTATGGGTTGGAACCAGGCTTCAGTTCGTTTAAGACTGGCAGCTTTGTGTGCAGGAGTATAAAAAGTTCTGGCACCTGCGAACAAAATCTTTTATCAGCCGAAATGAAACTGTATAAACTTAGTAAACTGAAAACAAATCTAGCAACTATAATCATACATGCATACTGTACAAGTTTAAAGGCCGTTTTGTCCACAGAGAATGTGGTTAGTCTCATGTCCTAAATGGCGGCTTTCCAGGCCGCCCTGTCAAGGGCTGCCTCTGTAGTCAAGTTCTATATTTTGAGATTGGACTGGAGTACCTGATCCCAAGTCATTCTAGGTCTACCCCTACGCGCAGCTCCACCCAAGTTCACAGTCTGGCATTTCCTCACCCAGTTCTGATCTTCCATGCTCTCCAGGTGTTCAAACCAACCAAGTCGGATCATGCGCATCACTTCACTGACACTCCTAATGCCCAGACGCCTTCTTAATTCCTCGCTAGATACCCCGTCCCTGAGATTAACCCCACATATCCATCTCACCATTCTCTTCTCATTCCGTTCCATTCTATTGATATCCTCCACTTTAATTGTCCACATCTCCGAGGCATTGGTATCGTGCTCCTAACACACGAGGTATACACCTTCCCTTTAAGGTTGGGTGGGAGCCCTATCATGGTCAGGAGTGGCAACAGCTCTCTAAACTCATTTAACACAAGATCTCCCTTGCTCGCTGCACATTCAAAGTCTATGATTCTTGTCAAAGGTCCTCTAGCTCCACTACATCTCTTGTGTACCCAGTCATTACAGACTCAACCTTGAATTGAGTTACTTTCCCACATATTGCGCATGGATAATCGCCGCTTCTTTCCATAGTTCCACGCTCTACTCCACTAATCATGACCTTCGTTTTATATATGTTAACTCTTAGACCCTTATTTGCCATACCCTCCCTCCATCTTTTGAACTTTGCAAGATTGTCAAGTAGGGAACTATACATAGTTACTTGTAATCCTATTAATTTTACTAAATTATTCAGTCAGTGGCACATATATTATTATGGTATAACTAATCTCAAATGATTACCTTCAATTTAACCCAGCCTTAGGAGGGCTTCTGCCCAGTAGGCTGTTGACAAATAGTTTTTATTATTATTACCTTCAATTTAATCATGTACGGTACTGTACTCCAGTTCGATGGCGGAAAGCCGCGCCATTTAGGATGTTTCCATATTAGAGTACCCCATGTAATAATTAGTTTCATTGATTTAATTATTAGGTTTATTTGTAAGTTAATTGGTGGGTTGCTGATATGATTATATGTGATCTACACACTCACCAGTCTAGAATTCTTCCTGCTCCAGTATGTTACCTTCTTTCGCTTGTATGTACAGTATACATATCACGACAAACTTCAACTTATCTGTACAGTACATGGAAAAGTTGTATCTTGTCTGATAATACACGCTCTTCGGTGATCTTTAAATGTAGGTCCAATAATCTGCAAATCAATGATAGGAATAGATACAGTGGAGGTATACCAAGTGTGACTGGTGTGGGGATGCAGTGGAGGATAGTAGGCTCATATAGTGTCCAGAGTACAGGTCTCCCTCACTATCCGATGCCCAAATTTACGCTATTATTACTGTTTTTTAGGTGTTTGGGTTTGAGTTTTGGCTGGTCAGAGAACACATCCCCATTTACCCCATTAATTTTAGGGTTCGCTATACGATTTTTCTATTTAAGATCGGGTTTTCAGGAACGTAACCCAATTGTACATTGAGGGAGACCTGTACTGTATATGGAAGAGAAAAGAAAAAAAACCTACTACAGCAATCTTATGTTGAAGATGCTTGAAAGATTGCCGTTTGAAGAAGATAGAAAGTTCAAAGAATCTTATCTATAAGTTTTGTAGGAAAAGAAAAAAGAAAATAATTGTGAAATTTTAGTGAAACGAGCACGACACTACGACTGTAATAACAGCATCACCTAGGAAAGCGCCGTTAGAAAGGCTTTGTATTCCGATCCACAACTGAACTGAAGTGGGTATGTATGTAGGCTATGTATTTATAGTACACAGGCACATACCCCATAGCTGGGGGTGGCCGACTCGAGACAGCCCAAATAGGGACAACACAACACAAAAACAAAGTATAAATTCACACACATCTAGGTCGCCCAGGAGA
The DNA here is from genome assembly GCA_032716605.1 of Paralithodes platypus. NCBI lineage: Eukaryota > Metazoa > Arthropoda > Malacostraca > Decapoda > Lithodidae > Paralithodes > Paralithodes platypus. The sequence goes on from CM064528.1 coordinate 8,984,303, forward strand.
AGACCTGGAGACCCAGGATCACCAGGGGCTTCCAGCATTTCCCCGGATAGCTACAATGCATTAGCCTGTTATGGTGGAAAAATATAGCCAGCTTTCCAAAGAATGTATCCCAAGTTCATGTCTTGGCAACTGCACCTTCTTTTATTTTCGGCAGAGACTCGTAATACTTCTGTGCATACTTACTTTTGCATGAAGGAAGGCATCTAGCGGTGAAAGACGCTACATTCCCACGTCATGGGAATTAAATTACTCTCTGGGCACCAACTCTAGCTTTCAAAACATGAAACTAGGATAAGTGCTATGACAGAATTCAATGCTCTCACAGGTTTACATAGGTATAGTTTGAAAGTTAGTATATGAATTTTCATCATTCTATGCATTATAAGTTATGGTAGTTAAATGCATTCATTTATTGGCAAGTGTACACATTTACTGAACAGTGGTCCCTAAAGTAGCAGTATTCCAAGGACTTATGTTGTCTCATCCCTGTTTTGGTTTGTATATTTTACAAGTTTTACATTTTAATTGGCCTTTGGCTTTAACCCAGGAAATGTGATAAGCCTTCCGGAAGGCATGGTATTTAATAAAAAAAATAAAATAAAATCCTTCAATTACTGTACTAGTGCCGAGAAATGAATACAAATCGGGTGACACATAGAAAGTACCTGTAGTGGCATCTCTCCATATCACGTCCTCCACCCGTCCCTCCCTCAACTTGACCTTTTATTGCAAAATTTTGTGGAGTTCATTGGCTAACCCCTTCAGCACGATGACATAATTTTCATTATGTTCTGGCTACCATTTTAGCATTTTCTTTAGCTTTAAATCAATCTCTACGACTCAAAGGGGTAAATACGATCTCAATAAACCCTCTAAATAACATAGGTCCCTCTTAACCCTTGAGACCCGGAAGGGCTCTTAAACACCCATAAAAAACACACCCGAGCTACCCGGAAGGGCTCATAAACACCCATGATCTCAAAGCCTGTAAGCTTGGTGTGCGAGGCGTCGGTCCGACGCATGTAAACAACAGCCGGCTGGACCGACGCCCCGCATCTCCGGCCACAAGAAGGAGTGCGTCGCTTGTTCGTGTGTGCCTGTATGTTATGGTTAAGTATCGAAAAGTAGTGTAAAGTGGCTGTTTTTGCCATAAAGTTATCTCCAATGAAATCATCATCACAACTGAACCAGTTGACTTAGAGAGCTCTACTTAACGCCATTCTACAGGTACGAAACACATCTACGCTTGGGGATGCGCGGGAATGCGGAAGCAAGCCAAATAACAAAGATGCGGTAGCCTAGGCGTAGAAGTTTTTCAGCCAAAACCCCCGGATTTTGGGGAATATATATATAATACATAGCCGGGGCTGGAGGGTTAAACAACACAAAACCATCAAATTTTAGCTAAAATCAAAGGTAAAAAGGAGTCATAGTGCTGGAGGGGTTAAATCAAATTAACAAAAGTAGGAGATCACATAATGTATTATTTACTTTTATCTTTTATCATTGGCCACCCCTTCGGGAATCACGGCGTCAGGCAATAGATTGATAGATAGACTTTTATCTTTTATTACACTAAAAACTGTACATATTGTTTCATAATAATTGTATGGAACCTATGTTTACAGTAAACCTATATAATACCTATCCTATAGTTGCATTGGCAATTGTAGTGATAAATATTAAATTGCATTGTATGGGCATTTACCATAGTACAATTGTACACAGATGAAGCAGAGACCATGTGCGGGAATGTGACTGAATAGAAGGTTCTCATGGATTTGTTTATAATATTACTATAGTGTGCAAGTTTCACATTATAATAGCTTGAATCTTTAAATGGTGGGTAGCATCCGGATATATTTAGGTCTTTTGTTATGCATTTTATGGCACCTATAAGGGGAGAGACTCGCATAGCTTTAGTGGAAGTCTGCTCAAAGTTGACCGAGGTATTTCCTGGTGCTCTCACGTGACTTTCACCCCAACCAGGTATCCACTATGCTTTGTTGATCATTAAATAATTTAAAAATAACAAAACCATTTATTTAACTCATTGCCATGGAAATATGAAGAAATTTTTAGTATCTTTTTACTGAAATGATACCATGCTTCAATATAAGCTATCAAAAGTTTTCCATGTCTCTTTCCTTTATAGAGATAAAATAAGTTAAAAACTATGAAATGTGCAAATTATTGCCCGCCCTTTAATGGTTGACATAAATGAGAGTTCACATATTTACTGTGGTGCTATTAGGTTTTGAAAAATCTAATTTGTTCATCATGCAAGATTTACATTATAATTACTATAAACTAACTATTTGATAGTGGCTAAATAAAGGTTAACTCTCCCAAAATTTGTCTCTACTTCATCTGTCCACAACTGTACATACAGTATATTAATATATATAATAATGTAGGGTTAATAAGAGTACAACAAAAGGAAGTACAGCTGCATTCAATATACCCAAACATGTTATAGTCTCAAACATAGGAATAATAGGAATAATGGGATGCAATGGGTAAAACTGAATAATGTCAATAAGATAATGTACAATGTTCTTGAGTGGAGGACCAACAGAGTAGAAACCCTTTAGCTGAAAAACATGTGAAGTACTTATAACTGTGTTGACTAAGAAATTATAATACACTATTTACACACAGTGGTCAGCAATGAAATAATAGTGATTAACATACATGATTGATTACAGAAAGGCGATATGAACAAACCATTCATAATATGCATAAAACTGTAATTTATGAACAAACAGTTTAAACAAGATAAAACTAACTTGAGGTTGTTTTTTAAATGTATGTTATATTTCATATGCTAATGCATGAGAATGATAGCTTAATTATTCTCAAACTATACATTATTGTACAGACTTTATGAATAATAATGAATGGTAGTAGATATACGTTGTTCTGCAAGTATTACAATAATAAAAATATATACAGGTACTGTATGTGCATAGCTGTATCTATAAAAATAAAAGCTTACTATACATATGGAGCTATGGTTCTGTGTATAGACAATTTAAAATCAAAAACAAATTTGATATCTATACACTACCTATACTGAAAAATATACTTTTTAAGTCTTTCGTGAGAGTGATATCTTTTTCATTATATTCTGGCTGTTACTAGAAGATTCTACTCAGCTTAAGAAGGAAATCTAGCAATAAAAAGGCTACTAACTATCTCAATTAATCATTTTAGCTACTACAGATCCTTCGTAAGCAGGAACAAAATTTCTAAATATATAGTAGAATAATATAGACGTCATCCGTACTGAAAGAATTAAAGAAAGTACCGGTACTGTATTGTACAGTTCAATTTATAATGATTACCGTACTGAATAATGATCATGGGTCAGTCAAATAATGAGGTAATTTCTTAAAACTGACTATTCCCTATGATTATCTGGTTATTACATTTGATTTCCACATAGCAATTTTGATGAGTTCTTTTGCATTTATCTTGTGTCGTCCCAGTATTGGTTTGTTTATTTCGCAAGTTTTACATTATAATCGGCACAAATACGAACTTCTTGATATAGTAACTCCATCTTTAGGTTCTTAAAAAACATATATGCTAAATAAGGTAGGAGAAGGCAGTAAAGAAGTACAGTATTATATAATTCATCCACAGCAATTAGATAAAATTAAATTGTATAGATTAATATCTTACACATACTTTATTTTCTGAATGACACTATATTTATCTATAGTAAGGGATTGGAATATAAGACTGCCACTAAAAAAAAACACAATTAGAGTTAATAAGTCTCTATAATTGAACAGGGCAACATTCATAACTTAATTTTATGAGTATGTACATATCTTTTTGTATTATGGAACAATAATGAATAATTAACTAATGGTGAATCCAAGTAAAGTACAATATAAAAATAAATAAATCTGGGAATCATTTATCATCTTAAACGCTGTTATGGAAATAACAAGTATGGTATTTTATTTCCACAAGTAATTCTGAAGTACAACAATAATAAAAATCTTAAAAAGTTTTAAAAAGAGGCTTGCCTTTTTTAAATTGTTCAGACAAAACAAAAAATGCATGGTAATAGCGAGAATATAATACATTGGAAGAATGGCAATAGCGAGAATAAAATGGATTGGAAGAATTATAATTGAGCTTATACCCATCATTTCTCAACCCTATTAGTTTGTTCTTGAATGTCACAAATACTTAAGTCGCTACTGCATTAAAACCGCCTCCAATTCTTTAAATCATCACTATACCTTCAAGAGTTAACCCTCCAGCCCCGGCTATGTATTATATATATATTCCCCGAAACCCGGGGGTTTTGGCCAAAAAACGTCTACGCCTAGGCTACCGTATCTTTGTTATGCTGACTGCTTCCGCATTCCCGCTCATCCCCAAGCGTAGATGTGTTTCTTACCTGTAGAATGGCATTAAGTAGAGCTCTCTAAGTCAACTGGTTCAGTTGTGATGATGATTTCATTGGAGATAACTTTATGGCAAAAACACACTTTACACTACTTTTCGATACTTAACAACAACATACAGGCACACACGAACAAGCGACGTACTCCTACTTGTGGCCGGAGATGCGGGGCGTCGGTCCAGCCGGCTGTTGTTTACATGCGTCGGACCGACGCCTCGCACACCAAGCTCACAGGCTTTCAACCACTGGGCGTTCAAGAGCCCTTCTGGGCAGCTCGGGTATGCTTTTTTATGGGCGTTCAAGAGCCCTTCCGGGAAGGAAGGGTTAAATTACTCAGTTATATAATAATTATACTCATCTTGGGTCTCATATTACGTCTTTTTAATGAGTTCGTCCAAGGTTTGGTTTGTTTATTTTAAGTTTTACATTATAACTAATTTTTCTTCCAGAGGAATTCATGAGCGCTAGGAATACTTACCAGAGACTATTAACCCAGATGCAGGGTGTCAAACAAAAGCTGAGTTCATTATTTGTAGTCTATATTATTGTATATGTCATGATAAAATTAGGGTTTATAGTTCCTATTATGTATTTAGAAGTGATAAAATGGTCAAAACAATGCAATTCCATGTTCATTTTCTTGTATTCCTCCTCATATTCATTCAAGTATTCAAGCAAAATTACTCCACTTTGACACCCTGCCCAATTGGAACATTACAAAAGTCCACTAACTCAAGGTTCCTAATTACTAAGTGAGCAGATACATTGTGTGTGACGAGACTGCCCATACATCTCCACCTACATGGGATCAAACGTGGGCCCTCTCGGTTCAAAGTATTTAAGATTAGGATGGTAGCGTTGACTAAAGAGAACTCTATGGCGACTTTTAGAACAGGCAGCGAATTACAGTGGAAATTTTAGCATTGCATATAAAAAATCCTACATCCCCTGTGGCCTCTCAAATTTTGTTTCCACATAGCGATTTTGATAATTTAATTTGACTTTATATTGTCCTTGTCCCAATTTTGGTTTGTTTAGTTTGCAAGTTTTACATTTTAATTGTTTCAAGGCCAAGTTGGCAAGTCTAGTCTGAGAATAAAGAAAATTAGATAAAATTTAAAATATATAATAATATATATGAAGACATATGAAAACCTTATACCATTTTCATTCCAACCAATGTATCTCGATCATATTGAAATAATTTCAACCAGTTCATAATCCTTACATCCCCAATGGCCTCTCAGCGACAATAGTACCGTTATCGCACAGGTCCTTGGCGATAGAGGCCAGTTCATAAGCCTTACATCCCCAATGGCCTCTCAGCGACAATAGTACCGTTATCGCACAGGTCCTTGGCGATAGAGGCCAAGTCTTTAAAGTTACTCTGGGAGACACTAGACTTCACCGCTGTCAGGTTTAGCTGGGTGCGATCGGAGGCCTGAGAAGAAAGAGTTTTATAAATTTTTGAGCAACCTATTATAATTCCTGTAAGAATTTCTTGTGATATATACAGTACCAGCGTGTATCAAAATCAAAATTGTTAGAAATGGGTTTTTTAAGGGAAATTTTTAATTCACAATTAATATAGTACAGGCACAAGAGAGAAGAAAGTTGGCTGTGATGGAGATGAGCTGCTTGAGGAGTATGTGTGGAGTGACTCGGAGAGACAGATTGAGGAATTAAGAGGTACGTAGGAGAGTGGGACAGCAGGAACCCTTATCGGCCAGAGTGGACAGGAGGGTGCTATGTTGGTATGGACATGTTGAGCGAATGGGAGATGAAAGGCTTACAAAGAGAGTATATGAGTCAGAAACAAGGGGAGGTAGAGGGCGAGGAAGACCTTGGATGAGATGGAGAGATGGTGTAGTACAAGCGTTGAAAGGTAGAGATGACTGAAGAACAGGGAAGAGAAGTGGTAATGAATGGAGAATGCTTGTGAATAGATGAGTGATAACGCAGTCGTAGGGAGAGGGGATTGACGCCTGGCCTGGGGAGCCAGTTTATGTTGTGAAGGGTTATGTCTGGATGCAAGGTGGGCGGGTATTGTGGTATGGTTCCGCTGCGTGTCTGCCTGCGGAGACCGTAACCTCTCCAGGAGGTCTGGGACTGGGGGAGTGCTGGAGGCCCTTAGTGATCCTTGGTCTCTGGGTCTTCTTCTCCTGGGCGACCTAGATGTGTGTGAATTTTCAATTTTGTTTTTATGTTGTGTTGTTCCTGTTTGGGCTCTGTCTCGAGTCAGACACCCCCAGATATGGGGTATGTGCCTGAGTATATACATACATACATTTATACAAAGTACTTTGGAGGTGATCTGACATGGTTATAATTAAGTACTTTCCCAGACAGAAGTAAGGCATTGTACCGTACTGTAGATAAAGATGAAAATGTATATGATTGACCTACAATGATATCCTAGTCCACATAAGTATTTACCTAAAAAATTCAGAATACCCTACTAACTTATAAATCTATACACAATACATAGAAGACTTTCTTTTGCACTTCACATAATCTACTCACCTCATTGACCCATACTCGGGCAATCTTCTCCTCGTGTGTGCAGGAAGGCAGGTTCATGTTAAGGGCCCTGGTGGCTCGTGACAGAACCACCACGCTGGCGTACAAGTCTATGGCTGAGTTGGCCAGGCGGTTGAGGAGGAACTGTTCGTGGACAATATTCTTTCCGTGCTTCATCAGGAGGCCCTCAGAGCAGTAGCCGAATGCCTCGATGCCCTGTTGAATGGAAGAACAAACTAACTTGACCTGAAAGAAGCTATATTCTTGTCAACATAGAAGATAGAGGAAGGAAATAAACAAAGATAAGCTCTATACATCTAATGGTAGCCTCTATTTATGAGAAATTTGTAACGTTACCAATAAAGTGCTCCTCCTTAAATGTTGTTTTAATCCTTAAATATACTGTATATAATGTGTACCACCTCAATAAAATGGTCACAGACAATAGGCAGACCCCATAACTCTCATAATAAGTAACACCCCCTTCTTAACATTAATCATCAATTACAAAACCCAATGTACTTGAATAAACTAATGAAAACATATGGTCCTCCCGGGATTCAAACTCGGGACACCACACCCAGAACATAAGCATCTAAACCATTACACCACCAACACAAAGAGATCAGCCATCCTCCGTCATATTGGTGCCACTAGTGTTATTAGCCTCTATACACTCAAGGATGTCATACCCATAATATACATTTAGTAATATTGGTACAAGTTTGGTCTGTGTATGTAAATTTTAAACGATGATAATTAAAATAAGACAATTTTATATCATTACAGCACCAAAAGGCTGTTCAAAGAAAATATGGCCAATCTTACTACAGGATTTCTAGACAGACCCAATGGCATCCAAAGAAAAAATTACCTATCTCACTACAGGATTTCTAAGCAGACTCAATGACATAAGCGATTATCTGGAGGTGAGGTCCTCAAAACAGGTACTGTACCTACCCGTAGCACTATCGTTAGTGAGTGCTGTAATTTTTTGTAATATTATAGATATCTTATCAATATTTGTATTTTGTACTATTGTTAATGTCTTGTAATGTTGCAAATTTGATTTTAAATGAACATTTTGACATTTGACATGTAGTTTCTTCATTCATGCAGAGTTTAGTAAAAATTTACCAGAACGTCCCGGACTTCTCAAATCGACTAATTCCTTGAACGTGACGATAGTGCGTTGTTATGTGTGCGATTAGTTTGCTTGGGACCCAGATTAACTTGCTCATGTAGTAATGTACACCGTATGTGGTGGATTGTGTTCTTTTATTTCATAAATTTTATTTTAGTAAGCGTTTCCACATAGCGATTTTGATAAGTTAATTTGACTTTATATTGTCTTTGTCCCAGTTTTGGTTTGCTTTGTTTGCAAGTTTTACATTACATTAGTTTACATTAGTTTACGTAATAAACTTTCCTTTCCCTAGTAGTAATATCGATAGTAAAATCACTTATAATTGTTTTTATTCCCAATTAATAAGATTTTGTAAAATCTGCACTAAAGTAGATGACTTTTGGGCTAGAGCTAGGTTACTATACAGACTCTTAGTGGACAGAGGTTTTGAGGCAAGTAAATTGTTCCATAAATTTAATCTTTTTAGGGTCAATTATTGTGACTGTATTCTAAAATTTGACATCAATAATTTTAATCAAGCATTTTTAACTTGAAGTTTCTTGTATAACCTCTGCTTACTTTTTGTCTGTATTTATTGTTTATCTTTTTCTTTTTCTATTATTATTATTATTATTAATATTGATGATTTTTTAAATTTATTGTTCTTGTTAAAAGAGTACTCTTTGTTTAAATCTGTTGTTACTTCATATTTTGCAATTATTTCTCTTTATATTATATGTATTCATTGTCGATAGTATCAATTGCTTACTTTTGCGATTTCCTTAGTTTATTTGTGCTATAAATGTAGGTTATTTGTAGGGTAGTTATTGATAGGGGTCACTTGAGGCATGCTATGCTTACAGGTACATACCCGATAGCACTATCGTTAGTGAGTGCTGTACTGTATTTTATATATTATTTTGTAATACTATAGATATCTTATCAATATTTGTATTTTGTACTATTGTTAATGTCTTGTCATGTTGCAAATTTGATTTTAAATGAATATTCTGACATTTAACTTGTAGTTTCTTATTCATGCAGAGTTTAGTAAAATTTGCCAGAACGTCCCGGACTTCCCAAACTTGACTACTTCCTTAACGTGACGATAGTGCGTTGTTATATGTGCGATTGGTTTGCTTGGGAAACAGATTAACTTGCTCATGTAGTGATGTACACCCTATGTGGTGGATTGTGTTCTTTTATTTAATAATTTTCATTTTAGTAAGCGTTGTTTCCACATAGCGATTTTGATAATTTAATTTGACTTTATATTGTCCTTGTCCCAATTTTGGTTTGTTTAGTTTGCAAGTTTTACATTTTAATTTAACCTTCAGGCCCAGCCTAGAGATCTGATTTCAGCCTTCTCGCTGCACCCCTTAACCCGTACAGCCCCAGCGACGCGTCTGACGCGTCGGCGATGTATGTAACGCACAGCCCCAGAGACGCGTCACCCTAATTGCACCGACCGTAACCTCAGGTGTAGCCACTCAAGAGGGCTCAGATTTGTATGGGAACTGTGTACGTATCCCACGCAACCGTGCCGATGGTTGAAAACTCTCAAAGTCCACGTGAGTGCGCGTGAGCGCGCAATAACCTGGTTTTTTGGGGTAATTGCCTTCAATTTTTTACTCTTGTAAAATACGTTTTCGGGGGCTCTGTAGGACCATTCTTTAAGCTTTTTGAGCAGTTTTTCGTGGTTTTTCCTTCATTCCTAACCCATTCGCTATTGTTTCTGGAATAAAACAATTTTTTGAAAACCGGCCGGGTTCTGGTGAACAAACATTACAAAACTAGCCGGGGCTCCACGGGTTAAAGGGGGAAAGCTTTTCGGAAGTGGCAAAACATATTATAGTACATCAATATGGTGTTAATTCCTTGTCAGGGATAAAATAGTCAAATAAGTAACCCATGGACTGCGAAGGTCTTCTCGGAAGCCACGGCATTTAGACGTGTACAAATAACCCTTCAAAAACCATACCAGTGCCAGGAAATTTCTGAAATTAGGGCGACACATAAAAAGTAGTGGCATCTTTCTATACCACATTCTCCACTCTTTTCCCCCTTTATACCCCCCCCCCCTCAACTTGGCCTTATATTCTGCACATGTTCTAGCAGTTCATGGATTAAATTAGTGCTGATAGGTATTAAGTAACACCCCATTCTTAACATTAATCATCAATTACAAACCTCAATGCACTTGAATAAACTAATGAAAACATATGGTCCTCCCGGGATTCGAACTCGGGACACCATACCCAGAACATAAAAATTATCTCACCCTTCCAAGTAGCTGCGCAGATTCTTGGAGATTGGGGTGAACTCCCTCGATGGTGCCTCCTTTAGTGAAGCCAATGACCCGCTTGGCCCTCTTGGTACCCTCTCCGAAAATAAGGCCCATGTTAGCTGCCGGGTTCTTGAGAGCCTGTTGTAGCTCCTTCAGGTGACTACCGGCATATTGAAGACCTGGGGATGCAGAAACAATACAAATTATACCAGTTCTATTTGATGATGTCTGCAAGATAGAGGATAATATCCAAACACACTACAGTAAATCCAGTTCAGACTATCACCCTAGCCTTTCGGACAAGGTTCGCACTTCTGCACAAGGTGTCCCCCTGATTAGTCAGAGAGAGGGGTTCTTCATATAAATATCTTCATTATTCCTATACACTGACCCACACCCACCAGTCAGAGCCACAAAGAGGCGGAGAATGTCGTTAGTTCCCTCGAATATTCTGAAGATACGCAGGTCCCTCATAACTCGTTCCAAGCCTGTGTCCTTCATGTAGCCCATTCCGCCCATCACTTGAATCGCCTCATCCGTTACATTCCAAGCTGCTTCGGAAGCAAAGCACTAAAAGAGAAAATAGATGTAAGTTGGAGATTTTTTTGTCATGTTACATGAAAAACAAAATAAATGCTACTATCATCTAGTATATAAGTTTCACATACCGGTATCTTATTATATGCCTAGTTTTTTCTCACTGACCTGATGATTTTTTTTATTTAATTAAAGAATCTAATATACCGACACATTTTCTGTTACTTCTCAATTTACTCCTCCTGTAGTGTTTGCAAGTACCGGTCGGCTTTGATATGGAAGGCTAGGCCATAACAAGCTATCAATATTACCTTGCTGATGGCTGCTTCCAGGTGATAGTCCTTTGATCCACCATCCATGTTGGAAGAGATCATGTAGGCCATTGACTCGGTCACATAGTGCAACATAGCCATACGTGCCAGTTTCTCCTGTTGAATAAAAAAGAAGGGTAAGTACAGTATTATACCTTTTTGCATAACTTAGTTGGGTTTGTTGAGTGACTGACTGCCTGAGAGATTAAGTAAGTACCGGTATCACATGAGAGCTTTTATCACCAATGGTCAACATTTCTAGGAACTTTTGCATGGGTATATGCAACTAGACTCAAGGATAGATGAAATGAGATGAAAATTATACAAAAGGTTTACCGTACTGGTACCTCTTATGCAGCCAGACCAGTGTGACAATAAGAGTTGATGATAAAGCTCTCCTGTAATATATTCATAACGGTGACCGGAAAACTCAACCAGTAGACCATTTCAACGAGTACCAGATCAACCAATACGGTTAGGTTAGTACAGTACTATATTTTGGCACTGGTTTGGTTGGTCTTGGTTGATAGCTACTGGTTGAAATGGTCTACTGGTTGAGATGTCCGGGAACTCTTCATAACTCTTTCCTTCCCCCTTGTCTCATTGATATTTCTACCATATGAGAAGAGTTAACAAAGAAATGGATGTGGAAATATATAGCATGTTTGCTCCTTCAATTTAGTCCTTTTTGAGTTACAAGAGGTCAAGGATCAATATTACTGATCTAGGTACAACAACAACTAGAAGTCTTACAGGGCTGGCCTGTAGGATTAGGTAAGAATTTCTATACAGGTATATCATTGCCAATTAAGAGGTGATGAACTTGGAGAGAAATGTATGGCATAAATTATGGTAATAGAGCAGAAAAAAAAATTGCAAAATCTCATGAAGAATTTTTTTTCTTTAAGGAATTGTAGAATAGCATAAATAGAAAAAGTTAGGGAGCCGTTTAAAATATGTATATGCTCGGGCACATACCCCATTGCTGGGGGTGGCCAACTCAAGACGGAGCCCGAAATAGTTGGCATAGGGGTGAGAATATGTAGGACAGTCAGTAAGAATATGATGAACAGTGCGTACTGTATAACAATGAGTACATTGAGAAATTGAACCATTGGGAGACGCCATAAAATGGCCATGTGTTCTGGCCTAGTTATAGTGAATTGACTATAGTATCTAGTCATCGATCGTATAATTTGTGCAAAATATCCATCACTGTACCATGCTGCAGGTTTATCATTTGGCAGGAATTTGATTAGCCTATGAATATCTGATCCAGAGAGGAAAGGAAAGTATAATGGCCAACTCACCTGAATAGTCCCATAGCTGTCAATCCTGTTGCCAAACTGTGTGCGGGTAGTGGCGAAGTCAACGGCCTTCTTGATAGAGTAGCGCATTGTACCAGAGAGAGCTGCAGCCATGCCGAACCGTCCGTTGTTTAGAATCTCCATGGCAACCTGAGGAAGTGTGAGGCATTAGAGATAAAGATATTTGAGTCTGTAAGAAAGAATAATAAAATTGAATGTAATAGGAAGTATCAAAGCAAATCTACTAATTTGATTATAAATCGGTCAGGCTAGAGTAAATTATTCAGATAAGGAAAAACAAGAAGTCAAAATTGGGAAAGAAAGGGCCCTTGAACCAAATAAAAGAATCAACTCTTCATAATATATTCTAGTTAGCAAGTAAACAACAATAATATCATTATACTGTATACTTAAAAGACAAAACATCACTAGGGAAAGGAGCACTGTTTCATTTACCTTAAAACCATTGCCAACTCCTCCAAGAACATTCTCGGCAGGAATCTTGGTATCCTCGAAGTATACCTCAGCTGTGTTGGAGGCCTTGATCCCCATCTTCTTCTCTGGGGCACCATTGGTCACGCCACCAAATGAACGCTCTACGATGAATGCTGTCACCTTGTCCCTCGTTGTTCCTGGTGATAATATGAAAATCATTAAAGTCATTCTTCACTTAAAGTTTGTAGCTATCTTACTGATACACAAGAATTTTAATGAAGCATATTTTTTTTAGATATGCACTCTTTTTGTCAGATTCACAACTTAATAATTATGCATAACAACTTCAATGGAATCTTGTTACCTGCTTATTTAACACTGTAATAATGAACCAACTTAAAAGAAGAGGACTTAACCCTTCCTGCCCGGGTGTCATTTTAAAATGACAGCGCGGCAGATGGCCAGGAACCCGGGTGTCATTCTAAAATACGTAAGCTTGAAAGCCTCTTAACCCTTGGGATCCGGGAGGCCTCACATGAGGCAAAATGGTCGGCTAAAAATCGCTGCTATAATTATCAGAACTCGGCACCACGCGTTGTAGCGACGTCATCTCTACGGCATTCTACAGACAACAAAAAGTTCTACAATTTGCAAAAAAATTGACTGCTCTTCAGGGCTCTAGGTGGTCTCAATCAGTAGCTACTGAATTATGAAGTTGATTTTACCAAAATTCATATGAGGCCCCCCGGATCCCATGGGTTAAACTTGGTTTGAAAGCCGTGCGTCCGACGCATGTAAACAAAGCCTGTCTTTGCGACACCACACCTCCGAAACCAAGAAGGAGACGTCGGATCAATGTTGTTATTGTATGCTATGACGAAATTAGTGTCTGCAAAGGTCCGATATTGCGAACATCGCATCGAATCTCTCTCCACGGAAATCGTCATCACAACTGAACCAGTTGATCTAGAGAGCTCTACTCAACGCCAGTTTACAGATCAGATAAGAAACAGCACTACGTTTAGAGATGCGTGGGAATTCTCTATCAGTTAAATAACAAAGATACGGGTAGCCTATTAAAGCCATTTTTCGACCAGATCGCCCGGATCTCAATAACGTCCTTAGGATGGCGAGCCCGGGCAAGAAAGGTTAAAGTGCTGACTGCCTGTAATAATATAATCCTCAATGAGTCATTATATCAGTGCCTTGCTTATCCCTTCATAATTGCTGAGGGGCACAGGGCCTTAGGTGGGGCTTTGGTTTCCTGGGCGTTTCCACACCCTCCTCAGCTCCCTGCCTTGGAGTGGCTTCGGTCACCCAGGCTTTATTAGTGGTAAGCAGGAAGGGTTCTGTGGGGGCGCTCGTTTATGGCCTTGGCCTTGCTCGGGACCTTGGGGCTGTTCGGCCAGACAGCCTGGAGAACAGCAACAATAACAATCCCTTGGAAATTATACCTATTTTTTTCTGGCACCCTCTTTCCATACATTCGTTACACATTGATCACTGAACAGTCTACAAATCAAGCTCTCTCTTCCAGGACAGTTGTTTGGTGGTGAAATTATAATGTAAAACTTGCAAATATACAAACCAAAACAGGGACGACACAATACAGTATAAAGACAAAAGAACTTATTGGGAGCTTAAAAGTTAATTGACAATTTCTGCCTCCATTACAACATCATTTTGATATTAACCCCCCAGACCCGGTTGGGCTCTGAGGCTTCCATAAAAAACACCCCCCCGCGCAACCCGGAAGGGTGCTGAGGCTCCGGCAGCTTGAAAGCCTGTAAGCTTGGTGTGCGAGGCGTCCGTCCGATGCATGTAAACAACAGCCGGCTGGACCGACGCCGCGCATCTCCGACCACAAGAAGGAGAGCGACGCTTGTTCGTGTGTGCCTATATGTTATTGTTAAGTAGTGTAAAGTGGCTGATGTTGCCACAAAGTTATCTCCAATGAAATCGTCATCACAACGGAACCAGTTGACTTAGAGAGCTCTACTTAACGCCATTCTACAGGTATGAAACACATATACACTTGGGAGATGCGCGGGAATGCGGAAGCAGTCAAAATAACAATAATACGGTAGCCTAGGCGTAGACGTTTTTCGGCCAAAACCACCGGGTTTCGGGGAAATTATATAATATAATAGCCGGGGCTGGAGGGTTAAAGCACATAATCTTCAATACTCATATTAAACATAAAAATAAACAGCGTAAATACCCCAAAACATTATGATAACTCGTAGTGAATTCCCGACTCCTACAAATCACTGCTAAAACTGCTTATGTGACATCGATTTTAGCAATTATACACACCTGTCTTGGGATCAGTAACGGGGGTCTGGGCAAACACAGTGAAGACTTCAGCCATGCCACCGTTACTAATCCAAATCTTGGATCCGTTGAGCACATAGTGGGATCCGTCCTCGGAGGGTACGGCGCGACTCCTGATGGATCCTGCATCTGATCCACTGGACGGCTCAGTGAGGGCGAAGGCGGCAAAATGCTCCCCTGACGCTACTCTAGGCAGGTACTTGGATTTCTGCTCAGGGTTTCCAGAAATTAGGATACCCTGCGGTGGAGAACAAATTGAACCTTTTAAGTACCATGGTGTCTCTTTATACTCTATTCTAATTAGCATTAAGATGGTTGAATTCACTTTTGGAAAGAACAATTACAAAAGGGAGGTACTGTATATAATTCAAGGTACAGTACTGTATATAAATAACAAAATACCTTTAATATTCTCATTGGAATGCATCTATCCAGTGATAAAGGATTACCTGGTACACAATAAATTAAAACTTCTTTTTGAAGATATAAAAAAGGTAAACACAAAATTAACACTGTTAAACTCTGCACAGAAGTAGTATGATAAATTAGCAATAACAGTACAGGTGTCCCCCACTATCCGATGCCCCGATTTACGATATTATCATAGGTTTTTAGGTGTTTGTGTTTTGGCTGGTCCGAGAACGCATCCCCATTTACTCCATTAATTTTAGGGATGGCTATATGATTTTTCTATTTAAGATCGGGTTTTAAAAACCGTAACACAATCATATAACGAGGGAAACCTATACATAAATCAATTATGAGTCCCAAAAATGCTAGATTCTCAGGAGTGCCGGAAAATCAGCTGCTGGTTCAACATAGGACTTTTACTGTACGATACCTTGAAGCCGATGGACTGGTGAGCTCCGAGAGTGATACCAACACCCAGGTCGTGTGAGCCAACAATCTCCACCAGCCGGGCGTACTGGGTGTTGTTCAGTCCTACTCCTCCATGTTCTGTGGGAACCTGAAGGGGGTAGAGAAGGAGATTAGGCACCATTTAAAGGGGAGATGGGCTGGATTTTCTGGTCCCCCTTCTTCCTCATGTTTAGCCCCATTAGTTTTGAGATTTTAAGATGTTTGCCCCATTAGTTTGTTGATTTTAAGACCTTTCGCCCCATTTCTTTGTCAATATTAAGACCTTTTGGGCCCCTTAGGTGTCAATTTTTATCCTGGCGAGCGATAGCGAGCCTATAATTCTAGAGGAATCGGCATTCGGCCGGGACATTTTTCTACCAAAAAATTTACAAATTAATCTCAAGGGAGATCTAATGGATGTTTTCTTAAGTTTCATGGAGGTCTAGGGAGGAAACTAAAAAAATACATTAATATATAAGTAAATAGACCCAACAAATAACCACTGTCCCCTAAAAAGGTATTTCTTGGCGAGTACGGTACAGTATATAGCAAATTATAGTACAGTGGAATGAATAGATTCATAGGTCACCCAGACAAATACCACTACAGTAACGGTAATACTAAATAATAAATACTTTACATTCCATACTACAGATATTGAATAAATTAACTGGGAAACTGGAAACAATGTAGGATATTTAGAATATCTGATATGTGTTTAGAACTTTAGATGGATTAGAAACAATCTGGTATTAACCTCTTGGATTAATTCCCGTAAAATAGATAACACACAAAAACAATAGAATAAAAACACTCCTACTTTGTTTAAATCAGTACCTTACTATATTTACAACAGAAGTATTATCAACTAACCTGAAGACCAAAAGCACCCAACTCTCGCAGCCCCTGGAGTGTGGTCTCGTCAACCTTCTCCATACTGTCGTTTTTCATCGCATCGTTGCACTCCTGGAAGATGAGTGTGTGGGTGAATATCAGTGTCTCAGAATTATATGAGAGATGTGAATGATAGATAGCCTGCCTGTAAATCAATGTACTCATAATTAAATATATTATAGCCCACCCTCACTCAAACTTCAATGTTATAAGGGTGTATAATCTATATAGTACTGTACTGGGATTAACATCAACATGAAATGTGAGTAGCCTATAGAAACAGCTCTACCCAACCTTATCCGTATCCGTCTCTCTATTATACATATACTGTCCTTCTCTCCTTGTAAATTTCCCCTACTAGACAAGACAGAGTAAGGGGCAAGGGAACGCGAAAGTGGTCCCGGACCCTAAAAATTTGAACTTTTAATATTGTTTCTGTTCGGGCTCTGTCTCCAGCCGGCCACCACCAGCTATGGGCTATGTGCCTGAGTACGGTATATACATACATACATGCATTACTTGCTATAATTGCTTTCACTTAAGGTATTGTTTTTTTTTTTTGTGATATGCTACAACCCAAGGGGAAATTACTTAAGTAATACAGTATATACCCTATTAGTATTATCTTATCACGTTATCACTGATGAGATAGTCAGGCATTGCGTAAACTGGCGTAGGCTAAACAAACCCGACAACCTGTCTGAGCAGTGACTCATAACTATTATATAATTTCCTTAACCTCTTCTAATATTAAGAAATGCGAGTAAACATTTAAAACTATTGAGCCAAGAATCTACAGCATTATAACACAGAAAATACCCGGACCTCCAATGTTTTTCCATCATTTTTCTGATTGTAGGTGTTGGGGAACAAAAGATTAGTTTCTGTTCCCACACATTCTCCATGCCTCAGAATATGACCAGCATGATGTGCTATACCCTGTTCCAAGTAAGTAGGCCAAAACTCAAACATTTACCTCTATAGCTCACAAACGACTAGAGTAATCAAGCTAATATTTCTGCTATTTGGGATGGGTCAGCCAGGGAATAGGTGTGGACATTTACAGCCCATTTGCTCTAGCCCTTTTTGAGCTACAGGGGTTAAGGTTCACAAGTTCTGGATTACTTATTTGGAACAGGATATAGCCCGCTCCACAGCGGTTAAGAATTTAAGATTTTCACTAAATTGAACTATACTGATACAGTAGCCTACCTGAAAGAACTTTTCTGTGGGGTCGACAAGCATTTCTAGAGTCTCTTTCTCCTCTTCGGTGAGATGGTAGGGATAGGGAAGGGCCTGGTCCGTAACTGCCGCCCCTCGGAACATGTTCATCACAAAAGACTTATTGGGCTTAATTTCCTTGGCCATCTGTTTCTCTTTTCGACCTACATTCTTGTCGGAGAGTGCTGGCTGGGCAGCCGTGGACTGAAGCCTGAAAAATATATAACAATATATAGGCCGCTGTATAATATCTTTATACAATTACCCTTAAAATAGTAGTAGGCTACCCAAAAACTCAAGCATGCAGAGAAAATAAAAAATACATCTATTAATTTGCAATCATCCTTATATAATCCAGAAAAAAAGAACTTGATAGGCCTATATTTATTGTAGATCAAACACGAAAATGGGTTATCAGTAACATGGGATCAACAATCTATTGGAGAAGTAAGAGAGGAAACAGATAAAGATAGAAGAAAGGATATAACCAGTACATAGTCTCAATATTCCAAATGATTAATGAATCAGATTCTAAGAATACTGTACAGGAAAAGGATTGGGAATCCCACTTCCTTTTGTGTCAGTGTATATGTGTGTGTGATATAGGCTACTGTACATGTACCTAATAAAACTTGTTATGTGTGTGTAGAATAATTAGGTGTGAGTGTGTGTGTACAGTCAGATGCCATAGTCTCTAGCGCACTCATAAATATTAGTCGACTTCACCTACAGAATTTCTAATTACAGTATGGAAGTACGGTACAGTATATCTCTGGAAACTAATTGATGTGTATATATATTTCTATACATCAACTACAAAACTACAGTATATATACCGGTACTATTTATTAAAGAAAAACAAGTTTTATTGAAGAACAAGTTCTATCCAAAAATCAATCCAGATAGTTGTAACTGCATTAAGAAAAATCTAGGGGGTCCACCAATATGTATGAGTGTATCATTATGTATAACTACCGGTATATATAATGTATGTTTGTGTGTATCATTATGTATAACTACCGGTATATATAATGTATGTTTGTGTGTATCATTATGTATAACTACCGGTATATACAGTATAATGTATGTTTGTGTGTATCATTATGTATAACTACCGGTATATATAATGTATGTTTGTGTGTATCATTATGTATAACTACCGGTATATATAATGTATGTTTGTGTGTATCATTATGTATAACTACCGGTACATATAATGTCTTTAAAAAAACCAAAAAAAAAAACACACAAATGTGATACCTTAACCCTCAACAAAACGAAAGAATGTTCCAACATTCATTAAATTTAACCCTCAACAAAACGAAAGAACGTTCCAACATTCATTAAATGATAGTCTTATAATTCTACAATCATGTCACACAGAGCCCATGACCCTGTGTGGACAGGTTAACAAGTAACTAAGCTTCTTGGTATCTATACGTAATATTTTACTCAGTTTAGGAAAGATCTCTTGGAGTCAATGGATTGCAAACTATTTCAATTAACCCTCTGATTCCCACAAATTCTACTTCATCCAGCTTAGAAAATACCTCTAGAGCTACAAACAACGAAACAACTACAAATTACCATATCTTAACTCTCCAAATCATTCTTAAACTAATGAAATGTAATGATAGCCAGAAATAAAAGGGAACAAAAGAGTTAACTATCACACTGAAATGGTTAATAATACCAGTCTATATAGTACTGTACATTCCACAATCATGACACACACACACAGACCCCATGACCTTGTGTGAACGGGTTAACAAGTAACTATTAAGCTTCTCGGGATCCATGGTTAATATTATACTCAGCTTAGGAAGGGTCTCTAGAAATCAATAAGGTACAAACTATCTTTATTATATATACAGTATATAAATCCCTGATTCCCACTAATTCATCTTATCTCAACTCCCCCAAATCTTTCCTAAACTGAGTAAAATCCTCTAATGAAGACCAAATTATAAGGGAACAAAGGAGTCATCCATCATACTGAAAGGGTTAACCCCTTCTTTACCGGTGCCGTTCTTTTAACTTTATTCTGGCTACTATTAGATGATTTTATTCACTTATAAAGGGCCTCCAGCAATTCACAGGCTTCTAACCCTTAACCCTTTTTACTACCACAGATCCTTCTTTATCTGCACAAAATCGCCAAAATATAGCTAGAAGAAAACTAAAAAGACGATCCGGTACAGAAGGGGTTAAGAATACCACTGCCAGACTATAGGTTAATCCACACACACAGGCCATGACCCTGTGTGGACGAGTTAACAAGTAGCTAAGCTGCTCAGGATCTACAGTATAGTTCAAGGCCAGAGAAAGGAGAGACAATAAGCCATGACTAGAATCAACACTGAGTGAGAACAAAAAAAGACAAGACAATATTGTGTGGCTAGAATATAGGCTGAACAAGGATAAGAAATGGCTAGAATAAATTCTAGCCAGTAAAGGCCATTTATTGGATAAAATCCTATAAAATAATTTGAATAAAATCTAAACGGTACGGTAGACTACCAGTAATACCATTACCATTATGACATTTAATATAGCATACTGTACTGCATTCAGCAGTAAATTTTGTTTAATGTGTCTAATTGAGCCTTTGTGAATACAGTACATCAATATGATAACTATAATTCAATTCCAACTGCCTAGTAACTATGCAAACAAGAAAATACCTGGCTTAAAATTGGTTTCTATAACAGACTACCGTACTGTACTATAATGAGAAATATGTTTGGAAAATGGCCTTGAGCAAGGACAAGAAAGGTACAATTATCAGCCATATTCTATGTAAAATTGTGTTGTTGACCCTAGCCACACATTAATGCAACACTAATATTCAACATAAATGCAGTAGCCAACAAGTATCATTGCATACCGGTACCTGATTGCTCTGGTTACCGACAGCAGGTACACTTGAAGCAACAACTACTATTCCAACAAAACCATTGACATTCCATATATACAAACAACCATGGCAAGCTGGAATAAGCCACAATGGTGAGGCACAGAGGCTATCATCTTCCTCACAGTGCTAGATCAGTCCTACAATACACCAATTATGGCTGATAATAAACCGGAAAAGTGACCCACACAGATACATAACCTTGAATATTCTACACCATATTATCATTCATATTTGTTATAGTGTACAATATATTTGGCCTTAAATATATGATCATAATGTTTACCTCTACTAAGCCACCTTCATAGATAAGATATGCTCATGATGTAACCTTTACACCCTGATAAAAGGACGAACAAATTCCAATCACAAAACAATTGCCGTACTATATATGAAGACGGGGCAAAATTAAAATTATAGTTATTTCTTTAAGCTTAGGGAGTGTAAAAGCCCACAGTAGTCCCACAGGTAGTACTGTACTACTCGAGAGGTCCCTGTATTGAGACACCACCCAGTTACAGTAGCTACCCACAAAGAATAGGCGCCTTCACAGCTGCAGATTGTGTGTTCGAGTCATATGATTATGATAATGGCTTGAAATGTGGCACAGATGCTTGTTGACCAGATCCAAAAGTTTATATTTGCTTAATAGTACAGTACTATCCAAGATCTAATAGATACAAACAGTAAGGATATTGAATAACATTGATGGACACTGGAATTTTGTTTTAATTATCTGCAATGGTCCATATCTAGCTAACAATGAAATGAATTGGACAACAAATGGCAGAAATACGGTCCCTGTAAAGGCACCCATTAGTAGAGTTAGATTGAAAAAGTTATGGTATGGTAGTATGAAATTATATTCACTACTGGCAATATCATAACTGCTACCATAATCACCACAACTATCAAATGTTATAGCTTTGCTGGTATCACTGGCTACTATAAATGGGCTATGAAGATGAAGCTGGCAACAAGATTTATATATAGCTACCGGTACTGTAATAGGATTGAACTCTCCTGGCATTAAGATATAAGATTTGCTGGCATTATGACTGACTGGGAGTTAGTGCCAACTTCAAGGGAGGGGGTATCAAGATTGAGCTGTGGGGGAGGGGGGGGGGGGGTTACCAAGGGGAAACAGGGGATATGTCTTAGTTGGCAGTTGCAATATAATATTCTACTGGTACATTTTGTTTAGTATACAGTATTACCAGCAGTCTATTTCATAACTACTGTGAGTGATAACGAGAGAGAGAGAGAAGGGGGTAGCCTAGCTAATGTGGGCCGGCATTGCCAAGGAAATATAGGGTAGTGACAAGAATAACATAAGGCATAGTTGACAAGAGAGAGAGAGGGGAGGGGGGTAAGGGGGTCAGAGAGGAGAAGAGGGGACCCAGTACAGTAGCCTATCTGGGTTCATCCATAATACCTTTAAGAGAGGATTAAGTCAAATGATGGGAAACAACCTTTGGTAGGAAAAGTAGAGTGACACACAAGAGAACAGGTAGCCTACATTTATAATTACCAACATATAAATAAGGGATCTTATGCAATGGCAACAGCAGCTAATCTGAAAGTAAATTAGCCTCATCATAGAGGGATGAATTCTGATAATACTGTACAGTAGTAGACTAGTAGGCTACCGTACTGTATAATTATATAATCAGAAATTGACAGACAAGAAATGTAGCCTACCGGTACGATGCTCATATGATTCTAATTTAATAATTAATGGGGAGGGAAAATGTGGACACAAGGGAAAGCCACCTCAGTGAAGAGCATATCAATTATATACTAAGAGAGGGAGGGGAAGGAATGTAGGGAAAGGAAGAGAAAGATAGGCTAAGAAAGAGGGAGAATAAGAAAAGATATATGGGAGGAGGCTTAGGGGGAATAGAATAAGAGGAATAAAGAAGGGAGGAAGGGGGAGGCAATGGATAGTGTCATGACGTTAGAAAGCTGGCAGGGGTCCACGCCAGGTAAGGAGGCCAATAAACTGTCCCAATTTCACAATGCAGTAAGACAAATCCACGTGGGTGTGATATACATAACACACCGGGGCAAGATCCTGTGTAGCGGGTTGAACTGTTTTTCAGATGCATAATTACTAAGAAACATTGAACAATATCTTTAACCTAACCTAACCCAAAACCTAACCTAGTATATTAGTGGATTATTTATGAATGTAAAATGTAAAAATAAATTGCAACATAACCAAATTATTGAGAAACTAGCAGGGGTACCCGGCATTGCCCGGGTAATCACCATCACTACTACTACCATAATCACCATCATCATCACTACTACCACACCGGCCTCGACCTCCCTGTGCCTCATTAAACGGCGACCTCAATTTCGGCCACTAATTACCTCCGATTTTGGATCTGACCTCATCCGTACCCCCATTTTGGGGGGCTGCGAACAATTTTCGTTCCATACACCTTTTCGATCGGAGGCCTCCTTCTGCCCCAAACGTCCCTTTTTGCGATTTCGTGCCAATTTTCTCCGTCCCTTTCACCCTGGGGAATTCTATTTTTTCACTAAAACCTGCCTAGGGATCCCCTTACTATGCATACCAAGTATGAACGCTCTAGCTTAAAAATTGCGGCCGCCTATAAAGAACAGACAGACAGACAATCAAAATTATTATATAGATATGTACTGTACAAGTCTACCCGCTACACAGGATTATACCCACACCGGTTTCAATACAAGGTCCTGGGTTAGCTATATGGCCAGGTGAGGCACTGGTATATTTGCCAAACCTCTTAATAGGTACAGTACCATAGCTATGGTTCTAGGTTAGCTACGTGATCGATTAGGTTCTGGGTTAGCTATAAGATTCATTTAGGTTCTGTGATAGCTCTATGATCCAAATAGATTCTGGGTTAGCAATAATGTCCAATTAGGTTCTGGGTTAACTACTGTCAAGATCCATCATACAATCACTCGACAAGATTGTTGCGGGGTTTCGTTAAAAAAACCTGGGTGTGTAAGTAAAATACTGTCTCCATATGGAGCAGGTACTTCATGCGACAAACCAGTGAGTAAAATAGAAATAATCAGTCAAGATAGTGCGGATATAGTGATGTGTAATAGTAGTATCGATAACACTACACATGTAACTGATAGTAAAGATGAGAATACTGATAGAGTAGAATTTCCGTCTAGAGCTAGTAGTTCAACAGGAAATAATAAGTTAGCTAAACACAATAGAAAATTAGTTGCAAATAAAAGTAATAGGTTGAGGGTATATTATACAAATTGTAGGAGTTTTATGTAACAAAATGAACGAACTTAGAGCACTCGTTAGTACAGAAAATATAGACATAATAGCGCTAACTGAAACGTGGATTAATACAGAATCTAGGCATTTTTTAGCAGAATTTGATATTCCAGGATATAGTTTGTTTAAATATGACGGAACAAGTAGGAGGGGCGGGGTATAGCAGTGTTTGTCAGGCGTACATTAAAAAGCTGTATTAAATCAGTATTAGACTAAATAATGTAATGAAAGTGTTTGGTAGAGGTTAACGTAGGTAGTGCGACCATAGTTATTGGAGTTCTATATAGACCGCCTAATATCCGTAGAAATGGCGGGAAAATCGTTATCGGAGGAAATTAAAAAGCATCAAGGTTTAGCAATGTGTGCATTATGGGAGATTTTAATTTTCCGAACATTGATTGGCAGCACCAAATAGGCGACTCCGATTCAGTAGGTGTATAGAGGTAGTACAAGATAGTTTTTTTATTTCAATTCATAGATAACGCCGACTAGAGGTATTAATATTCTTGATTTAGTTTTTCAGTAACAATGAACATATGATAAATAATGTCGAGATTGGTGACCACCTAGGAAATAGGCGATCATAAATCTATTTATTTTAATATACAATGGACAGGGAATGCTAAAGAGAATACGACACTTATCCCAGATTTCAGAAAAGCCGATTATGGTGGGCTAAGAAGAGACTTAAGGTGGACCCTATTGTTAAGCGATTAAGTCAGGATATGCCAGAGTTAAACTTGCCACCTACATATAACCAGTTTATTGCTTCACGTCCACAATGCTCAAAATAAATATATCCCTAAAAGAAGATTTAGATCGACGCAGAACCAACCAAATGGATGACTAATAAGCTAATAGATCTTATAGGAAAAAGAAAGGAATATATCGAAAAATAAAGAAAGGTGAAAAATCATTTACCATATATACTATCAGACTCTATCAAGACAGGTCAAAAAGGAAATCAGGAAAGCAAAAAGAAATATGAAATAAGGATAGCCAGCGACTCAAAAAATAACCCTAAAGCTTTTTACCAACTATATAAATCTAAAGTTAGAGATGTAATAGGCCCCCTAAAAACTTCAATAGGAGAAATAACAGAAATGATTTAGAAATGTGCAGTACATTAAATAGTCAGTTTCTTTCCGTTTTCACTAATGAAAATTTGGCACAGATTCCAGAAGTCAATATGTATATAGTGATAGTATAGAAAATATGTTAAGTACAGTTAGTATAAGTAGAAATGATGTGCTTAAGGAAATTGACAGACTGAAACCTCAAAAATCGCCTGGTCCTGACGAGGTATATGCTAGAGTATTAAAAGAATGCAGAGATGAGTTAAGTAGTCCATTAGCATTTATATTTAACAAGTCATTAGAAACAGGTTTAGTTCCAGAAGCTTGGAAGCTTGCAAATGTAGTTCCGATCTTCAAAAAAGGTGATAAATCGATAGCATCCAATTACCGTCCCATTAGTCTCACATCAATCATAGGAAAGTTGCTAGAGTCTATTATTGCTAGGAAAAATTAGAAGCCACTTAGTAAAATTTAACTTAATAAATCTTCTCAGCATGGATTCACTCAGGGACGTTCGTGCCTTACTAATTTGCTTAGCTTTTTCTCAGAAGTATATGAAGCAGTAGATAGTGACAAGTCATATGATATTATATATTTAGATTTCAGTAAAGCTTCGACAGAGTCCCTCATGAGAGATTGATGAGAAAGGTTGAGGCACATGGAATAGGAGGGTCGTTGTTGGGATGGATTAGGTCATGGCTAATTGGTAGGAAACAGAGAGTCAGCATAAATGGTACCAAGTCAGAGTGGGGAGCAGTCAAAAGTGGTGTCCCCCAGGGATCGGTATTAGGTCCCCTGTTGTTTCTATATACATAAAGACCTAGATTTAGGTTATAACTAGTAGGATAAGTAAATTCGCAGACGATACTAAAATGGGGAGATCAATTGATTCAGATAGCGATATAGAGTGCCTCCAAAGGGATCTGATACCTTACATGAATGGTCAGTAAATTGGCAGATGAAGTTTAACATTGACAAATGCAAGGTATTAAAGATAGGGAAGATGCAAACAAATGTTAAATATAAACTAGCTAATTTAGAATTAGAAAATTCCGACTGCGAGAAAGTTCTAGGTGTGTTTGTTAGCAATGATTTGAAGCCTAGAAAACAGTGTATAAGCGTTCGTAATAAGGCAAACAGGATTCTCGGGGTTTCATCTCTAGGAGTGTGAGTAACAGAACTGCTGATGTTATCTTAAAACTTTACTTGTCATTAGTGAGACCCCATAGGATTATGCTGTCCAATTTTGGTGTCCTTATTACAGAATGGACATAGATTCATTGGAGAGAATCAGCGTAGAATGACAAAAATGATCCATAATATTCGAAAATTTTCCGTATGAAGAAAGGTTGAAGAAATTAGGTTTACATTCGTTAGAGAGACGCAGAGTTAGAGGGGATATGATAGAGGTGTTCAAGTGGGTTAGTGGGATTAACAAAGGGGACATGACAAATGACTAAAGCTCAGTGATAGCGAAAGAACTCGCACCAATGGTTTCAAATTAGATAAATTTCGTTTCAGAAAAGATATAGGCAACTATTGGTTTGGTAACAGAGTTGTAGATGGGTGGAATAGGCTACCAAGTGATATAGTGGGATCAAGAACGATAGGGAGCTTTAAGAAAAAATTGGATAAGCATATGGACGAGAAGGGTTGGGTGTGAAGGGGGATCAGCCGGGTTGGGCCAATCAGCGCTCTGCAGACCCCCGTAATCCTGCATTAATCTCTAACCGGTTTGGTAAGATGATCCTCAGGGTATTAGAGTGTTGAGCCTATAATTGGGCTTTGTAATTGGGGTTGTGTGGGACAGGGATCTGCCTTGCTTAGGCCAATCGGCTTTCTGCAGACTCCCATTTTCTTATGTTCTTATGTTCTTAATTATATTTTAAGTTAGCTATAAGATCCAATTAATTTTCTGGTTAGCTATAAGATCTGATAAGGTTCTGGGTTAGCTACGGTAGGCTATAAGATTAGACTAGCTTCTTGGTTTGCAATAGGATCCAATAAGAGCTGGATAAGCTATAAGATTTAATAAAGCTCTATGTTAGCTATAAGAACAGACAGAATCGGACTACTGATATCTACCTTCCCTCTGTATTAGCTGTAAGCAGGTTGGCAAATGTATGACTTTTTATGTCCAGTGCCAAACCTAATTTCCTGGTTTTTACTTTTAGTCATAATTAACAAATACAGTATACAAATACTGTATTAAGGTAAAGCTCCATAGTTGCCTTTATGCCCTTGGAATTAAAATGTAAAACTTGCAAACTAAACAAACCAAAATTGGGTCAAGGACAATATAAAGTCAAATTAAATTATCAAAATCGCTATGTGGAAACAACGCTTACTAAAATTAAAATTATTAAATAAAAGAACACAATCCACCACATAGGGTGTACATTACTACATGAGCAAGTTAATCTGTTTCCCAAGCAAACTAATCGCACATATAACAACGCACTATCGTCACGTTAAAGGAAGTAGTCAAGTTTGGGAAGTCCTGTATTTCCTCTTACACTTGTGACTCAATCCTGTCCCTACATAACATTGCCCCAGTCTCCCACCCTGGCAGGCTGGCTGTAAGATTAGGTAAACTATAGCTGATCCATTATGACAAGTGGATAGATTGGGTTGAAGGGAGACACAGAATAGAGCTTGTGTTCTGTATTTCTCTTAATGTTTTGGGCTACACAGAGCTCTCTCCTCTTTAAAGACGAGTTCGGCGTAGTCCGAAACATTAGACTTAGAGACAGAGTAATATAGAATTCAAGCTTTCTATCCTGTTTCCTTTCCATCCAGTCTATGCATTAGGAAACATTATTTTTCCTCTCATTAGTGATTTGGTAGGGTTATGAGTTAGCTATAAGATCCAATGTAATAGTTCTAACCAGTGATAAATACTTAACTTAATGAGTTTTTAATAAAAGCATTTAAAATACTGTATAAAGACCAATAGAGCAATAGAGTTCTCGGTTATAAGATAAAATCATTTATAAGGACTTACCGTACAAGAGGTTTTCAGCTGACTTAATAAGACCAAATATATTGGTATCATGAGAGAGAGAGATTTTAAAGGGAAGAGAGAAAAAGGGGAGGGATGAATAAAAAGAGTTAAAACAGATAAAAGAAAGAAAATGGAACAAACAACTTAAGAGGAGATAAGAAGGGGGTAAGAGTTGTTGTATTAACGGGCGTACCGTCCGCTTTGTTTACATAGTCGCACGCTCGCAGTTACATTCACATATAATTTGACTGCTGTTATTTGCCCCTGCTAGTAATATATATGGTAAGATCCTGTGTAGCGGGTGGAACTGTTTTTCAGATGCCAATTTACTAAGAAACATTGAACAATATCTTTAACCTAACCTGGTATATTAGTGGACTACAGTATTTATTAATGTAATATGTAAAAATATATTGTAACATTAACAAAATATTGAGATATATGTACAGGTCCACCCGCTACACAGGATTATACCATATATATAATCTATCTACTGTATCTATATACTCAGTAACTCCGGCCCAATCCCCACTTTTCTTATTTTTTTGTTGGGGGGGGGGGGCCTCAAGACAGAGCCAGAATAGGGGGACAAAACAACAGAAAACAATGACCACACAAAAACAAAATACAAATTCACACACATCTAGGTCATCCAGAAGACCCAGAGACCAGAGTCACCAAGGTCCCTCCAGCACTCCCCCGGTCCCCGACCACTCGGAAAAGTTCCGATCTCGGCAGGCAGACATGCAGCAAAGCCGAAACCACAAGCCCCGGAAATTTTGTTTTCCCCATTATCCAACGATTTAAAAACAGTGTGATGTATGTAATTTTCAGAGTAAAAAAACAACCATTTTGGCAAGAATGTAGAGTTTGGGCGTATCGCCCGCCTTGTTTACAATACAGTACGCAGAGCGGCGGCGGCGGACGCTTGGGATCCATGTTCCCGTCTATTTTGACTGCCGTTAGATACAATAATATGCTGAGGGGGGCTTTGACCCCCTCACCCCCCATGAAATATTGTCATCATCATATATATTGCCAGCAGGCTGAACAGGGGGCAAATAACCGAAAAAATTGCCGTCAGAATAGACGCGAACTTAACCGCGGCGATCGACCTATGTAATTTTGTAAACATGACGGCGGCGGACGCTTACCGGCTTACGATCATGTTTCCATCTATTTTTACTGCCGTTGGATACAATAATATGTTGAGGGGGGGGGCTTTGTACCCCTTCACCCCCATGACATATTGTCATCATCATATATATTGCCAGCAGGGGGCAAATAACCTAAAAAATCGCCGTCAAAATAAACGCGGCTTCAGACAATAAATAGATAGATAGAACCGCAGCGATCGACCTGGTTCTACTGTATGTAAACATGACGATTGTACGCCCGGACACTACATCCTTCCCGGGAGGGGCTTTGCTCCCTCTCAACCCATCCTGTATTACAAGGCAAAAAAATGGTGGGATGGATGTAGGCCTAGTGTCCGGTCGTCATGTTTACATAGGTCGATCTCCGCGGTTAACTCCGCGTCTATTTTGATGGCGATTTTTTCGGTTATTTGCCCCCTGCTAGCAATATATATGATGATGACAATATGTCATGGGGGGGGAGGGGGGCAAAGCCCTCTCTCAACATATTCATATTATTGTATCCAAAGGCAGTCGAAATAGACAGGCACATGATGGCAAGCGTCCGCTGCCGCTCCGCGTAGTGTAAACAAGGCTGGGGGTACAATCGAGTTGTCTCGTAATTAACACGGGGCCGAGCTGTCTCGCCGTGGGCACTGGGCCGAGCCGTCCCGTGGGCCGAGTAGTCTAGCATTCATTCTACCCCAGTGCTTTAGACCTATATAATGCACATAGGCCCAAATAGGAATTATTCTATAATTGCACCTATACGAGCTAAACAAATTATTATTGTATTTAACAGGAAGGTACGATGAGGTAAGTGATGTGGTATAGGTGGCAATATGCGGAAATGGATTATAAGGGCATTCCGCCCTCTCTGACCCCCTTACGAAAATCTACAGTTACTCACTCCACCCCAACTTGATTTCTACCGTTTTACCGAACCAGCGAGGGTGTGGGGGCACCACTCACCAGTGACCAGCCCCCACCTATAATACAGTACTAGGATAGGTTAGGTAAGGATGTTAGGTTAGGCTAATGTCTCTGAAACATTGTAAAATCTGTCACATCTAGATTGATTGACTTTTGTCAGAGGGGGCGGAATGCCCTTAGGCCTATAATCCATTTCCACATATTGACACCTACAGTATACCAGATCACTTACCTCGTCGTACCTTCCTGTTAAATTAAATACAATAATAATTTGTCTAGCTCGTATAGGCCTAGGTGCAATTATAGAAATTTACCTAAAATATATTTCCAGTGCTTGAAAAAATTTGATAATATTCAAGACCTCTTTCGCCGCCCTATTAGAAATAATTTATTAGGGAAAATAGGGACCAATAGACTCGCCATATTTTTCTCATTATAGTCCACATGGAGGAATTTCGTTATGGACACTTGAAAAAACCCTATTACACAGAAAAATAACACGAACAAAAATTCCCGAACGTAAACAAAGCATTGCACCCAATGAATCCTTCGCCCTGGGTCCTCTTCTTCTTGTTTTGAAAGATGCGGTGAATGCGATTCACCCACTAAATGGCTTGAACGTTACTCACAAAAACGATATTATATTATAGACCTATTATATTAGGGTTAGGTTAGGTTAGGTTAGATTAATCTAATCTAATATAATATTTGTACATTTTGGAAGCGTGCAATTTCCACTACCTACTGTAAAAGCGCGATTCACCCAATAAATGGCGCCATTTGACGGAGTATCTTCAGATTAATGAATAATGGGTAAGTTAATGCAAATCCTCCAATCCAACCATGAAAAACAACAATAAAACACTAGGCAGGTGCCCAACCTCGAAAGGGGTTGAAATAGGGGAGCTATCCCCCCGCCAAAGGTGGCTTTCTAGGGCCTTTCCTAGCTGATGCTGAGAGGATTGGGTTCTAGTCATATGGTGATGGGCCAGTGATATCAGAGTGAGAACTGAGCGATCTCTGGGCCAGGCTTTATTGTGGTAGGCGGGGAGGGTTCTGAACTTCTGTGGGGGTGCTCAGTTATGGCCTTGGCCTTGCTTGGGGCTGTTCGGCCAGGCAGCTTGGGGAACAGCAACAACACCAACAACAATAAAACACTATATTCCTTGAACAAAATATACAGAAACTTAGTAAATAGGCCTAAGGCGGCTCTAGCTGTCTTGAATTTTACCAAAACTTTTAATAGGCCTAGCATAATAGCATGCAACATTATTATTCTAGGCTATTATAGCCTTCAAAATTTGAGAAATACATGTAATCAGTGGTAGTTTTGGTAATAAGTACCTTCATTTGAATAATTTATATTTATTAAAGGCTAGGCCTAATTATGGTAAATTTCTATAATTGCACCTATACGAGCTAAACAAAATATTATTGTATTTAACAGGAAGGTACAACGAGGTAAGTGATGTGGTATAGGTGGCAATATGCGGAAATGGATTATAAGGGCATTCCGCTCCCCTCTGGCAAAAGTCTATCAATCTAGATGTGACACGGATTTACAATGTTTCAGAGAGACATTAGCCTAACCTAAAAACCTTACCTAACCTAACCTAGTATTATGGGTGGGGGCTGCTGCCCCCACACCCCCGCTGGTTGGGTAAAACGGTAGAAATCCAGTTGGGGTGGAGTGATTAACCATAGATTTTCGTAAGGGGGTAAGAGGGGGGCAGAATGCCTTTATAATCCATTTCCGCATATTGCCACCTATACCACATCACTTACCTCGCCGTACCTGCCTGTTAAATACAATAATAATTTGTTTAGCTCGTATAGGTGCAATTATAGAATAATACCCTAATTATTTCCATTTTATCCTAGGATTAGGGCCTAGGCGGCGCCTATGAAGTGAACTGTGAAAGGTGTGGAGAGTAAAAGAATATCTAGGCTAGGCCAGAGGCTATAGGCCTAGGCTAAATATCCAAATGTGCAGTAGCCTATTATTTGTTTACATTTTCTACACGATCATTAGGCTACCACTTTATTTAGGCTAGTGTAAAATATAATATATCCCTGGTAATATCTAGGAAGAGGATGCATGAAATAGGTTAGGCTAGTTAGTACACAAGGTCAACAACAACGTCAGCTGATGCGGCAGACCCATTGACCCAATTGTTGCCTTCATGACCAAAAATTACAAAAATATCATAAAGGCAGGATTCACACAGATTTACCTGGTCAATGCTGGTGCCAATTCAGTCACCAGTCCGGTCCTTGGTAGGGCAAAGAGGATTTTCGAGGTCTGCATCATTTCGAACGTCCGTCTACTCTCACTTCTCGTGGGGAACTAACATTTAAACAGGGGTACCAACAGTAGTTCTCATGGGGAAGTTGGGAACTAACATTTAAACAGTGGTATCAACAGTAGTTCAGTGCCAGAGACTTGGATCACGTATTCCGCTAGGCTATATAATCAGTATGTCTAATTCAGAATGTCACAGAGGAAATTACTAAAATTCCCATTAAAACACTGAATTATGGCCAAATTATTAGAAATATCGACATATTTCGGTTGCTAGATGTGAGCAAATGCTATACTCTAGATCTAGCAACTTGTTTCGTAAAATGCGCTAAATTGTCCACAACTTTACATAAACATTTACGTAACAATAACAGTATATAATATATATATATATACAGTATATATATATATATATATATATATATATATATATATATATATATATATATATATATATTATATTATATATATATATATATATATATATATATATATATATATATATATATATATATATATATATATATATATATATATAATATATACTATATATGTTTACTGTATATATGGATGGAGTTATGAAAGAAATACTATCAAGAGCAGTGGATGTTGGTGTATCGCTGAAAAGGGAGGGAATTGAGTGGAAGCTACCTATACTGCTGTTTGCGGATGATACAGTTCTGATGAGTGATAATGAATGGGAGTTGCAGGGTCTGGTAAATGAGTTTGGAACAGTGTGCGAAAAACGGAATTTGAAGGTAAATACGGGGAAGAGCAAGGTTATGGTCTTCGAAAGGGGTGAAGTCACAGAGTGTGAGGTGAAGCTGAACGGTCAGGCTATGGAGATCGTCAACTCTTTTAAGTATCTGGGCAGTGTGTTGAGTAAAGATGGGACTATGGATGAAGAGGTGCGGGAGAGGGTACAACAGGGGAAGAGGGTTGTAGGAACGCTAAAAGCAGTAACAAGAAATAGGGTGGTCAGTATGGAAGTGAAGAAGTCCTTGCATGACAGTGTGGTAATCCCGACACTGACTTACGGAAGCGAAGCATGGACGTTGGTTGAGAGACTCAGACCAAGAGTGAGAGCAGTGGAAATGAATTACTTAAGGAGTGCGTGCGGAGTTACATGGAGGGATAGACAGACTAATGAGGAAGTAAGAAGGAGGTGTGGTGTGGAGGTAGATGTGCTGGAAAGTGTGAAAAGGAACAACTTGAGATGGTTCGGCCATATGGAACGTATGGAAAGCGAGAGAATGACTAAGAGGGTGTATGAGAGCGAGGTGGAGGGACAGAGGGGGAGAGGTAGACCGAATATGAGGTGGAAGGATGGAGTGAGGAAGTACATGAACGAAGGTGGTGCTGGTTGGGGGGAGGGGCGTCGACTGACTGGGGACAGAGGTGCATGGGGGCGGTTCGTTCGTGGCCACCCCTTCGGGGATCACGGCGTCAGGCAATAGATAGATAGATAGATATATACAGTATACTGTATATATATATATATATATATATATATATATATATATATATATATATATATATATATATAGCCTATATATACTGTATATATATATATATATATTTTATGCCAGTATCTTCGGCATGAACTACACAAATACACGTGAGCTAATAGCCTACATGTTTATATATCTATTTATATATCTACACAGGCACATTCCCAATTTTTTTCTATTTTGTATTATGTTTTTTATATATTTGTTTTCTAAGCTGGGGTGGCCGACTCAAGACAGAGCCCGAACTGGGACAAACAAAAATAATGAACACACAAAAACAAAACACAAATTCACATACATCTACAGTAGGTTGCCCAGGAGAAGACCCAGAGACCGCAGGGATCACCAAGGTCACTCTAGCACTCCCCTGGCCCCCGACCTCCCGGAGAAGTTCCGGTTTCAGCAGGCAGACATGCAGCGAAGCCTAACCACCACAAGCCCGCCCACCACACATCCAGGCACACCCTTCATATAAACCGGCTCCCCAGGCCAGGCGCCTGACGGACTATTATCTAGTCCAACTGGTGCCCGACCCCTTCTCCCAAATGACCGCGTTTTCACTCATCTATTCACAAGCATTCTCCATTCATTCTTGTTTATTACCACTTCCCTTGCTTGATCTATAGTAATTTCTCTATCTTCCAATGCTTGTATTACAAAGTCTCTCCATCTCAATGGGGGTCTTAATTCTTACCCCTCTACCTCCCCTTGTATCTGACTCACATATTCTCTGTGTAAGTCTTTCATCTTCCATTTGCTCAACATGACCATACCAGCTCAGCACCCTAATTGTGTCCACTCTGGCCGACAAATGTTTCTGCTGCCCCACTCTCCTATGTATCTCTTCATTCCTCAATCTGTCTCTACGAGTCACTCCACACACATAAATGTATTTCTAGCTTCTAACCTTTCTGCTTATAGTTATACTATAAATCTTTTCTCTCCTTTGGGGTCCTCCGACCATAAACTTATCTCTGTCACCTTTCCTATCTCTGGTACGGCCACCCGATCCTCCCAGCCGGCAGCGCTTGTGGCACTTTGGCGCTGCCGACTGGGAGGCTCTCCGGCAGTACTTCTTTGATTTCCCATGGAATGACTTCTGCTTCCGTGGCCGGGAACCCTTGGAGAGTGCTGAACGCATTACCGAGGTAATCCTCTCGGGCATGGAAGCATACATTCCATTTTCTTTCTCTCAAACTAATGCTAAAAATCTTGGTTTACTCCCGCTTGTTCTACTGCTGTCCGCAACAAAGAGGAAACATTCAAACGGTACCGTCGCCTTCAAACTCAAGAATCTCATTTTCATATGTTTCTGCCCGGAATCAAGCTAAATCTGTTCATTGACTCGCCAAACACTCTTTCATCAATAATAAATGCACTGAACTATCCAACTCTAGCTCTCCCCAAGCTTTCTGGCATCTAGCCAAAAACCTCTCTAACCATTTTTCTTCCTCGTCTTTCCCTCCCTTTTTCACTCTGACGGCACCACCGTCACTTCTTCCTCTGACAAAGCTGAACTCTTAGCCCAAGCTTTTGCTAGAAACTCCACCTTGGATGATTCCGGTGCTATTCCTCCCTCTCCACCCCCCTCTCACTTACTCATGCCTAATATCCTAATATCTTCTAAACATGTACTTTCTAGCCTCTTTGGGCTTAATACTAAGAAGGCGTACGGTCCCTACCTCGTAGTATATAGAACCGGGCTTTTCTCTTAAGTAATTAAGCATGTATATTCTCATTTATACTGGCAATTATAGGAACAAGTATTTAACCTTCTGATTCAGCAAGTATTTAACCTTAGTCTGAGTCCTCTCAATGATGCAATGTTAATCTCTTAATTGAATATAGGGAATATTAATCTCTTGTTATACGAATTGTCAATAATTTGGTAGCGTGTTTACAATGAACAGTTAATGGTAACAATAATTATATCTGATATCAATTACGTAATGGACCTTAATTAATTCTTAAGTCTCTCACGGTTATGTATGACAAAAGTTGCTTAATATGTGTTCCGAAGAACCATTTATGTAATTCTCTTTATTGAGCCTTAATATGCCTAAACAGGGGGCAAATAACATGAACAGGGAGTCTGCAAATCTAGGCTCTTATCTATTGATTGCCAATTCCTATTATTCGTTGCTGAGGGCCAAACAGATCCTAACTTTGACTTTGATTACTACTCGGCAAAGCTAGCTCATTTATTTAGCTGTTGACTCCTAACCACCAAGCTCATCAATCTCATTGCAAGAACCGTGAACGAGGGCTCTAGCTGCTAAGTTCTGAACTCTCCAAGACTTCTTAGAGCCGTTAAACTAATCAGTTGATGATTACTAGGGGAGTTAATCTCGAAGTTAATTGAGCAAGTTTACAGGCAATTGATCAAAAGGTTCTCAATGTTACTTGATCAAGGCCTTGCAATTCTTTCAGTATGCTACTGCTAGAAGTACTCCATCGACCGTCAGAAGGGAAGGCCCCGTTGGTAGGGCTCACGCGCCTTCGTTTCCTGTCTCAACTCTTCCCTCAAGACCCGGGGCAGCTCCATCTCCCAGTGGGTGGCTAATTCTTGGAAGTACGGGTCTGGGGCCCCTAAAGTGTTTCTCTGAATCAAAGCCTGTAGCTCTAGTAGTTAAGCTTAAGGGTTGTTGATAATAGGGGCCAGCTGCAGCAGTGGTGGCTGGAGGCTTGAGGGCAGTCTATCATATGTAGGCTATCTTTAGTTTTCTAAACATTTAGCTCTTTAGCACCTCGTCATGAGCAGTACCTGGTGCCAGGTACTGAAGAAGGGGTAGATGGGGGTGGTTGGGAGAGAAGGTCCTAGTTCAGTGAACAGTGGGCTGGTCTGTTTGTCTGGTTGCAGGTAGGGGGTCTTTATAAGTCCTGGTGGTAGGTGGTTGATTCTGCGGCAAGCCAATTCACAGGGCCTCTTAGGTCAGGTCGCAAGCTGTCACTTGGGAGCAGGTGAGTCTTCATGTTTCCGACATCACTGCCCATGCATTTCACTTTTTCCTTTTCCTTCAGCCAGCCAATAGGCTGAGTGCCTGGGCGAGTGCTTCGGTCAATCCGGTGGCCCGACTGCCATGACGTTATCCATTGGATGGCCTTATTTGGCTCGCCCAATAGGGGAGCGTGGGGGTGGGTGAAAACCCGCCCATTTCCGAGGCTCGGTCCTCGTGAAGGGCTCGGTTTCCAACTTGATCAGGGATGTGGTGGGGGGCTCAGGGATCCTGAGTGTCATCAGCCTGGGGGATCTTGGCTGGTTCTGTCCAGGGTTGTTTCCTTGCTTATTCCTCCCTAGGCTGTTTCCCTGGCTTGGGCATGCTCCCTACAATTAATATATATATATATATATATATATATATATATATATATATATATATATATATATATATATATATATATATATATATATATATAGGCTACACACACACATTCATCAAAATCTAAATTTATAGCATTATTCAGTTATGGATAGACAATACTTAATCGTCAATTTGAATACAAATTTACATTTGACGCCTTTAGAATCCAATAAGAGTGTGGGTTAATCAACTTCAGAGGAGTGGGCGAACAAACTATATTATTTTGTCAAAGTGTCTTCATTGTTTTGGCGAATGGACTCCATTGTTTGGGCAAACGAACCACATGGTTTGGGCGAAAAGACTCCTATAGTTTGAGCGAAAAGACGTGGGCGAAATGACTCGTGGGCGAAAAGACTGTAAACCACCATCGTGTTGATCGATCAGATATACAGCCCATAACCCTTTGTCTGAAAGTAGAATTGGAACCAAATAATGAAAAAGAACAACAAATTTGACAGTATTGAGGACTACTCATCACTATTACCTTTAGTCAGGCCTCAAATGTGTTTTATCCGTTTTCTATTTGAATATTTTATTGAAGAAAATCGTCATTAAGAGCACTAACTTTACTATTTGTTATTATCAAAAATATAACCCTGACATCACTCCCTACACACATACTGTAAAGTCTGTAGTCTCTGTACATACACAGAACACACATTTTGTGACTCCTCACTTAAGCCTGTAGGCTACACTCACAACACACACACACCTTCAGCTACATCATTTCCCAGAGTGTTGGGGCTTGTACTAAAGGGTGAATGAAGAGTAAACGAATAAGCAGTGGTAGGCCTATTTGTCCGAAAGTCTCGGTAAAGTAAATACAATTAAGCTAACCTAACCTATCAATTCGTACTCTATGCCATTCTATATACGGCTAGGTTTAGTTAGTTTAATATAGGTAGGCTAGACATAGTAGACTTTTAGTCCTGCTAATAGCGAAAATTACATTATTAATAATTAAGTCATTAGACAATTTTAGACTAAAAAGTATAGTTACCATTTTCACAATGCAATCAAATACACAATATACCTAGTATGGCATTGCAAATTTGCATGCAATACCACAAATAGGATTATTATGTAATCAATAAAAGTTATATCTGATTTTCTTGAATGTTTGCAAATCTAATTATACACATGTATTGTTTCAGTATTGAGTGCAATGTTCTTATATTTCAGGTTAGGATACCATTTACTATAGATCCTCAACCATAATACTTAATTCTAATTGCAAACTATACATGAAAATAAGAATTAATGAAGATATCTTGATTATTGCATTGGCCAAGAGGATCGGGGATTTTTTTTTTTTTTTTTTTTTTTTTTGGGGGGGGGGGGGGGGAAAGGGGGTGTTGAAGGGCTGGAGGATCCGAAGACCCCTTTTCACCCTGGCACGTAACCTATATTATTGTCAGGCGGAACAGAGGCAGAGGAGATTGCCCAAACATCTCCACCTGTCGAGAATCGAACTCGGTCCTCCCGGTCAGATACCGAGCACTATATCAATGTCGCTATAGGCCAACCCAATGAATACCCTTGGGAAAAGACATCTGGCCAAGTGTCCTTACACCCTGTGCCCGTTTCACCTGGCAGTATAAATAGGAACCTGGTTTAAACGGACTGTTGGGAAGTCACCTCTGGAGTTGGTAGTCTGGTACTAGTTGGAAGGGTATCGTTCAGGTCAACCCAGCCTTCGAATCCAGCGTGTCTAATATTAGTTGAATGGCTATCGTTCAGGTGACAGTTCACCCCATGGTTCACCCCAGCCTTCGAATTCAGTGGTCTGGTACTAGTTGGAAGGCTACTGTCCAGGTCACCAAGCCTTCGAATTAAGATGTCGCCATGTAATCACGGGGGTGGCGCGAGGTCGTGACTAGTCTAGCCTTCAGTAATAAAGTCAATAGAGTACTGAACAAACTCTTTTACCATGGTGTTCAGTCTCACTCAGATGATAATGAGGAACTGTGGTGTAAATCTCAGTGGCTTAGATATTCCAGGGTAAATTTGATTGCCTTGTCTCACCTTTCCTATATACAGTATATATATATATATATATATATATATTTTTTTTTTTTTTTTTTTTTCGTGTATGAGGGAGACATAAGGCAAAGGTGCCTGTAACAAGTGTCTCCCCCCAAGTTGAAAGAGAGCTTGGTGGTCATCTTAATTTTGTTTTGTTTTTTGTATTGGAAAGAGTAGTGTGCTTGTATAGTATAGTAAAATGAATAGGAGGAAGGTGTTTGTGAGAGCTGGATTACTCTCTGTGTAGATGAGGCACAGACAGAAACAGTGAGGGAGGCCAGACAAATGAAGCAGGGGTTTCAGCAACTCCTTGTCAAAAATCTATGAGGCCTTCCCTGGGTATTGCCCTACTCGATTGGTGTCTACATCTCCCCAACTCTCCCATGTCTTATAAAGCTGAGATGGATGATACATAACTCTGAGTGCAGGCTGGCAAACGAGACTATTCAAACCCGAGCCGCTTTTTCTTAATCAAAATGATAAAATTTGTAGACTAGAAAATTGCTACTTATAACCTTGAAATATAAAACATAGACACAATAAGCGATTACAGTACACTCACAGACAAAAATCGTGGCCCAGCATGAACTGTCCAACATGTATATATTAGGCAAATCATTAATAAGACAATCCGATTAACTTCGAAAGAGCTTCGAAAAAACTTTAGCAATTATCATGTCTAAAGCGCAGCACAGTAACAGGTCATTCGGACCGTAAACCACTACAGACAAATTAAAATGAAAACAATAACACAATCGTCTTCAAGGGATAATAGGGGCTCAGATGTAAACACGAATTAGGCTTGTGTTCTAAGCATTAGAGATGCTTGATCACTGTTCTGAGTCCGTATGGGATCCGTCATTGACCGAGGTTGTGTTTGGGTGTGTTGTCAATACAGTATTATTTTGTAAAACTGTATAAAACATCTCGTTTCTTTAAGCAATAGTGTGATAGTGTCACCTGCGGACTTGCACTGACACACGTACACGAGTACACATATGTATGTGCATAAATACACACATACACACATATGTACACACATATTATGTATACACACACAATGTAATTGTATCTAAGTATGTGACAAAGCTGTTTTGAATTTATACCAAAACAGCATCGAGAGAGAAACCTACACACACACTCTCTCTCTGTTATATATATATATATATATATATATATATATATAACAGAGAGAGAGAGAGAGACTAAAATAAAAGAAGGAGAATGAGAGGTAAGGAGGGGGTGAATCAGATTCCCTGAAGGGATGTTGGCTAGAGTCCAGGAGGAGGAGGAGGAAGAGGAGGAGGTGGAAGAGGAGGAGAAGGAAGAGGAGGAGGAGGAAGAGAAGAGTGAGGAGGAGGAGGAAGAGAAGAGTGAGGAGGAAGAGGTGGAGACGAAGGGTGAGGAGGAAGAAAATGAGGAGGGAGGGTGTGGGGGAGAGGGTGAGGAAATATAAGACGAAAAAGAAGAGAAGGTGGAGAAGGAAATAGAAGAAGATGGAGAGAGGGGTGTGGGTGTAGATGGAGGAGGAGGAGGAGAGAGAAGGAAGAAGGAGAACGAGGAAGTAATAAAACAGAAAGGGTATTAATAATACAAATAATAATAATAATAATAATAATAATAATAATAAAAATAATAATAATAATAAAAATAATAATAACATAATAGTAATATTAAGTAACAAATATAATAATAATAATAATAATATTGATAATAATAGCAATAATATATTCCACGTTTTTCTTTTACCACGAATTTCAAAGTTTTTATTATGACTTACTTTTTCTATAATCCAGTTTCTCGATATTTTTTCTTGGATTCCTGATTTGGTCATTGATTTTTTTATTGCCTGACTCATCTCTTGCTCTCTCTCTCTCTCTCTCTCTCTCTCTCTCTCTCTCTCTCTCTCTCTCTCTCTCTCTCTCTCTCTTAAAATTTGGGTTTAGACAATTATAAATTGCCTAAAAATCTTCATTGTATTCGAAAGCTACTAAATGCACTGTTATTAAACTTTATTTTAATATATATATCCTATTATTTCGATATATCTTTCCCATACAAAATGTCCCAATTCGTAAATAGTTCCATTGTTTTATTTCCATCCTATTTTTTTGGTTTTCAATATAATAACCTGCCTCATTTATTATCTCCCTGACATCAAGAAATTTAGTTATATAGCCTTTTCAACATGAGGACAACATAATCATATTAACCCCTTGAGGATTATGGCGCGTTCCCTTCTTATATTTTGCAGAAATGGGGCGAAAACTCTTCAAATCGCCAAACTAATGGGGCGAACGTCTTAAAATGTCAAAACTAATAGGGTCAATCATGAGGGAGAAGGGGTTCCAGAAAAAAAACATCCTTAAAATGAAAATAGTTAGACGATATTGTTATACTTAAATGGAAAAAAAACCACTTCTAGGAAATCGAATGGGTAGCAACTATTCTCAACCCTCTCAAGATTTAAACGCTATTGTATATATAATTCTAGCATATTATTAGACGATTATATACAGCTTATGGAGGGCCTGTACCAATGAAAGCGGTGAACTCGATCCTACTTAACTTTTTGACTACCACAATTCCTTCCAAATTCGTCTAATAGTCGCTAGAAGAAAAAAAATGAAAGAATGCGTTCTCGTATACTGAAAGGGTTGACTCTCACAGGTCGTTCCTAAGCTGTATAAAATCGCCTAATGATACCCAGAATATAATCAACAAAGGACATCCCCGTACTCGAAGATTTATGCATAAGTCATATGAGCGCATTTTTCGGGAATTATCGATGAACATTAAGTTTCTTTTCTGTTTTGTTTTTGTCTTGTTTTTAAGTTACAATGCACTGGTATCGGCAACTAAACTGAAGGTAGAATATTTTTAGGGCGCCAAATTTTTGTAACATAATAATTTCGAAGCTTTCAGAGCAGTGGCACCTATTTACCGGTTTATTCTGGGTGTCTGTAGACGATTTCATACAGATTAGGAAGGGTCAATGAAATCCCGAAGGTTAATTGAGATAGATTTTGCTACTTTGACTTATACAAGCAAAATAATTCCCACAGATCCTTCCTAAGCTGTAGAAAATCGTCTAATGATGGCCAGAACAAGCGGTCCAAATGCGTTATAATCTTTAAAGGGTTAACCTATACAGTACCGGAGTACCGGTGACGTCTTTTTCATCATATTATGGAAACTATTAGACGATTTTGTTCAGATTAGGAATAATCGGTGGTAGTTAAAAGAATTAATTGAGATGCTATGTCGCCTTTTAATTGTTAAAGGTCCTTCCTAAGCTGAATACAATCATATAATAGTTGCCAGAATCGAATAAAAAGAACGTCACCGGTACTGAATGAGTTAGTAATTAATGAATTCCAATCGCCAGGCGACAAAGGCCAAACGGCACTAAATCAGAATGAAAAGCGGCTCAGAAAACCCCCAGATAATTAAGTATCGTTAACCTATTGAGGATAATGACGCGTTTTGATAGTTTATTCTGGCTATGATTAGACGATTTTACGTAGCTTAGGAAGGATCTGCGGGAATACAAATGGAAGGAACTAACGAAATGGTAATATTGTATTATATTTTAAGACTCTGTCTCGAGTCGGCCACCCCCAGCTTTAAAAAAAAAAAATTATAATGCTAAAAAAAAAATAAAAAAATAATGGGGTATGTGCCAGAGTATATAATAATATATATATATATATATATATATATATATATAGATAGATAGATAGATAGATAGACCTTTAGGGAAGGACCTCTTGAAATATTGATATTTGGAAAAGCTTGACTAGGAAAGAAAATAACTGAAAACTGGGACGATGGGGACAAACATTTTTTTTTTTTTTATTTGGATATGTTTTCTGTGCTTTTACCGAATACAAGTCATAATGGATAACATACTAAGGATAATGTCTCCCTATTGAAGAGACAGATGGGCAGACATATGTATACGGAAATTACATACATATGATTGATAGTACACACATAATACACACACAATATCTCTCTCTCTCTCTCTCTCACTCACTCACTCACCCAATCTCTCTCTCTCTCTCTCACTTTCACTCACTCTTACTCTCTCTTACTCTCTCACTCACTCACTCACTCACTCTCACTCTCACTCTCACTCTGGATCACATCAATTGGCTGTATTTTCAATTTTCACCAGCATCTCGTACCCATGAATTGTTGCACGAGCACTTCGCATACATGACAGTGTGGCAATGCACAATTTTTTTCATTTTGTTTTTGTTTTTGTTTTTCTATTTTCTTAACTGGTGAATGATGGCATCCTGGAGGAAGAAATGGGAGGGTTGTTTGTTTGTTTTTGATAGATAGATTACGAAGAACAACAATTGTATATATATATATTATTAAGCGATTTTATTCAGTTTTAAATGGGCTTCCAGCAACAAACAGGCTTCCAACTATCTCACTTAACCCTTCTTATGACCACAGATCCTTCTTAAACTGCACAAAAAGCGACTAAATTTAGCTAGAATATAATAAAGAAACGGGTTAATAAGTTACCAGGTCAGAATTGCCGAGAAATATTGTTGGTGGAAAATATTGCTGGAAAGGAAAACCACCAATTTCTGCTACGTGTAAATGGTTGGAGCCACATGTGTTTATGGGAATTATTGATGAGCTTTATAATTATAGTATAGTGGCTATAAACGATGAAGGATGGTACTAAAATAACTCTCTCTCTCTCTCTCTCTCTCTGTCTCTCATGTTTTTTTTCCATTCTACTTTTCTCACTTTCTCCCTCTCTCTCGCATGTTTGTTTCCATTCTACTTTTCTCACTCTCTCACTCTCTCTCTCTTTTTTTTTTCTCTCTCTCTCTTATATCATTTCCTTCAACTTTCCTTTTCTATCGGGTACGCCATCTCAACTAGAATTAAGTACTGACCACTTCGTTTGGATCGTAAGGTCTGTGTGGCCAGTGTATCTATATCAATCTATGTAGATCTCTCTCGTGTTTTTTTTCTTTCTCATTGTACTTCCGTCTGTAGGTTACTGTC
Source organism: Paralithodes platypus (assembly GCA_032716605.1). Classification (NCBI taxonomy): domain Eukaryota; kingdom Metazoa; phylum Arthropoda; class Malacostraca; order Decapoda; family Lithodidae; genus Paralithodes; species Paralithodes platypus. The sequence continues at coordinate 9,029,151 of CM064528.1, forward strand.
CCCTTCTTCCTTTTTTTCCACACTCTCTCACGCCCCTCTTCAAAAATAAATGAGGGAGATCAAACACTCTCATTATCTTCTTCACTCACTTCCCCCCCCCCTCTCTCTCTCTCTCACTCTCTCTCACACACACAATAACGATTTCGAAGATGAATACACAACTAATAGAACAAATGAAAGATAGATAGATAGATAGATAAAGAGAGAGAGAGAGAGTGAGTGAGTTAGAGAGTGAGTTAGAGTTAGAGTTAGAATTAGATTTAGAGTTGGGTGTGAGAGAGAGAGAGAGAGTCTGTTTACCTCTCTTTCTCCCAATTACTGTACCCTCCTTCGATAACTTAATATACCTCTGTGTCTCGCCCACCCTTCTCTCTCTCACACAAACAGTATAAAACAGAGAATCCTTCAGCTCGCTTTCGCTCTCTCTCTCTCTCTCTCTCTCTCTCTCTCTCTCTCTCTCGCTATCACACAGCCGCCCCCCGAAGACAGAGATGAGACTCCTTAGCCCGCTCATTACCCTAGAAGGCCTGGGTAACAAGGTAGTTTAAGGAGCGCTAGTTAGCTACAAGGAGGATTATTAGAGACCTCCTTCAATATCACACTTAAGGCCAATTCACACCAGCTGTTATGCCGACAATTTAATTCGGCAATCCTAATCTGGCTGCTTCAAAATTCAAGATTGTATTAAGGGGGTATTATAGTTTTATGTATATATGTGTTACTTAAGGATTTTTTTGTTTAGCTTGATGGAGGTCTAGGGAGAAAACTAAAATGATTATAAAAAAATATAGAAATAAACACATCAATATCACCTGCCCCCTTAAAGGCGTCCATGTATTCCCCGTATACCGGCTCGTGTCTTCCTGGTTCGATTGGCCCTAGTTCGGTTGGTTTGTCCTTTACCTCCCCTTGTTTTACCTGGTGCTCTATAATATATCCGGGTCAGGCTCTGGGTCTCCCTCTTTCTCTCTCTCATTCTTCTCTCTCTCTCTCTCTATCTCTCTCTCTCTTTCTTTCTCTCTCTCTCTCTCTCTCTCTCTCTCTCTCTCTCTCTCTCTCTATCTATCTGTCCATTAATTTCTCTCTCTCTCTCTCTCTCTCTCTCTCTCTCTCTCTCTCTCCAAGCACCAGTGCTGACAAGACGCTGCGATGAAATGCAAAGACGTACGTACATGGAGGGCCCAGCGACTTACACATATACGCACATACACACATATATACATACATACACAACATAAACACATACATATACGCACATACACACACATATACATACATACACAACATAAACACACACATATACACACCTACACAACATAAACACACACATATACGCACCTACACAACATAAACACACACATATACGCACCTACACAACATAAACACACATATACACACCTACACAACATAAACACACACATATACACACCTACACAACATAAACACACACATATACTCACCTACACAACATAAACACACACATATACGCACCTACACAACATAAACACACATATACGCACCTACACACAATAAACACACATATACACACATACACAACATAAACACACATATGCACCTACACAACATAAACACACACATATACACACCTACACAACATAAACACACACATATACGCACCTACACAACATAAACACACACATAATACACACCTACACAACATAAACACACACATATACGCACCTACACAACATAAACACACATATACACACCTACACAACATAAACACACACATATACGCACCTACACAACATAAACACACACATATACTCACCTACACAACATAAACACACACATATACGCACCTACACAACATAAACACACACACATACACACCTACACAACATAAACACACACATATACTCACCTACACAACATAAACACACACATATACGCACCTACACAACATAAACACACACATATACGCACCTACACAACATAAACACACACATATACGCACCTACACACATATACACACCTACACAACATAAACACACACATATACGCACCTACACAACATAAACACACACATATACGCACCTACACAACATAAACACACACATATACGCACCTACACAACATAAACACACACATATACACACATACACAACATAAACACACACATATATACACATACACAACATAAACACACACATATATACACATAGACAACATAAACACACACATATACGCACAAACACAACATAAACACACACATATATACTCATACACAACATAAACACACACATATACGCACCTACACAACATAAACACACACATATATGCACAAACACAACATAAACACACACATATACACACCTACACAACATAAACACACACATATATACACACCTACACAACATAAACACACACATATACGCACCTACACAACATAAACACACACATATACAGACCTACACAACACACACACATATACGCACCTACACAACATAAACACACACATATACACACCTACACAACATAAACACACACATATACGCACCTACACAACATAAACACACACATATACACACCTACACAACATAAACACACACATATACACACCTACACAACATAAACACACACATATACACATACACAACATAAACACACACATATACGCACCTGCACAACATAAACACACACATATACACACATAGACAACATAAACACACACATATATACACATACACAACATAAACACACACATATACGTACCTACACAACATAAACACACACATATACACACCTACACAACATAAACACACACATATACACATACACAACATAAACACACACATATACGCACCTACACAACATAAACACACACATATACACAACATAAACACACACATATATACACATACACAACATAAACACACACATATACGCACCTACACAACATAAACACCCACATATACACACCTACACAACATAAACACACACATATAAACACATATACCCGAAACACACGTGCTCACACATACACGTTTAAACACACATACATAAGCACACACACTCACATAGAGCCTATGCATACAGAGACCCAAGCTCGCACACGCACATAATATGACACGCACACATGCTCTCTCTCACACACACTCACATACATGCACACATACAGACAAACAAACACACACTGGTCATATATTGTTGGGATATACAGAAAAGGTACAAAAATACATACACACATACCTAATGTACACATACTGAAATTCACACTGATAGACGGCATGCTCAAGTCCGCCTACACACACACACACTATCTCTCACTCACACGCTCTCTCTCTCTCTCTCACATACACACACACATACACGTTCTCTCACACACACACACACATACTCACACACACACATACACACATTCACACGTTCGAGTACTCAGCCACGTAGCCATTAGTCCATGAGCCAAGACCCGAATTTTGGGATATCGGTACCACCCGGGGTGACTAATTCTCTTAGGTGTTTTTAGCTTGCTACATGTCTCTAGTTTATGTTTTGATATGATAGCCCTTGCACATTGGTAGCTTAATGGTCGTTATCACTTCTTGAATAGACATACCCTACCGAAAATTCCGAAATTTTTTAAAATGTCAAATTTGGGGACAGGAATGCCTAAATGTCAACAAAATGCATATAGTAATTGTCACATTTAATACAAGTCCTGTAAATACACACTAAGCATGCCATGGGCTTGTACATACTATTATGGCAAATTACTACTCCTAAATATCATCTACGTCAGACTCGGAATCTGACTGTTGTGCCACCGGCTCTTCTTCAATAGCCTTGTTCTGACATGTCTGTAACCTGCACATGTCCGTGCATTTTAGACCATTGCTGAGGCAAGTACACTTAGGGAGTTCGCATGACCGCACACACTTGCAAGACAGTAGCTGCATAACAGCATCTGGTGCTGGTGAGCCTCGCATCCAGTTGACGGCAAGCTTACCGTCCTCATCTGTCATCCAACCGCAGTCTGTTGGGTTCGCAACAAATGGCTGGCTCTGAAGACTTCTCCTCCAGATCGCAGCCTGGTAGTTTGCACGCAGTGCATGCATGAAGAGGCAGTCCTCACAAGGAGGGAGTTGACTTGACTCTACCTCTCCACGTCTTGCACAGAACAGCTCATACCGAAGCTTGTTTACCTTAGTTGTGTGGGTAGATGGTAGGTACATGTGGCAGGTGATTTCCTGTAGCTTCTCAAAGAGTTCAGGAGACACTTCCCATGAGCGTCCAAGTTCGTGAAAAGCATGCTGGTATGTCTTGTCCATCTTCACCTGCTTGAGTGTCGTCATCTTCCCTCGGCCAGCGAATGCACTGACGGTATCACAGCCTGTAAAGGCATGCATACCAATCAATGAATCACACACGCTGCCTCCCAGTGTGCGGCTCAGTGTGGTGATATCCAGGAATCTTGTCCGGTTCTTCGTCCCGCACTTCTGGAACAGATGGGATGGGATCTTGTGGCACATGCCAAGACACAACACCATGACGTCTGTATCTTCTGCAGTGATGATGACAGACTTGTTCCCAGATTCTGCTGCATGAAGTGCATGGAGAAGAAGGCGTGTGTCTGCTTCTTCTTGAGTTGACTTAAGCTCAGGAGCCTCTTCCCACTGCTCTTTGGTGATCTTGAAGCAGCGCTGCTCACATGTGACATACAGCTCCTTGTCCTTGAGCTTCTCCCTGTGCTGTGGTGCCTTCCATTCTTCTACCAAGAACTTGATAAGACTTGCCTTGTTGGAGGAACTACCGAGTAACTTTCTCCACTGCTGGATGTTGTGCCCAGGTTGAATGTTCTTGAAATGAATTCCTGTGCCTGCACTTCTTTTGGCTCGTTCTGCATCCTTGATGGATGTCTCCTTGTAGATATCAAACACAACATCAATGCGCCTGCTCTTAGCACCTTCATGAACAGCGTGACTCAGTGCTGTACCTGCAAGCTGTGAAAAAGTTTTGCCGTTTCCCTTCAGTTTGTGGACCAGGCTCATCCCATCAATTACGGTAGCAGAGGGCTCGGGTATCACTTCTGCAGGAGAAACATTCCTCTCTAACTCCTTTGCGAGGGCAGCCTTGTTGGTCTTGCGGAGAGACCCATCACCGCTGGCAAGTGCCCAAGGCAAAGGCCCCAGGGGATGAGCCAAGACATCACTCATTTTGAGCTTTCTGTTCTCGGCAACAAGGATCATCTGGCCAAATAGGTTCCTGTCAGCCTTTAAGATAACCTCCTTGGCATGGTCTTGTGAGCGTGGCTTCATTCTGATGTTAGTGAACGTTCTCAGTTTCGTCTTCGTCATCGTGTCATGAAACTGTATAGTTGGCGTATCGATCTCCAGGCGCTCTTCCTTGAAGGCTTGATATGCATCCTCTCCTATTCTGTAGGCCCCTAGAAGGTCTTTGACAACTTCTGGTGGTGCCATAGTCGCAGTTGACAAACTGACAAGATCTTCTTGCTCTGCGTTGAAGGGGTTCAACCAGCTGGTCTCCATCAGTTGAACTAAAGATTGGACATCGGCCTCATCTCTTCTAATCCTGGGCATCTGTAGGTCTGGGTGGCTGAAGTCAGTATACTTTTGGCCTACTACCATAGTCCTGAGCTGCCTTAAGTACCTGCTGCGATACTCCGATGTCAGGTAGTACCTGGCGACAGCTCCGCCTTTCAGGCTGAAGCCTTTTGTGCCCCCTGGTGTCTGGGTGTCTTTGTTGATCGTCTCTTCGATTGTCTGGTCCACAGGGATCCGTCCAAAGGGATTCTTGCTACCGATCTGGACCGAAAAGCCACCTTGCATGAAGTGTTCATGGACCTCTGGGTGTTCAATGGGCAGTCGAGACATCAAGGCATAGTAGTAGGTTAGGAACCGGGCATAGTTCACTTTGTCATAGGCAAAACACCACGGTATCATCTGTCGGATTGCTCCTAGGTGGAGCATCCAGTTGCCTTCTCTGGAGGCTCGAATTAAGTCCAGCATGATCTCAACCATGTCCAGGTATGACATCCAGAATGCTGAGAGGTTGTGTTCATCTCTGAGGGTCTCAAGATAAACTTGGAAAAGCTTCATGATATGTGTGCATGATTCACTCTCCATCAGCTCTTGAAAGAGTCCCTGAGACACATTGCTGTGAAAGCTGTTGATGTCCTTCAGTGTTTCATCTAGATGGTGTATGTCCCTTGAATGGTTTTCTTCTAGCCATGAAAGGAAGCCTTTCCATGCAAGCCTCATCAGTGCTTCATACACGAGCTTGTGTAGTCTCACTGCTCTGTTGTACCTCTTGCCGTTCATCACTCCTGACACTGATCCTTCTGCGATGATACCTGATTCCACACACAGATCTCTAAGACCTGCATCTTGAAACCTCTTTCCTATGGTGGAGATGAGATTACAGATTGTGTGGAAGACGCCCATCCTGATGATAATGTTCTTGAACTTCTCTTGTTTCCAGATAACTTCGGCAGCTTTGGCATAGAGTGCTTGATCAAACACGCACACAATCTTGTTAAGCTGTAAGGACTGCATGATAGCATGCGTTTGTTCCAAGATTTCATTAACGGTGGACATTTCTGTTGCGGGAGCATTGATAGTGGGCAGGTAGCTTACAGTGTCCTGAACCACTGCAATGTCTCTGCGCATTTGATGTTGAACCCAGTCCAACTGCTGATGGACTGGTCCTCATGGTCTGACATTCGAGTAAGAAGCCAGATATGGTTCTTTGTCTTTGAATCCTGGACTTCCTTGGTAGTGTCGACATACGCAGTCTCAATCCTAGGTGGCCCTGCCCGCCGCCCAACATTGTATATTGGCAGCATTGATGATGTCTGAGTGATGCTTCTTATCTTGGACTTGGTAATCTCTGGCAGGACTTTCTCTGGCACAGAGCCTGCAACCTTGGACTGGACAGCAATGCCATTGACTCTATGAGAAGTACCTGCTCCACTTAGGGTCTCTTCAAGTCGGTCAATGTTATCCCAGGCCAGGGTTGTGAACACACCAGGGTAGATGTTTGCTGGCAGTGGAATGTCATCCTTTGAGCATTCCAGCTTCTGGATACAAAGGGCTGTATCGATCTCCTCAAACATTGAGTAAGACACACAGTGACCAAGACGATTCAGAGTTCGGATCAGTTCTGTGTTTCCTGTCAAAGACTTTACAGCATTGGTCAGCAGTACGTGCTTGGGTGGTTTTGTCTTGCCACTGGTAACAGCAAAGACCAAGTCACTGCCAAAGGAAGTGGCAAGACGTTGAGCTCTTTCAGAGGGAGTTTCACACTCACACTCTCCTGTCAGCAGGGTGTGCAGGAATTGAGTGACTGCTGCAGGAATGACATTCTGATCTGTATCGGGAGGCCATGGCTGACTCACATCTTGTTTATTGATCTCATTCCTCAGCTGCATTCCTGCTTTGGTTAAGACATCTTCAGAGTTAGCTGCTCTTGCTTCTTGCAGGTCTTTTGCCATTTTGTGTGCTTGCCGGGCAAGGTCGTCCATTGAGAGGCTGCGTGGATAGATTAGAAGCTTTCCTTTCTCATCTGGGACAAAGCGTAGTGATTCTCCAAACTCGGTTTCAATCTTTCGGCGAACATGTTTCTTTGTCGCTGGTTTCAGTTGGATAATACCACGGGACATCATGGATCTCTCAAGCCTAGATGTGAGGTTTGTCATAGGCAGTACCTCTGGGTTGGGGAATAATTTGGTCCTTATATACAAGCAGAGTTCCTCGAGGGCTTCTGTCTCAACCTCTTCGTAGCGTGCTTCCTCGCTTTCTTCCTGATTTTCACCTGCACCCGACCTGGCGGCCGCTGGGAAATCATCTTTTGTGAAGAGTTTGTAGCACGACTTGTGGTAGTGACCCTCTGCAGCAACAAGGTCTCTGCTAACTAAACCAAGGATTCTCTGGTTGAGTTTCCTTATTGCTGCTCTGCGAATCTTTTCATCTGCTCGTAGCTCAACACACTGTATGAGTGGCTCCCTTGTCTTTGTTGTTTTTATGTACTTGCTTGACTTCTCGCAGAAGATACATACTTTGGCATACACCCTGCTAGTACTAGGGGCATCCCTTGATGCCCTCCTCCTGGGGTCGACGCTTGCTGATTCTATCTTGACACCCTTGGCAAGGATAGAATCCAGTGACTTCTTCATTGTAAAGAGACTACGACATTTACGGTGATAATGTATGTGTGGTATTCCTCCTTCTTCAAGGCCCTTGGCTGCTTCCAGGACTGGATCATGCTGCCTGATTTCTGCAGCCCTGAGCAATGTGTTCCAGGAGTCCAAATCCTGTGGTGACACCAGAGCATCGCTGTCATCATCAGAGCAGTGGATGATACAGTCGATCCGTGCTCTCTTCCTCGCAGATGGTTCCATCCTGCCGTCAAACAGTCGACACACACCTGCAAAAAATATCACCATTAAACCATGAACAAACAAACACATTACATGGAAACCACTCTACATATGTTTGCTCCTTCCAATAATAAATTATCCCCAAAATATAACAAAAAATCCCCAAATATGAAATAAACCCCTAAATATGGAGAAACTTGAAATACACATCGGAATAATTCTTGTAGAGAATCAAATAAGCTACAAGAGCTGTTAGAATATATTTTTCAATGTTCCCCATATTTAAGGATTTATTCTAGATTTAGAGGAAAATACCCAAAATATAGAGTATATTCCGAAATATGAGGAAATTTGAAAAATACCTAGGAACAACTCTGGTAGAGAATATAATTCTACATAGGTGTTCAAAGTTTCGCGATGATTGTGTGATGGATTTTAAAGAAAATGAGGAAAACGCCGAGCGTCACGCTAAAAATCTTTATTTTTGGGTAGCGCCCCTATTGCATCAACAAAATTAGACTAAGCTACCAGTGCGAGAAGGCTATCATATCTTAATGTACTTACAGTCACTCTATAAACATTTTAGTACCATTCGTGTTTAGTCACCCCAGGTGGTACCGATATCTGGCCTGGCTCATGGACTAACGTACAACGTCCATGAGCCAGGCCAGATATACTAGCAAGAACAATCACAACAACAATCACATCAAACACTCACACAACCACCATAACTACAACAATCACAACAACAATCACATCAAACACTCACACAACCACCATAACTACAACAATCACAGCAGCGCAAGACAGATACCCCAAACAACTTATATGAGATGTATGTACTCGTAGAAAGCACAATAGAAAAACTAGAACACCAAATCTCACACACCGACCAGAACATCAACATTCAAACTAAAAGCAACATTCACAACCACTATTATACAACCACGAATAACAATGACAGCCTGGGGAATAACAACAACAACCACACCTTCAACAATCATAACACAACCAATAACAACCACAATAACAGGAGAGAGAGAGAGAGAGAGAGAGAGAGAGAGAGAGAGAGAGAGAGAGAGAGAGAGAGAGAGAGAGCAAACATAATATGGGGATGGTGTTACCTCGCAGGAAAAGACGCCCACAATATCTGTAACAAGCATACTCACAACCATAAACAACAACAACAACAACAACACCAATATGTGAACGGTGTGAACTTATAGACAAATCAAAACAGATCGATTACAACACCATTACAAAAGCTACAATCACAATAACAACCAACACAACACAATTACACCACCAAAACAACACCTACAATATCAACTACATCAACAACCACAAAACAATCACACTTCCAAAAATAACAATCACACCACCAAAAACAACAACCACAACAGCAGTTGGGCGGGTGCCCAACCCCGAAAAGGGTTGAAATAGGGGAGCTATCCCCCCCGCCATAGGCGGCTTTCTAGGGCCTTTCCTAGCTGATGCTGAGAGGATTGGGTTCTAGTCATGTGGTGATGGGATGGTCTATCAGAGTGAGAACTGAGCAATCTCTGCCATACCCATAGCTTACTCTGACTGTTCCTTTTACTTATATATTTTCTAGATCTCAAGTGACGGCATCTCTAACGTGGATTGACCTCCCAATCTACCAAGATTGGAAGCCAAAGCGTCACATTTTTCCCTTGCCCCTCAACTTTCTCTTCATAATTTCTGAGGGACACAGGGCCCTGGGTGGGGCTATGGTTTCCCGGGCATTTCCGCACCCTCCTCAGCTCCTCGCCATGGAGTGGCTTCGGTCACCCAGGCTTTATTGTGGTCGGCGGGGAGGGTTCTGTGGGGGCGCTCGGTTATGGCCTTGGCCTTGCTCGGGGCCTTGGGGCTGTTCGGCCAGGCAGCTTGGGGAACAACAACAACAACAACAACCACAACAGCAATCACATCACCAAAAAAAAAAAAAAACACACAATAACAACAACAATCACAATAGCAAACAACAAAAATCACACCACCAAAAACAACAACCACAAGAACAACCACAACAACAATCACCAAACAATCATACCACCAAAAATAACAACCACAAAAACAACCATAACAACCACCACACACATTCACACAACCAAAAACAACAACCACAAAATAACCACACTACCAATTACAATAATAACCACAAAATACAACAACTACAGAAACAACCACAACAAACAACAATCACAACAACCACCACACCACCACCACAACAACAACCATATACCACAACCCAGGCAGATAATGAATCATAGCAAGCCAACCACAACCCAAAACAACCACAACTACAACCATCAAAACAACACCATCCACAGAAATAGAGCCCAAAATAACAAAATATGTGGATGGTGTGAACAGGCGTCACTTACGGGAATGGAGGCATTTCTCATCCTCTTCCATGCTTTGTTTTTACCTCCACCCTCCCTCCATTTGTCTTCTCTCTCTCTCTCTCTCTCTCTCTCTCTCTCTCTCTCTCTTTCTGTTTTGTTTCTTTTTCGCTCTCGCTCTCTCTCTCTCTCTCTTTGTTTTGTTTCTTTCTCGCTCTCTCCCTCTCTTTCTCTCCTCTCATTTTTCTGTCGGTCATACCACGGCCTTCTATATACAGAAGACCGTGGTCATACTCGCTATTATATAATCTTATCTCTCTTTCTCTCTCTCTCTCTCTTACCTTCTTCTTCTTCTTCTTCTTCTGTGCTTTCCTTTTCTTCCATTATTCTTTATTTGGGGTTCTGTTATCTCTATTAGAATTAAGTCCTGACCACTTCGCTTAGATCGTAAAGTCTGTATGGTCAGTGTATCTATGTAAATCTATGAAAATCTCTCGTGTTGGCATGACCTCTTCAATTTTTGTCCTACCTACAGTCCTCCACTCACTTTTTTTTCTGTCAGTCATACTTGCTATTATATATCTGCTCTCTCTCTCTCTCTCTCCTTTATGGTTAACATGTTAAACAGTTTTTTTTGCTCCCTAAATTTCACTTCTCATCTCTTTAATTCTCACACTCTGCTTACTTTCCGTTTTCTCTCTGTCTTCATCTTTAATGTTCGTTTGTCCCTCTTTATATTTAGCTTTGCTGGAAATACTAAATTTTTAACCCTTTCAAGATAACGATGGCGTATTTCTGTTCTATTTTCTGGCTATTATTACACGATTTTACACAGATGAGGGAGGGTATGTGGAAGTCAGAGGGTTAATTGAGATAGCCTGTACCCTTTTAATCCCCACAGAACCCTCCTAAGCTGTATAAAATCGTCTAATGATAGCCAGAGGAAACAGTCACAACACGTCAATATTCTTAAGGGCCTACTATTATATTTCACATTACACTTTACCTCAGTTTATTTCCTAAGCTTACTATTACATCCAGGTTCCTTCTCACCCCCAAAAATACGAGCTAGAGAAATGAACGAATAGCCTGGATAGAGGTGATTAATTCGTGGCCATCCCCCCGGAGATCAAGGTGTCTTAGATAGATAGATAGATAAATAGATTGATAGATTTATAGCTAAATAGAGATAGATATATACGGTAGATAGAGATAGATAGATAGATACGGTAGATAGAGATAGATAGATATATACGGTAGATAGAGATAGATAGATAGATACGGTAGATATATAAAGATAATTCCAATTTTGTAACTGCAGATCTCTCTCTCCCTCACCCCCCTAGATCTCGCTCTCTATCTTTCTTTCTCTCTCTCTCCATTTATCAGAAGCCAACTTCCCTCTTCTCCTTCTTCTTCCCCCTCTACATCTTCATAATTCTTCTTCTTCTTTTTATTACGTCCTCTCCTCCTCCATTTATCTTCCTCCTCTCCTTCCTCCTTTCTTCCTAAGTGTCGTTCTTTGTTATATTAATATTTTTATCTGTCGTCCTGTTGTCTCTTGTCTCTCTTTTTCCTACATTCTCCCTTTCTTTCTCTCTGTCTTCTTTAATTGCCCTAAATTTCTCTCTCTCTCTCTCTCATTTCCTTATAATCTCTATTTTCTATTTCCGTGGTCTCACCTTCAATTCCATCTCTCTCTCTCCCCACCCTCTCTCTCTCATTATCACACACTTATTCACACTCTATCTCTCTCTCACACTTTTTTTTTTCTCTCTCTCTCTCTCTCTCCATAGTTTCCATATGAATACTTTCCTCATCATCGACAATCCCATAAACTTTTTCCCTCACCACTGGGAAAAAAATGTCTATGTGAAAAATAAGAAGAAAAATCTATAATTTCCTCCAAACTTTGTCTCCTCCTACGCTGGCCAATCACAGTTCAGGATTTCCTAAAGCCAGTGACGTAATTTGAGAACGGATATTTGATTGGTGGAGATTTATATAACTAAAACATATATTTAGCTTATTAGTATTTATATTATTTATATTTTTATCATTATTATTATTATTATTATTATTATTATTATTTTTATTATTAAAAATGATTATTATAATTATTATTTTTATTATAAGTATTATTATCATAATTATTTTAATTTGTAGTAATAGTAGTACTACTACTACTATAGTATATTCGCTGTAAGTAGGCGAGGAATCATGACCTCTAACCTCTGTAACTAAAACAAATACTAGAGTAATCGAGCTAATATTTCTACCATTTGGGAAGAGTCAGTCAAGGACTAGATGTGGACATTTACAGCCAATTTGCTCTAGCCCTTTTTGAGTTACAGAGGATAGAGGTCATGATTTCTCGCCTACTTACAGCGAATAGACTATTGTAGTAGTAGTAGTAGTAGTAGAAGTAGTAGTCGTATTAATATCATCATATCATATTTGTATTGTTCAAGACACCGCGTGAATACATTATAAACCACATACGACGAACTTCTTGCAGGCAAACCTGGCAAAGAAAACGGAAGAACGGTGTCTAATGAGGGGGTACATTTATAATTTACACTCATTTCACACCATTAGTACTCGAGAATAATGCGTAATCTCACTTGCTGCACATTAAAACAGATTACCTGGCGTGATGACAGGACATTGCATCAAGGAGGGATGGTTCATTTTTGGTCGATTTGTTTTTTCTTTTATTTATTATTTTTCTAGTTTCCTCCCTAGACCTCTATCAAACTCAAATAAACACCCCTAGACCTCCTTTCAAAATAAATGAGTACATTTTTCGGTAGAAAAATGTGCCGGCCGAAGGCCGGTTTCTCCTAAAACTACAGGCTCGCTATCGCTCGCCAGGAAAAAATCGACACCTAAATGGCACGAAAGGTCTTAATATTGACAAAGAAATTGGGAGAAAGGTCTCAAAATCGCCAAACTAACGGAAAGAAAGTCTTAAAATTTGAAAACTAATCTGCTAAACATGAGGGAGAAGGGGGTCCATAAAAAACGACCACCTCCCCTTAATCTTGTGAATAAAAAGCCGAATGTGTTATCTCTTGTTATGACCGTAATTTCAGAAACACTTTTTTTTTTAAAGGCTATTTCTTGTGTATTTGTTTTTCTCGGTCTTATTTTTCTTGGTAAAGCTAAATGTTTATATATTTGTGAGGTAATATAAGATCATTTTAATTTGTTGTAGTATTTGGTGAAAAACTGATGACAAAATTACCCTTTCAGCATTCGAGGATGGATTTTCACTTTATTCTGGCTAACTTTAGACGATTTTATTCAGTTTGAGAAGGCCCTGTGGGAATCAAATGAACTCTCTGAGAGAGAGAGAGAGAGAGAGAGAGTGTTACACAGATACTCAGACGCACTCAGACCTTGTGGATTCTTCTTCTTTTCTTCTTCTTCTTCGTCTAGCTCTTTATCTTTTTTCTCTCTAACAAGCGGTGCACCTTAAATGTCTTCTTCATTCCTCTCGCTTTCTTTATCTTGCTCCTTCTAAACACAAAAAAGAGAGCCAGAGGAACACAAACCAGATTTAAGGGACACTACTTATTAGAGAGGGAAAAATTTAGCTACAGAAAGAGCTAGAAGAAGAAAAAGAAGAAGAAGAAGAAGACAGGAAAAACACATACAAGAATGAGAAAAGGAAAGCGAGAGGTGTAAGGTAACAATTTAACCCATTGCCTGCGGGAGATGTTTCCGAACGCCATGGCAATTTACAGCAATTTACAGGCTTTTAAAGCCTCTTAAAGTCTGTAGAATTGAGTGCGAGGGAGCGGGAGCGCAACAGGCCACACATCCTTCCCCCAGCCAGCCAGCCGCGGCACTGAGGGCTCTGAGTCAGAGTCTCGCGGGATATACAGCGCTGCCAAAGGCACATGTAGCGCGACATTAGCGATATTTGCTTATTTTAGCGAATATCTACGGTAGCGCTGCGGTTGAACCCTGCAAGCTACGAAGTTCATTTCGGTGTCATTTTGAAGCTATTGTCTTCTAGTTTTTGGGCTGAATAAATTTCATATCATTCAGACACTTGCCTAATCAATCAGGAATGCCTGAATGGGCTCTAATATGGCGAAAATAGGCGGAAATATGCCCGCAGCCAAAGTGTTAAGGTGCACTTTTTGTAAGCGAAAAATATATAATCAGAACGAACAATGATAGAATAACAAAATAAAAAGAAGAAGAAAAAGGAAAAAAACAACGACAATGATGACGACTAAGAAGAAGAAGAAGAAGAAGAAGAAGAAGAAAACAACAACAACGAAGAAGAAAACGACGACGACGAAGAAGAAGAAAACAAGAGAAAGAAAACGAGAGGAGCAAGGACAAATTTAAGGTGCACTGTTTGTTAGAGGACGATGGCACCTCACAGAACGTAGATGTCGCACTCCCTCACCAGAAATTGTCCTAATCTTACAGAGGCTAGTGGCTGTTTTTTTTGTCTATTGATTCAGTTATTCCTTTATATCTTAGTTCCTCGCTAGACCTCCATCAAGCTTAGAAAAACACCCCTAGACCTTCCTTCAAGATAAATTTGTACATTTTTCGATAGAAAAATTTCCCGGCCAAAGGCCGGTTCCTCATAAAATTTCAGGCTCGCTTTCGCTCGCCAGGAATAAATTGACACCTAAATGTCGTGAAAGGTCTTAAAATTGACAAGGATATGGGATGAAAGGTGTTAAACAAATGGGCCGAACGTCTTATAATCTCAAAACAAATGGGGCTTAACACGAGGGAGAAAGGGGACCAGAAAAACGACCCCTCTCCCCTTAATTATACCCGGGGATCTCTCTAGGCGGGTTTTTTGGGTCTGGCCGCACTTGAGACATTCCGTTGTTAACCCCTTCAACACCATGACGCCTTTTTACCGGCGATTCGGGCTAAAATTGGACGCTTTTGTGCAGTTTCAGAAGGGCCTATGTTAATTCACAGGGTTTATTGAGATCTTTTCTACCCTTTTAAATTCTAGAGCTAGATTACAAGCTAAAGAAAATCGTGTAACAGTAACCAGAATATGATGAGACTAATGTAATTGTGCTGAAGGGGTTAATCCCTAGGGATTTAAGACGCGTATTAACAGTTCGTTCTGGGTGTCATGGGACGATAAAATCGTCTATTGTTATCCATAAAAAGGATAAAAAGACGTCATCGTACTAAAGGGGTTAATTATGATCAACTCTCCATAAACTCTAGATCTGCTCCAAAGTATTTTCACTTGGCGGAGAGTTTAGTCCCTTAATGGGCCGGTTTTCTGGACCACTTTCTCCCTCA
The DNA here is from genome assembly GCA_032716605.1 of Paralithodes platypus. Classification (NCBI taxonomy): domain Eukaryota; kingdom Metazoa; phylum Arthropoda; class Malacostraca; order Decapoda; family Lithodidae; genus Paralithodes; species Paralithodes platypus. Next base: position 9,045,177 of record CM064528.1, read on the forward strand.
TTGTTAGCCCCATTAGTTTTCAGATGCTTAGATGTTTGCCCCATTAGTTAGTCAATTTTAAGACCTTTCGCCCCATTTCTTCGTCAATACTTAGACCTTTCGTGCTGTTTAGGTGTCGATTTTTTCCCTGGCGAACGAACGATAGTGAGCCTGTAATGTTGGAAGAACCGGTCTTTGGCCGGGACATTTTTCTACCGAAAAATGTACAAATTAATCTAGAAGGGGTATCTAATCGATGTTTTTTTTAATTTGAGGGAGGTCTTGGGAAGAAACTAGACATATAATGAATACATGCAAAAATCGCCCAAAAAGTGAACCATCCCCCCTCAACAGCCGATTCCTCGATAATTTATGGAGAAATACGAAACTGCCATGCCTCTACGTCATATAATTGCCAAGTTTTCATGATACGCACCATAATTGGCTATATAATCTTTGTAATAGATGAACAATAACGGTGAGGACAAGACAATATCCCGCCACTGAAAAAACAAAATATAACTAGAGGCGCACACGGTAGAGCTAGAGCGCATACCTTCACCTACGCTGGCTTGTTGGCTGGTTCTTTACCAGTAATATCATAAGCCTAAATTTTCTTCTGGATCTGGGTTCCAGGATTGGATCTGGATCGCAACCTAAATTGAATCATTTCTTCCTTGGCACATATCCTATCAGCCCACCCACAATCTTTCTTGTATCCCACAGCAACCTTATTATTCCCGCAGTGGAATGGTTAATAAAACCACGAACACACTCATTTATCAAAATCTGGAGGAAAAAAACATAGAAAATAGGGGTGTGAGCCTTATCTGAATTATCACCCTTTAAATATATATATATATTTAATACTGACTAATAGAAAGGGACACACCACGAAAACACTGTACAAAATTGAACACTTACTTAATATACAAAAAAAACAAAAAACAGGGGTCTTCGGTATATCTTTCAAAATAGAACACATAATCGATCAAAACACTTCAAGCGTATTATTCATGTTTATATTCAGTGTTCATTTTTATAGTTAACTCAGAAAACATACACACCTACGAAACCCCCCGACAAAATTAAATATAAAATCTAAATATGATCTGGGCAGAAACTTAAGTGGGCGGCAGTCAATTTAAGGGGAGTCACCGGCTTTTTTTTTTTATCTTTCTCTCCTTTTCTTTCTTTCTCTGGCTTGTATCCATTCGGCCCAATTCAGCCAACTGTTTTAAGACGCTTATCCCCATCCAGGTGTCGATTTCTTCCTGGTGAACAATAGCGAGCCAGCATTGTTTGGAGAAATCCGGCTTCGCCGGAGATTTTTTTTTATCGAAAAATTTACAAATTTAGCTTGCTGTCAAAACAAAAAATTATAGATACTGGTTCGCTACCGCTCGCCAGGAAAATATTGACACCTGGATGGGGTAAACGTCTTAAAACAGTAGGCTGAATGGGACCGAATGGATACAAGCCACACAGAGAGGGAGAGAAAGAGAAAAAAGCGAGGTGGGTTCCCTTAAGTGGCACGAGTTTTCCCCCCCCCCATCTGCCAGGTAGGTCGTGCTTAATTAGTGCTCAGGTAATGAAAGGCCCCCAAGTTACCTTTGAGGCCGGGCTAAATTTATCACGGTCCGAATTTCTCAACGCCTTCGAGTTTTCCGTGACAAATTTCGCGATGCATCTATCAATCGAGAGGTGTAGGTGTTTGAGATATATACCAAATGTCTCAGTTATTTGACCTATTCTATGACAAAAATGGGATTTTTTTTATTTTAATACCACGAATTTTCAGTGTTTTTTTATAAAAGAAATTGCTCATTTGCATCGATATATAGCGTTTGTAATTAATTAGAAATCTCGGGAAAACCTATTTTCCCCATTAGGCCTATTGATCGATGTTGAGACACGCCCCCGATAGTGATTTGAAAATACATTAGCCTAACCTAACAACCTTACCTAACCTAACCTAGTATTATGGGTAGGGGCTGCTGCCCCCACACCCCCGCTGGTTGAGTACTAATCCCTTGGTAAAAAAAAAAAAAAATTGGCTGTCGATTATACGAAGGTGAAAGAAAAGTCGATGAAGTCTACGGTGTTTACTCTGCAATCTTCAGCGTTGATTGTACATTGATAACGGGAAAGTACCGTATTGACAACCTTGTTACGAAAATTAAATTTTAGTACCATACTTTTATATTAGGTTTTTCCGAGGGTTTAACACATTTTCATATGATCTTTAGAGCTATCGATAACTGGAAGTACCGTATTGACAACCTTGTTACGAAAAAGAAATGTTAGTACCATACTTTTGTATTAAGTTTTGCCGAGGGTTAAAACAAATTTTCTTATGATCTTTAGAGCATATAGATTCGATATTTATCCTCAAATATATCAAAACAAATCGTGGTATTAAAATAACATTGAACCCAAAAATGTTGTGAAGTGTATGTGAATTATGTAAATAGTCTAAAAAAATCATAAACAATTTCGTGATGATGATTTGATCGACGAATGTAATTGGTATATTCTGTAAAGCTGTTCGTAAGATTTTGTTTTCATATGTGAGTGAGGGAGACAAAAGGCAGAACTGCCTGTGGCGAGTGCCTCCCCCAGAGTTGAAAGAGTGACAGGGCCAAAATCAAGGGACGCTCGAGGCAAAATGCCAGGACGTAATAAAATCCCTGACCCCTCCAGCTCCCTTCCTCACCCCCTACTACTTCGCCTATCCCCTTTCTTCCTTTGAGACATTAAGTGATCAAATATATTGCTTTTCTCACCTTTCCTATATTCATACCATGTCAAGGTAGACACCTACACAATTGTCAAAACGCGCCTGATTAGAAATAAAACTTACCGGTACCATGACTGGAGATCTGCGAAGCCAAACGGAAGAGATGCACAGACTTAAACGAAGAAATCAAATGAACGCCATTTTCTGTGAAGCCAGACGGAAGGAAGAGATGCACAGACGTAAACAAATAAGTCAAATGAGCAACTATTATCTGTAAAGTATACACAAAACAACTGATTATGGTCCATTTTGAACCCTTGTACAGCATAAACGAGCTTCCGAAATGCAAATATTAGGTAGAACATATGAATGAGAAGATACGACGGGGGACAGGGAAACGTCATCGGCTGCTCTTTCACTTACACCTCATCAGTTTCCATCCAGCGAGTCGAAATATATAAAATTAAGTCATACAAATATCACTCATTTCTATATTCATTAATGTTACAGACATATTACTCTCAAATTCTATTCAGTACATTGGCCAATATACAAAGTGTATATGATGAATAAAACAGAATATAATTTATTAAGTTATCAAAGCTATCCCGAACTGAATCGAGTTTTCTCAATTACAATTGTTTATCTATTACTTACATATTATACTGTACACTCAAGTCCTGGTCCTATACGAACCCTCGAACCGAAAACTGAACCTGTATGTGAGTGTATGTGTGTGCATGTATATATAGTTGTTCTTTTTTGCGTGTGCGTGTGTGCAGATTGTATGTGCCTGTGTGTGTGTAAATGTTGCAGTTATCATAGTGTTACCATATATAGCTTCTCGTGGGTTTCTGCAATACCTTTAAGACCAATAAAGCAGAACCACTCATTTGTTTCTTTATAGTGTTGAGACAAAAGCTTGGTTCTGAATTCACTTAAGGGTAGATGGCCGTAAAGATTTATTATCTTTTTATTATATTTTAGTTTCCTCCCTAGACCTCCATCAAGCTGTAATAAACACCCCCGAGACCTCCCTTTATGATAAATTGGTACATTTTTCGGTAAAAACATTTCCCGACCGAAGGCTGGTGCCTCTAAAAATTATAGGTTCGCTATCGCTCGCCAGGAAAAAAACGACACCGAAACAGCACGTCTTTAAAATTGACAACGCAATGCGAAAGGTGTTAAAATCGCCAAACTAACGGGCCGAACGTCTTAAAATATCAAAACTAACGGGGCTAAACACGACAGAGAAAAAGGAACCAGAAAAACGACCCATCTTCTCTTAAGACTAAAGCTCGGCTCTGTATTCACTTAATACCTTAATCCTATTTGGTCCGACGTCTTGTGAGTTATTATATTATGTTTAGTTATTATTTGAGGATTTTACTTGCTTTTGCCAATTATTAGCATTGTATTTTAGTTCGTCCCCTAGGCTAACACTACTGGTTGAAATGGTCTACTGGTTGAAATGGTCTACTGGTTGAAATGGTCTACTGGTTGATATGGTCTACTGGGTTAGATCTACTGGTTGAAATGGTCTACTGGTTGATATGGTCTACTGGTTGATATGGTCTACTGGTTTAGATCTACTGGTTGAAATGGTCTACTGATTGAAATGGTCTACTGGTTGATATGGTCTACTGATTGAAATGGTCTACTGGTTGAAATGGTCTACTGGTTGAAATGGTCTACTGATTGAAATGGTCTACTGGTTGAAATGGTCTACTGATTGAAATGGTCTACTGGTTAAAATGGTCTACTGGTTGAAATGGTCTACTGGTTAAAATGGTCTACTGGTTGAAATGGTCTACTGGTTGAAATGGTCTACTGGTTGAAATGGTCTACTGGTTGATATGGTCTACTGGGTTAGATCTACTGGTTGAAATGGTCTACTGGTTGATATGGTCTACTGGTTGATATGGTCTACTGGTTTAGATCTACTGGTTGAAATGGTCTACTGATTGAAATGGTCTACTGGTTGATATGGTCTACTGATTGAAATGGTCTACTGGTTGAAATGGTCTACTGGTTGAAATGGTCTACTGATTGAAATGGTCTACTGGTTGAAATGGTCTACTGATTGAAATGGTCTACTGGTTAAAATGGTCTACTGGTTGAAATGGTCTACTGGTTAAAATGGTCTACTGGTTGAAATGGTCTACTGGTTGAAATGGTCTACTGGTTGAAATGGTCTACTGGTTGATATGGTCTACTGGTTTAGATCTACTGGTTGAAATGGTCTACTGGTTGAAATGGTCTACTGGTTGAAATGGTCTTCTGGATGAAATGGTCTACTGGTTGATATGGTCTACTGGTTGAAATTGTCTACTGGTTGATATGGTCTACTGGTTGAAATGGTTTACTGGTTGAAATGGTCTACTGGTTGAAATGGTCTACTGGTTGAAATGGTTTACTGGTTGAAATGGTCTACTGGTTGGAATAGTATACTGGCTGGAATGGTCTACTTGTTGAAATAGTCTAGGCTGCTGGTTTGAGAGCTACTGATTGAAATGGTCTACTGGTTGAAATGGCCTGCTGGTTGAAATGGTCTACTGGTTGAAATGGTCTACTGATTGAAATGATCCACTGGTTGGAATGGTCTACTGGTTGATATGGTCTACTGGTTGAAATGGTCTACTGGTTGAAATGATCCACTGGTTGGAATGGTCTACTGGTTGATATGGTCTACTGGTTGATATGGTCTACTGGTTGATATGGTCTACTGGTTGATATGGTCTACTGGTTGAAATGGTCTACTGGTTGAAATGGTCCACTGGTTGGAATGGTCTACTGGTTGAAATGATCTACTGGTTGGAATGGTCTACTGGTTGAAATGGTCTACTGGTTGAGTGGTCTGGGAAGGAACTGCACTGAATATTTGCTTCTCTGTTTATCAGCAAGAAGATCATGATGGAAATGTGTGGGCGTATTCCAATTACCCCGAAGATGGAATGATTATAATTTGGCGGAGCTACCCACACGAGAAAAAAAAAAAAAAAAATGTACAGTTGGCCACATAAATTTGTTTACACTCCGTGATTTTAATTATGGAAGTAAAAAAATAATGAGGTTGACTTAAAATAATAATTAGCTATGAAACTGTCAATTGATCATAAGAAATAACTACTTCATTAAAAACTGCACTCCAAATTTGATCATACTACTTTTTTCCTTCCATGCATATAATCAGAGTGGATATAAACTAATGGGGCCAGTTGTACGTAAAATAAGCAGTGGAAGACTTCAATTGGCTACTTTCAATGATGATTGTTTATTCATTCTGCCCCCCCCCCCCCCTTTCACCCCATTTCTTTAGAAATATTAAGACCTTTCGTGCCATTTAGGTGTCGAATTTTTCCTGGCGAGGGAGAGCGAGCCTGTAATTTATGAGGAACCAGCCATCTTGAAGGAGGATATTGGGATGATTTATGAGGAACCAGCCATCTTGAAGGAGGATATTGGGATGATTTATGAGGAACCAGCCATCTTGAAGGAGGATATTGGGATGATTTATTTTTAGCTTGATGGAGCTCTAGGGAGGAAACTAAAAACAAATAATAATATATAATAAATATACCCTTTCCCCTTAGACACTATGCCTCTGTTCACCTAGCAGTAAATAGGAATCTGGAGTTAGTTGACATTTGTGACGTCCCATCCGGGGAAGTAAACTGTGGTGATCTTAGATAATATACAATAGTTCCTGTGTACCAGGCTGAATAACTCTCTGGGGTTATCCCGTAAACAAGCGTAGGCCCACAGTATGTTTCCCAGCGAGGCCACCCATGGTCTTGCAGTCTTGTCCTTTCCACTGGGAGACTTCTGTATTTGTATAATGATAATAATAATAATAATCCATAACAGGCTCCATCGGGCAATGATACGGAGATGAGTGTTGGGGCCAAGTGCAATCAAGAGTAACACCCAAGACCCCCACCTCTAACACCTTCATTACCGATGCAGTCCTTTTAAGTTTCTCCTGGCTACTATTATGCGGTGTTGTTCAGTATTAAAAGGCCCTGCAGCAACTAACAGGCATTCAACTATCTCACTTAACCATTTCTACTACCATAGATCCTTCTTAAACTGCACAAAAACGTCTAAATTTAGCTAGAATATAATTAAGAAACATCACCGGTACAGAAGGGGTTAATGACACCCACATGTAATAGTAATATCCATGGATAGTTAATTATGTGATCTTAGAAATTATATAATTTTATTGGCAATAGTGTTGCCAGTTTTGTGCAAGTATAATTATTATCATGTTACAGTTGGCAGTATGATTCTCCCTCTCCTTGTAATTATGTCTTTCCGATCTTGACTGAGCTATGTGAAGGTGGAATAATTATGTGAAAATGATCCTTGCATAATAAATAGTGTTGGTGTATGCATTACATTAGATAATTACAGGTGAACAGTAGACCCTGAGGCACTTACATGTCATACAGCAGAATTATTGTACATTTATAGCTAACTGAGAGAGAGAGAGAAAGAATGGTGTACTTTAACTTGTGTGTGTGTGTGATGGAAAGGGACATAGATAGATAGATAGATAGATAGAGATAGAGAGAGAGAGAAAGAGAGAAAACAGATAGATAGATATAGAGATAGAGAGAGAGAGAGCAGCCAGCCTCATCATCACTACAAGCAGGGTAATTAAAAACACATCTCCTTGTAAACGTTTATTTCACCCCCAACTTGTGCCTTATACATAATAATATTGACAAGGTTTAGGAATGTTGCTATAGGGAGAGTTTCGGTTTCTAGAACACTCTTTCTTTTTCCCTGATGGGGCCGGTCAAGTACTCCCCCCCCCCCCCCCTCCCCTCTCTCCTGTTCTACTTTAATGTTACCTTTTACTCCTTTGTCTTGTCATTCGTTACTTTTATCTACTTTAGTTTCGGTTCCAGTTCCCTTCCTATAATTTTAGTTAGGGTTTACTTTCCCTTACTAAATATTCTTTACCGGTACTTCAGTTTCGGTTTCATTTCCCTTCCTAGCTTTAATTTACTATATTTTAGTTTTTGTTTACCCTTCGTAACTTCAATTTAGCTTAGTTTCGGTTTCATTTCCCTTCCTAAATTCAATTTAGTTTAGGTATGGTTAAATTTCCCTTCCTAACTAACTTCAATTTACTTTAGTTTAGTTTAGTTTGTTCCAAACTTTAATTTACTTTAGTCCCGTAGCCTCCAATGCCCTCTACCTGGTTATATTTATTATTGTTGCTTTACTCTTGTTTATGCTTCCTAGATTTGTATTAAACTTTACCATTGTTTCAATATCCACTTAATGTACAGTCGTAAGCAATAGATTATGGCCAAACGGTGATTATGGTAGATTGAGATTAATTTACAAGTCAAGTTTGTTATGTTGAATCTAATATATATATATATATATATATACCGGTATATATATATATTCTGAACTGAACAAAATTCTCCAGTGTTAGCAAGGATGCGTTGTACTGCAAAGATTAAACTACTGCCAATCCCGAATGACAATTCCGTTCTGTTTTGGGTAACGCGTTTTTTCGATCAATTTCTGACCACCATTACACGCTCATATTCATCATAGGAAGTACCTCTAGAAATCAAACCGGTAACTTTGTATCCCAATTAATAGTCTGACTCACGCAGAACCTGCCTATTTGTAGATAATCGTCTATTCATATCCAGAATAAAATGAAAGAATGGAAGAAGCCTATACGGTTGTTATGCAGGAGAGAGAGAGAGAGAGAGAGAGAGAGAGAGAGAGAGAGAGAGAGAGAGAGAGAGAGAGAGAGAGAGAGAGAGACACACTTGACCGGCATACATCAAAGAATATATATTTTTAACTATATATACTATCATTATTTTTCTGTTTTTACCCTTTCCGACATGGACTAAAGTTGACAATCGCAAATGAAAAGGTAAACAATAATATACAGGAAATATTACCACGTTGCTATGGAGATGCCTGAAGAAGAATAGAGTATTATACATGGTTGCTTTATTTATCACTGAATATTATATTATATACTTGTTGAAAATGCATATACAGGTATGCAGAAGAAATATTATAATGGCAAGGTAAAGAGATGATTATGATATTGTAAACATTAATTGATATATTATTTTATTTTCCGACATGATCATCCAACTCCTATAAAACTAAAATGTTAAGATGTGATTGAAAATTAAATGGTTGTTTGTTTTTCTGGCCCCCCCTCGCCCTCATGTTTAGCCCCGTTAGTTTTCAGATTTCAAGACGTTTAGCCCATTAGGTTGGCCTCTTATTTTAGACCTTTCACCCCATTTTTTAGTCAAGCTAATGAGACTAAACATGAGGGAGAAAAAAACAGCCTACCTCCCCTTTACTCGAAATGGAAAATTAAACAATTGGGATGATTAGCCTATTAATATAATAGCCTTTAAGACAATTAAATTAACACACACACACAAATGGAAAATACATAAACATAGCCAAACAAATCAATAACTAAAGGAAATATCAGTGCAAATTAAAGAAACAAACAAATTATTTAAACAAATCTGTTGCTTTATTTGTTATTCTACACAATGCAGAATTTAATATATAAAAATGCATAAGAGTGTAATACAAGGTAATGGTAATGTTTATGCTTCGATAAAATTAATAACATAACAAATTAGTACCTGATTCTCTAAAATAAGAAAAGATAAATTTATCTTTGCTAATAATTTCGATCACTATGTATCAATTATTTATTATGAGAAATAAATCTTTACAATAATGGCACGTTACCATTTTCGTTTTCCATGTCCATGACAAATCAAAAGAATATGCAAATGTTATATTGTTACGAAGGGTACCTAGTGTAAATCGACGTCGTATTTACGTATATCGCTTCAAAATAAGAATTAGCATTATTTGCACTTACACTGCCTAAATCTAAGGAATGGATTTGTAAATAATTATATAACGTAAATAATGGTGTTTTTTCAATTACAATTTTTAAAACTCCTATTAAAAAGGTAAAAACTCATAACTGTCTTTCATTAACCCTTCTATACCGGAGACGTCCTTTCACCTTTATTATGGCTACTGTTTGACGATTTTATTCAGTTTAAGAAGGGCCTCGAACAATTAACAGGCTTCGAACTATCTCACTTGACCCTTTTTACTACCACAAATCCTTCTTGAGCTGCACAAAATCGTCTAAATATAGCTAGAATAAAATTAAAAAGACGTCACCGATACAGAACGGGTTAACGTGTAGTATAAAGCAAGACGGTCAACTCACAATGTAAAATACTACTAAGTGACTAAAGCAATATAATAAAACCTGTACAAATGGACCCAAACCTTATCTCTCTAGCTAAGAACCTCTGCCACTCACATTTTAGTATTCTGAAACTGAGCGAATTTATAGATTAGAGAGATATTTGATTGTTTTCCTTTGGGAGGTAGGGGGTGGGGGGAGGGTAGATAGAAAAGTGGGAGTAATTTTATATTAAACAAGAAAACTGAAACTTCCTATTATTTAAGCTTCTTCTGTTCGTCATTATCGATCATTTATGTGATCCAAGTTAATTGGACAAAGACAATATTTTAATTTAGTAAATCAAGTGAAATAATAAAACCAGTTGCAAAAACTAGTTGATCAACTAAAATGATTGCTTTAAGATAATGTTTCTATACTTTACATTACCTAATCTAATTTAAGCTTACTTTTGTATCAATTCTAGTGCAAATAAATCGTAATTCAGCTATAACCAAACAAAATTCAGTTGCTCATTATTATAGAATTAAAATGAGATGGCAGTGTATTGATACATAAAGAAATAATTATAACAACAACACGTAATGGTCATTAGTAACGAACACCACCAACTCAGTTACCCTATGCTTCAGTATATCCAGGAGGCAATACAGTGCAACTAATTCTTCTACATTCCTCTCCTTTTCTATACTTTCCTTCACTCTACCCTTAGAGAACGCTCTTCCTCATTTATCTATTAACCCCCTTACTTTACAACTTGTATTTAATGCCACATTTAGTAAGCAAGACAAATTTACGCCTTGGCAAAATTTGTTAATCAGAGTTATAGAGATATTAGGATGGCCTCGACAAAAGAAATTCATATTGAATTGTAATGAGGATGAACATTTGTGTATATAATCTTTATATAATTTGTGTATATAATCCCTCGGGGGATTAAAGTGTCTGGAAGTAGATACATAGATAGACATAGGCAGACAGATAGATAGATAGACCCCATTGACATTACAGGTATTCCTAATTATTCAAATTAAAGAAACTTGCAAAGAAAATAATACAAAGCTATCGTTTGCCTCGATGCTTATCTCTGCGTCCAATGCAAAACACCTACTTTCCGATATAATAAACCTATGTAATTTTTTTGGAGTTGGTAGAGTTGTTGGAGTTAGACAGATAACGACCGATACACGATGCAGCCTTGGGTTCGGTGGAATTAGAGAGCTTTGTAATGATTCTACGGTACAGTCGCGGGCTAAAGTCGTGTTCTACCTTTACATCTTCAACTTTATATTCCTCTATTGAATATACGAGAAAGTTTCTCCTAACTCTTTCAAATATGCTCTTTAACCCTTCTAATATACTCTTAAACCCTTTAAAAGATACTCCTCAAACATTGTAAAAAAATTCCTTCACCCTTTCAAATCGTCTAATAATATTAAGTCAAGACTATAATATAGAAATGCGTCATCGTATCCTGAAGGGATTAATTGAGTAAATAAATGGTAGTTTGACTGAAGGGATTACATAAATCCTAAGAAATCATGAATATAAAGATTTTGCTAATGTGTGTTAATGCCTACGTTGTGGCGCCCGTCACCAGACGGACACCGAAATCTGCTTATTATGTAGCCTGGAAGCGTGGCAAGCTGTTGCAGGCAGCGCAAGATTCCTGCATTCGCCGCCCACCAAGTCTGGGCCAGGACTAATGCAACTTTCAGCCTTTTCCGAGCTGCAACGTTACTGCAATGTTACACATAGCAAAAACAGCTCAAAACTGCAAATTTTTAGCGATTTTGGCCGACCTTTGCAAGATCATTGCAAGACAACCAGATGTCAAACAGAGATGATTCAGGCACCATTGGAAAACTCTATTACTGTACTTGCAGGGAATGGTCAATATAGGCCAAAATGCCCGCAATGAAAGAGTTAAAGATATATATATTATTTTCTTTATACTTGAGAGCTACCCAAAGTTAAAATCATAGAGGTAGAACAAGACTTTTTCTCACGGCTGCACATATTGCAAACCCCAAACGAGAAATTACATATATACAAAAAAAAAAGCACCTGCTTGCTCTAGGTAGGGTTGACTGGCCAATTAGTACGCGGCGGCCCAATTAGCACGCACAATCGATACAAAGATTACCCCCAAAAGTTAGTAGAGATTAGTATATTAAGTGTTTATATGCACAGTTGGCCACATAAAAAATGTTTAGTGATTCAAATTGGTGTAAGCTTAAATATGTTCACGATTAAACAAACCGGCTAATCAACCCTAATTCAACTTAAACATAGTAGTATTCTTATATGTGATTGCCTAAGCTGTTTTGCAATCAACCATGTAGCAAAGGTAAGTAAAAAAGAATGTACAAAAGAGTATTCCTAAAAATTGCAAAAGAGAACCGAAAACAGTGCTCAATTAACTTAACACAAACAATCGTTTCAGTGTTCCGAACAGCTTTTGCCACGCTCCAAAACTAAAACTAAAAGTAATATACAAAAGTTCCTCTCTTAAAACAGCAAGAGAGCCTTTATTACAAAAACAGCGACTTTATCAAATCAGCTTTTATATAGACAAACACAAACGATCAGAAAATATTTCGAATTGGCATTTATTCTGTACATAAATTACACGGACACAAATCAAAATTATGATAAGCATCGCTTTTGTACACAAAGTATATAAACAAAATTCAGAAGTTATTTAAATAGACATGGATTTCAGACACAAATTCTAAAAAAAATAAAAATCATGAAAGTATTCAAATTGGCATATAGTCTGTACACAAATTACACAACCGTAAATAAAAAGTTTAAATAGGCAACAATTTTCTACACAAACGGAAAGCCAAAGTTGAGTTAACCCTTACAGTACAAGAGACATCCCTTGTATCATATTCTGGCAACTACTAGATGATTTTATTCAGCTCAAGAAGAAACTCTAGATATAAATAAGGCTTCCAACTTTCTCAACCAACCTTTTTCAACTAATACAGATCTTTCCTAAGCTGCATAATATCCTCTAAATATAGCTAGAATACAATACAGCACAAGTCGCTGGTACTCAAAGGGTTAAATAGGTATCGATTTTGTACACAAATTACACTAACACAAATCATAAGAGGATTAAAATTGGCAATATTTTCGTACACACATTACAAAAACGTAAGTAAAAAGCAGGTTGGAATTGACATGTATTTATCTGTACTCAAATCACGCAAAAGCTTATACAAAATGGTAAGTGTTATAAAATAAGCATCGTTTTAATACACAACTACACAAAGGAAACAAAATAAATACAAATAAACTGTGTTGGTGGTGTAATGGTTTAGTTGCTTATGTTCTGGGTATGGTGTCCCGAGTTCGAATCCCGGGAGGACCATATGCTTTCATTAGTTTATTCAAGTGTATTGAGGTTTGTAATTGATGATTAATGTTAAGAACGGGGTGTTACTTAATATATGGGTTCAATTAGGATTCGCATAGGGTAAACTAATATATTTTCAAGAAGTGGATTGATTAATACTCGAAATTAATAAATACTGCAAACCACCCACACATTTGTATGGTTCAAGATAAATATATTCATTTTCCAAATATATGACGCTTCATATATTTTTGACACTACATTTAATTATCATACTTTACTTAAGGGAGTAGTACTCACTTTTTATGGACGCCCTTCTCCCTCATGTTTAGCATATTAGTTTTGAGGTTTTAAGACGTTTGTTCTGTTAGTTTGGCGATTTTGAGACCTTTCGCCTCATTTTTTGTATCAATACTAAGACCTTTCGTGCCCTGTCGATTTTTTTCCTGGCGAGCGATAACGAGCCTCTAATTTTAGAAGGAACCGGCCCTTGGCCGGAAAAATGTTCTACCGAAAAATGTACACAATTATTTTAAAAGGGGGTCTAGGGGGTGTTTTTGTAAGCTTGATGGAGGTCTAGGGAGGAAACTCAAAAAATAATAAAAAAGATAAATAACTGAGCAAATAAATACGCCCCTCCCCCCTTAATGATGCTCGGGCTTCGTGATGTACAGTTAATCCAAAAAGTTCGCTGATAATTTTCCGTGAACGAGGACGCTTCTTCATAAGTCTGGCTATTATTAGACGAGTTTCATTTAAGCTTACCAAAGTTCTGTGGGAGTCAAAGCGGTCATTGGGATCGAGTTTAACCTCCTTTGATTGCAAGAGCTCCTTCCTAAACTGCATAAAATCGTCTACTGATAGCCGGAATACTAGGAAGAAACACGTTGTCATACACTGAGAGGGTTAAACATGCAGAAATTTGGAAACTGATAAATAAGTATAGTTTAATTGAATGAAGAGTTTAATAATAATAAGTTTAATTATAATAAGTCTAATCATAATACCGGTCCCCCAAATCGTCACTGCTTTGAAGGATTTAATTTGTTGACTGACGGGATTTCCAGATTTGTGATGAATTCATATTAGCCTTAAGTCTCAGAAGGTTGGTTATAATCCTGATGTATCCTGATGTATCATGTTTAGCATATTAGTTTTGAGGTTTTAAGACGTTTGTTCTGTTAGTTTGGCGATTTTGAGACCTTTCGCCTCATTTTTTGTATCAATACTAAGACCTTTCGTGCCCTGTCGATTTTTTTCCTGGTGAGCGATAACGAGCCTCTAATTTTAGAAGGAACCTTGCCGCTTAAAGCGGCAATGCATTAATGTGAGAGAGACAGAGAGAGAGAGAGCGCGAGAGTGAGAGTGAGAGTGAGAGTGAGAGAGAGAGAGCGAGAGCGAAAAGAGATGACTTTGATTTTGACAGAGTACCCCATAAAATTATCGCTTTCCAAAAACAATCGATCCGGAGAAGCCTATTTAGATATAAGACCCCTACCCCAAACCACCCACCCTCCCCACTCGACAATTAGCAAAAGAGTTATCACAAAATCGCGCAAACGGCTCCCCCTCATGAAGGTAAACTTTCTTCTTTCTGGCGGTGATAAACACAGGCAGAGTGGGCCAACTTTTTCAATTCCTGTCAGCCAATTCGATTTAGAGATCGTTTGGAGCAATCATAAAAAAGCAGGAGAGGAGAGGGCGGACTGTGGTTGTGGTTGTGGGGAAGAGAAGAGAGGTTGTGGGGGAGGGAGAGGTGAGTGAAGCTATGTGGGAGGAGGAGAGAGGCTGTGGTTGTGGTTATGTGGGAGGAGGAGAGAGGTTGTGGTTGTGAGGGAAGAGAGGGAGGATGACAGAGTTGGTGGTTGTGGGGGAGGAGAGAGAGGTTGTGGTTGTGAGGGAAGAGAGGGAGGATGACAGAGTTGGTGGTTGTGGGGGAGGAGAGAGAGGAGGACACAGGTGGTGGTTGTGAGGGAGGAGGACAGAGGTGGTGGTTGTGGGGGAGAGGGAGGAGGAGAGAGGTGGTGGTTGTGGGGGAGGAGAGGGAGGAGGACAGAGGTGGTGGTTGTGGGGGAGGAGAGGGAGGAGGACAGAGGTGGTGGTTGTGGGGGAGAGGGAGGAGGAGAGAGGTGGTGGTTGTAGGGGATGATGATGTGGACAGAGTTGGCGGGGAGGGGGGGGGGACGTACTGTATGTGGGAGATACAGAGATGGAGGAATGAGAAAGAGGTAGCATGTAGTGGAGGAGGAAGAGGAGGATGAGAGACAAATAGGAAAAGTGATAGAAGCAATGACATCCTATGTGGAAGAAGAGGGGGAGGGGGAAGATAGGGGCATGGTAGGAAGAGAGATAGATAGGAAGATGAGACAGGGAAAGGGAAAAGGAAGGAATATATAATAAAAGCAAAAAGAGGCGATTGAAACAAGATCAGACAAAACGGGGTTATTATGATAATTATTTTGTTTGATTATTATTGAGGGTATTAATTGCTTTTGCCATTTTCGAACAATGTATTCTTAGTTTCCTCCATGCACTTAGAAAACCGCCTCTCCAGACCCCCTTCAAAAAAAAAAAAAAAACGTCCCCCAGACCAGCTTCAAGCTAAATATGTCCATTTTTCGGTAGAAAAATTTCCCAGCTGTAAGCCAGTTTCTCCTAAATTGTACACTCGCTATCTCTCTCTCACCCAGGAAATATTGACACCTTATTGGGTTGAACCGTCTTATAATCGCCAAACTAATGAGGTTAAACGTCCTAAAGTATCCAAGCTATTGGAGTAAAACATGGATGCAAATAGACCAGCCCTGCACCAAATAAGGTTAACCCCTTCAGCACCAAGACGTCCTTTTACCTTTGATTCTGGATACAATTAGACACTTTTATGCAGTTCAAGAAGGACCTATGGGTTATTAAGAGGGTTTATTGAGACCGTAATTACCTATTTCAGTCGTAGAAGTAGATTATATACAGAAGAAAATCGTCTAATGGTAACCAAACTATGATAAAACTTACGTAATGGTGGTGAAGGGGTTAAGACTGCAACCAATATGATCCGCACTTCATGTGGAGCGCTTGATCTTAAAATTTATATATTTATGTAAGGAATAAAGGGAAATTTACATGTAATTGTAATGTTATGGCCATTGTATCATTTCCAAAGACATAATAACTGTAAATCATAACTTTAACTTTATATATTTAAGGGGGGTGACCTGCTTCTTTTGTCCTTTTCTCTCTTTCTCTGGCTTGTATCCATTCGGCCCCATTAAACCTACTGTTTTAAGGCGTTTATTCCCATCCAGGTGTCGATTTCTTCCTGGCGAGCGATAGCGAGCCAGTATTGTATAGAAAAATCTGGCTTTGCCGGAGATATTTTTCTATCGAAAAATGTACAAATTTAGCCTGCTGTAAAAAATGTTAAAAATATGCTAGCGAGCGGTAAAAATCGACACCTGGATGGGGATAAACGTCTTAAAACAGTAGGCTGAATGGGACCGAATGGATACAACCCAGAGAGAGAGGGAGGGAGAGAGAGAAAAAAAAAACGAGGTGTGCCCCCTTAATTGTAATAAGGACATAAAGAAAGGGACTCGGGTTAGGAATACACGATCGATCGTTTAACAGCCTGCGCTACAGATATGCAACTATTAATTTCACACAAGCATTAGTATTCATTTCTTACCATCAATATACTGTATATATATTTATCAATATACAAAACTTTGGAGGCTTTGCTACATTTCTTTAAGAAAATACATTGTTTTATAGATAATATATATTTATTTATATTTCTTTAAGCTTAGTATTCAAACGTCTTTTAACTAAAACTTCCCATTACCTGCAGTTGGCTCCACTTTTGTGAGAGCTACCCATCATTGCAAATCTTTGACTCAAGTGTGAACCTAAAATAACGACGCTTAATTTTTCCGAATATAACCGGAGTAATAATAATGCTCCCTGGTCCTCATAGAAGTGAAGCCAACTGTACAGACACCATCAAAAGTTGCGTCAAAACCTTCACAACATAAATATTACTAACGTCAACTCTAGTAAATAGCGTCAACATTACTAACGTCAACTCTAGTTAATACCGTCAACATTACTAACGTCAACTCTAGTAAATAGCATCAACAATACTAACGTCAACTCTAGTTAATACCGTCAACATTACTAACGTCAACTCTAGTAAATAGCGTCAACAATACTAACGTCAACTCTAGTTAATACCGTCAACATTACTAACGTCAACTCTAGTTAATACCATCAACATTACTAACGTCAACTCTAGTAAATAGCGTCAACATTACTAACGTCAACTCTAGTAAATACCGTCAACATTACTGACGTCAACTCTAGTAAATAAGAAAAAAAAATCCCTATAGCACATACACAAAGCCTTTCTAGTCAAGCTTTGTTGAGTGCTGTTCAGGAATACAATTTTCCTATATCAAAAAAGTTCAGGAGAGATATTTTGTATTATTAGTTTATATATTTTAGTTTCATCCCGAGACCTCCATCAATCTTAAAATATTTCCCGCAAGATCCCCTTTTGAGATAAATTTGTGCATTTTTCGGGAGAAAAATGCTCCAGCCTAAGGCTGGTTCCTCCTAAATTACAGGCTCGCTATTGCTCGCCAGTTAACTCACCAGGAAAAAATTGACACCTAAATGGTATAAAATGTCTTAAAATTGACACCTAAATGGAGCAAAAGGTCTTATATTAGCCAAACTAATGGGGGCAAACGTCTTAAAATGATAAAATAATGGGAGTACACATAAGGGAGAAGGGGGTCCAGAAAACCTCCCCTCTTAAGTTAGTTGCAGTTGTGAAGGTGGGCCGCAACTTTTGGCTATGACTGTACCTCTGGGAAGTTGTCTATACGAGTCTATAGTCTGTTTCTTTTCAACTGACGGTAAATTGCAAAGTTCTCATCAAGATTTCTCTGTTATTTTGAAGATTTTGTAGTGCAGTATGGTGCTAATTATATACACTTGGTCTTGTTATGATGCAGAGACATAGTAGTTTCATATTTGTTCATTGGGTATTGAGAAATTAGCTGTCGAAGGATTTAACTTCTCGTCAGTTGAAAAGAAACAGAGTCTAGCTAAAGTCACACAGAAACTAACTCGCTTCGTTAATACCCTGGGAAGAACACATAGCTAGCCGGCTGGTCAATCAGAGAGTTCACATCGTCCGTCTATCACGATTATAAATGTACAAACAAGCAATTGGATTCATGTACACAAGGCCACAATTGCAAACTCGCATGTAATCAAGCATTTATTTACATTCATTCTTGTTCACATACACATGCAATCACTAGAAAACAAATCTATACCCTATATCCAAATTAACAGCCACCGCACAGTTTTTCTCATACTAAACCCACACACATTCAAAACTCATTCTAGATGATTAAGAAACTATATAGCACATGCATTCATATATTCACATAAACACATCAACTTCAGTAACTGCTTCAGACAAGAAATGCCACATCGTCTGCATAAAACTAGATCCTGATATCTAATGCACGTTTCTACAAGTCTCTCAACAACTCGGAACACCTCGGAATGGCCTATAAACGCCTATGTAAAGCGCTCATAGTAAAAGCTCAACTTGTTTACCCCTTAAGCTGGTGTCATGCGAGCAATATCAGTGACGAATTGTATCCTAGTCATAAAACAAAAAATATATACTACAGTCGAGGGTATTATGGAATGATTCTAAACCTTCATCCTGGTAGACTTCTTAAATCTTGGAACTCATGGAACTCGAGAAACCAAGTATGAAAACTTTAATCTCTTAACCCTTACAGTACCGGTGTCGACCTTTTAAATTTATGCTGGCTACTATTTGACGATTTGATTCAGTTTAAAAAGGGCTTCCAGCAATTAACAGGCTTCAAACTATCTTGTTTAATCCTTCTTACTACCACAGATCCTTTTTTAAACTGCACAAAATCGTCTAAGTATAGCTAGAATAAAATCAACAAGACGTCACTGGTACAGAAGGGGTTAAAATGCTCCAATAACTTTCAGCAGACAGCAGACTCGGATACAAATCAGCCGCCAAAACTGCCCGCGTGACGCTGGCTTCAGAAATACAACACAGAGATACATTCTAACTGCAATACACTGGAAGGCTCATGGATCACTGTAAAGAGTAGCTACGAGACGAGAGGGAGAAAGAGATGGGTCCGTTTGTGTCCTCTTTTCTCCCTCTCTTTGTCTTTATCTTGTCTTTGTTTCGCTTGGTGTCGCATTACAAGCTTGGTTCTAATTAAGACGACTCCTTGCACACATATTGTCAGCTATCCCGCTATTTTTTCTCCAACTTTTGGCAGTTTCGTCGCATAAATGTTTGAGAAGCTGACCACTATTTTTTTATTTATTTTTTGCAAAAATTCAACATCAAAATAGTTGAACATTTTATATAGCTATTACACTACTATACAAATATTTATTCAAGAGTTTCTGTAGCTTCAAAAATATTTGCATTTGAAGATATTTTTTAGGTTTTTGACACATCACTAAAAATTCGTTTGTCAGTCACATAGAAATATTGTTTCTCAACAAATGCAAACCTTGTTCACACACAAACTTCACTTTAACCTTTTCAATCATTGGATACCTATTTAAAATATATTCTAAATACCCCCAGACGATTTTATTCAGCTTGGTAAGAAGCTGTCGAATTCAGGATAGCTTTTAGAACTCTGATTTCAAAAGGCCTTTCCTAAACTAAATAAAATCAACTGGAAGTATTTGGAATTAAAGAAGAAAGGGCATCATCTTATTGACACAGTTGACATTTTCAGTTCAGATTCTCCCTCTCTCACACACTGCTGTTCCGACCTCACACCTCCGTTCCGTCAGGCCCCTCATCCTGGAAGACCCGTCCGTTCTCACCGACCATTGAGGATTTTCTCGGGACATCACTGGAAGTGGATGAAACGGAGAGCCGCTTGCTGCTCGGCTTTGGGGGCGGCTTAGGCGGCACTTTCTTACTGGAGGCAACCATTGTGAAGGGGGAACTCGATTCATCTAATTTTTTATCCATTTTGGGTGTATTGTTTAGTGGTGTTGTGTCGAGTGTAGATTCGTTGCTAGATCCCAAAGGAGTCTTGCTGATTGCTGATCCATTTACATTTGCCGGACGATAAGCTGGGGATTGGGTTCGAAGTGTGCTGGCACTGGACGGTGTTGGAGAGGGGCCAGCCAAGCGTGCTCTCGCTGCTGAAGTAGAAGGTTGAGTTGGTTGAATGTCATGATGTGGGAGACTAAGTCCGCTGCCTTCAAGGAGGTTGGGGGTGGAGCGAGGTAAAGTGGCACTGTGATTGCGCTGGCCGAATCGAGATCCTGGTGATCCCTGGGTGACTGGCGTGTAGTAAGTAGGGAGGGCCGAGGGAGGGGAAGCTGGTGATTGGGGGGTGCGTGGGGTGAAAGGTTCGGCAGCACGGAGGCCTGGCCGAGTCAGATCAGTGCGTGAAGTTCCATCAGCAGTGGTTCTAGGCCCTAAAGTATCATACACTGGGTCATATAATGGGGGAAGACCCTCTTCAGCAGATACAGGAGGAGGAGGGGAAACACTAGTTGAAGGTTGGCCTGCCCAAGAGGGTGATCGATGCCTGCGTGGCAGTGTAACATATCCTGGTCTCTGCTGAACTGGATTAGGAGAGGCATATGCTACTGGGTACGGAGAATAACCAGCAGTAGGCGAAGCATAGCTGTAGCGGTATTCGCCCGGGGTAGTGTACTGAGGTGGTACAATAGAATGGTATGAGAGTTGGGTAGGTGATATTGCTCTAGGCCTTGTCATGTCAAGTAGATCTGGAAATTGAGCCATATATTCTGCCATGTGGGATGATGTTGGATTATCCAAAGGTAAAGTCGTATCTTGGGAGGGCATGTCATCATCTTCCTCATCTAATGTGGCAAGAGGTGTGCGCTGGGCAGCTGTACCTGGCTCTGGATAATCCACATCATCATAACTCATATGGGCACCAGCATCCGGATTCAAGTGAGTCAGTTCCATATCTGTTTGTGGCACCAAGTCATACTTTCTGGGTGGCTTCTCAACAGGATTAACCACCACTACATTTTTGTGTTCAACATGATTTCCACCAGCAGATCCATTCACCTTCGAACTGGGCTTGGGACTGTTTTTTCGACGTCTTCGTACGCAGCAGCATATCAAGACAATTAGCACAATCAACAACACAAACCCGGCCATTGCAATGGCAATGATAATATAAAGATCCAGATCACTCTTTGGGGTTATGGCGCCTGTCGAGCTTGGAGCTGCCGTGATCAGAGATACATTCCTCTCCACTAGTCCAGCTAGGTTGTCAGCCACGCAAGTGTAGTAAGTGAAATCTTCCTCAGTGACATGAGTAACAGTTAAATGCGTCCTTCTCTCACCCCCAACCACTTGACCTCCGATTATTTCACCACCAACCACTCCTTCCCTGACCACATATCTCTGTTCCGGATCTGAGTAGCGAATAATCGACATATTAGTAAGGACCCGGCCATGCAAGACCCATTTGAGATTTGGTAATGGGTCACCCTTCGCATGGCAGGACAGTGAGGCGTTTTGACCTAAAGCCGCGGGGATTTGAACCTGGGGCACTGCAAGCTCAGGACGGCAGGCCAACTCCTCCTCACCGACCTCATCCCATCTTCTCCCCGACACCCGTTCTGGGGAGTGGCAGGTCACGTGACTCTGGAAAAGATTTTTTTTTTTTTATTAGTGAACCGGAAGATTTTTTTTTTTAAATGATAAAATGGAGGAAAAATTAAAAAATCAATAAAAACAAGCCAAAGTGGCTCTGAAGAGAAAATATAGTTGTTAGTGGATAGTTGGTTTACTGAATTTTGTTGGCAATAGATGGATGGAACAATTTTCTTTTAATTTATAAACTAATAAGGTGACATAATAACAAACCATTAGCTAAAGATGTGTGCCATGCTTTTAAGTATTCAAATGTGCCTTATAAGAAAATTTAAAAACAAGTCTCGTGATATAAAGAAAAAAGCTGAACACATCTGAATAAAGCTTGAAATGAATGCTATGTGTATAAGTTCTAAAAACTTGTTCATCCACTTTACCAGAGAGTTAATGAATGGGGATATTATGGATTAGGACACAAGATGACCTACATGTGTGTGAATTTGTATTTTGTTTTTGGGTGTTCATTGTTTTCTGTTGTGTTGTCCCTATTCGGGCTCTGTCTTAAGTCTGCCCCCCCCCCCCCTCCCCCTAAAAAAAAAGGAAGAGTGAGGATTGGATCAGAGTATATACTGTAGATAGATAGATAGATAGATAGGACACAACTTTTGAGCATAAACGTCACTGCAACAAATAAATGGAGCCGCATGCTACAATTTGAAATGCTCATATATGAGAGCTAATGCATAATAGATAAAATGAAAGGTTAATCTATAAAATACTTAAGGGGAGATGGTCCGTCTTTCTGGCCCCTCTTCTCCCTCATTCTTAGCCCCATTAGTTTTCAGGTTTTTAGACCTTCGGCCCATAAGTTTGGCTATTTCAAGACCTTTCGCCCCTTTTCTGTGTCACTATTAAGACTTTTTGGTCATTTAGTTCTCGATATTTTTCCTGGTTAGCGATAGTGAGCCTGTAATTTAGAAGGAAACGGCCTTTGGCTGAAATTTTTTTCTACCGAAAAATGTACAAATATATCTTGAAGGGGGTCCTGGGGTTGTTATTTTAAGTTTGATGGAGGTCTAAGGAGGAAACTAAAAAAAATAATACATACAATAAAAAATCGACCAAAAAATGAACCATTCCCCCTTAAAAATAATAAAGTATAAACATACCTGCAGTAGCGACTTGGTCTTAACCCAACGGACGAGGCTTTTGAGTCGACAGTCACATTCCCAGAGGTTGTCATGAAGCTCCAACTCCAACAACTTGGTGTTGTTGGTGAAGAGCTCAGGTTGGAGAAGCTTGAGCTGGTTTTCCGACAGTCTGGTAAGCGAAGAGAATAGACAAACAATTATCTAAACAACACAAAATTAAAATACAGGTCTCCTTCACTATCCGATGCCCCACTTTATGATATTATTATAGTTTTTTAGGTGTTTGGGTTTGGCTGGTCCGAGAATGCATCCTCATTTACCCCATTAATTCTAGGATTTGCTATAGGCTTTTTCAATTTAAGATTGAGTTTTCAGGAACGTAAACACATCATAAATCGAGGGAGACCAGTATATGCAAATGAATAAATTCATACAAATACAAAATATAGGCCTAGTCGCCACATTTTTAAAATATCTGCATCTCCAACAGTATTATGTTGTTGGTGAAGAGCTCGGGTTATAGGAGCTGGAGCTGGTTTTCAGACAGCCTGGCAAGTGATGATAATGGGGAAAAAGAATAATATTTAGCATTAGCACGAATAATGTTGAATGCAAAAGAAGGCATCCAGTGGTACTTTGATCCAGTTGGTTTATCCACCTGGTTGGTGATTTTTATTATAAGATTTGTTCAGGATATTTATATTTTTTAGAAGATTTGCCTGGTAATTCTAAAGAATCCTCCCACGCACCCAATTCTATTCATCGCCTACCACACGCACAAAGATACAGGGGGAACATGATTTTTGCACTATGCCCCTGAACAGAGCAAAGACATGAATACCCTTTCAAAACTAACTAACTACTCTGTTTCTTTTCAACTGACGGTAAATTCCAAAGTTCCCATCAAGATTTTTCAGTTAGTTTGAAGATTTTGTAGTGAAATATGGTGCTAATTATATAAACTTGGTCTTAACCCTCTCCGACATATGACGCGATTTTGAGCCTATTGGGGATACTTTAAAGCCTTTGTTACCATCAGGGGTATTTATAAACCTTTAGTTTAGTTACTTCAACCTCTGCAGTTGTCTTTGAGTTAGCTGTGGGCAGAAAACTAATTTTGGAGAGGTAATTATAAGAGTGAGAGAACTCTATTTCTTATTGCTAATCTGGCAACCTCTGCGTCATATGTGCGTGAAAGGGTTAATATGAAGCAGAGACATGGTAGTATAATATTTTTCCATTAAGTATCGATAAAGTAGCTGTTTAGGGATTCAATTTATCGTTAGCTGAAACTACTATGTCTCTGCATCATATTTAGGACCAATTTTATATACTTAACACACTATTTCACTACAACATCTTCAAAATAACTGAGCAATCTTTAATGGGAACCTTGCAATTTACCCTCAGATGAAAAGAAGCAGAGTATAGAGTTCCATAATCCTTACTTGAGACTCATGAGGTGGGGGAGGTTGGTGAAAGCATAGTTGTGGA
Organism: Paralithodes platypus; assembly: GCA_032716605.1. Classification (NCBI taxonomy): domain Eukaryota; kingdom Metazoa; phylum Arthropoda; class Malacostraca; order Decapoda; family Lithodidae; genus Paralithodes; species Paralithodes platypus. Next base: position 9,069,834 of record CM064528.1, read on the forward strand.
TGTAGGTGAGCCTGTTGGAGGTGAAGATGAGCTTCCTGAGGTGGGGCAGCGGCGGGAACTGGATGCCGTTCAGCCGGGAGAGAAGATTGTTGCTCAGGTCCAAAACTCGCAGCTTCTCCATACCTGAAAGTACATGTTGGGATTTAATATTACTACTATTACTACTATTACTACTACTACTACTACTAATAATAATAATAATAATAATAATAATAATACAAATATAACTAATAATATTTATAATAACAATAAAAGTAATAATACCAATATGGAACAGGAGTTTATCAATGCCTGAAACATGTATGAGATTAAATAGTTGATTAGATGTGTATCCTGATCTTATAATGTAGGCTATCCAAATGCCAAACACAAATTCTTTCAAAATATACCAATAAATAGTAGGATTTAACACATTGACTACCAAAATTTTATAAAAAAAATCATAAATTGCCATAGTGTTAACCAGAATATAAATTTGTTTTCTGTAACCTTAACACATACTAAAACTGGTCTGCCTATACCTTTATTTCTCTACGTATGATGGCATAATTTTCGTCTTATCCTGGTTACCATTGGGCGATTTTCTTTAGCTTATAGTCTACCTCTGTGACTGCAAGAGGTAAATACTATCTAGGAAAAAAAATATCTGAATCATGTATTGTAAGAACTGTCATAAACTGCATTAATTGTCTAATATTAGCCAGATTAAAACGTTAAAAAAAGGCCACATCGTCCTAAAGGGGTTAAAACAAGGATTGCAAATATTTGTTCTACAAGAACGTCTTTTCTGTCTTATTGCGGGTTAGCTTAGGGTATCTAATACGTCTCCCTAAGCGCGGATCACAAAGCAGTGCTATGATTGACTCCATACAGTTTTGTCTTTGAAAAGGATAAAAACATATCTCAATTAATCATATAACATCACAGGTCCTTCCAACATAAGAACACTGGAAATCTTAAAAACCCTACTAGCCCACACGAGGCAGATCCCTTCTTCCCTACATCCCTATTAGTTCTTACCCACACTAAGACCCTCTTCCAGTACAACCTACAGTATATCCCTTTCACTTCATCTAACTTATAACTACCTGAGAACATCTGCCAATACAACCTATATCCCTTTCACTTCATATATCTTATAGCTACCTAAGAACATCTCCAATTATAACATGTATCCTCTACAGTACACATTATCTATTTTATAGCTACCTAAGAACATCTCCCACTACAACCTATATTCCATTCACTTCATTTAACTTATAACTACCTAAGCACATCTTAATAAGATTGCTTAATGGTAGCCAGATTAGAATTAAAAAAGGCGTCATTGAAGTGAAAGGGTTAATGAATCTCTCTCTATGGGTAAAAATAATTATTAACAAATGACACAATGGCGTATGAAATATGCATAATTGAAAATACATGGTGGGGGGTTGTTCGTTCTGTATTTTACTGTAAGTTATAATCAGTGCCATAAATACTTTTAGCCCAGCATGCACATCGTTTTGTTAATTGACAAATGTGATACAGAACAGGGGATGGTGTAAGTAATCCTTTTATTAAATATTTGATATATGTTGTATTGATGACTGACCTAAATTTTACTAAATCTAATCACATTTAGATAGACAACCACACACATATATAAATACAAAATACAGATATAACTATAATAACTATAAAACAAACATAATAAAAATGCAAGGGGAGATGTATTGAATATAAAACGAGAGAGAGAGAGAGAGAGAGAGAGAGAGAGAGAGAGAGAGAGAGAGAGAGAGAGAGAGAGAGAGAGAGAGAGAGAGAGAGAGAGAGAGAGAGGAGAGAGAGAGAGAGAGAGAGGAGAGAGAGAGAGAGAGAGAGAGAGAGGAGAGAGAGAGAGAGAGGAGAGAGAGAGAGAGAGAGAGAGAGAGAGAGAGAGAGAGAGAGAGAGAGAGAGAGAGAGATCATCCACTTAGCGAGCGAACCCCACTGCCCCACTTGCCAGATTATCACCTAACAAAATTAATATAATATTGAACTGCGATTAATTATTTTTTACAACGGGTGCGACCAAATTATATTGACACGCTTCATAATTATCGCGTAATGAGATATTATCGTGGAGGTAATTAATGGAGGCACTGATACGGATATGATGCGATTATTATGCGGAATAATACGGGGGAGAGGTGGTGTTGGGGTAGGAATATATGGTTTGGATAAATATGTGGATTATCTATGTGTGTGGGATATATATATATATATACATATATATATATAATATATATATATATATATATATATATATATATATATACTGTATATACGGTATATATCTACAGTATATATATATATATATATATATATATATATATATATATATATATATATATATAAGGAATAGTAAGGGCAACGTCAGGAACAACATCTTTATTTGATAACGTTTCGGCTTCTCTTCATGAGCCATCATCCGATCTAAAAATTAAATGAACGTATGTGTAGTTCATTTGTTGTGTAAAATTGTATTATCTATAAATTATGTATATATAATTTGACCATAGAATGGGGAACTAAAACGAAAGGAGTGAAACTTTTGACTATCGTGGTGTTAGTGTAAAGTGAAGTATAGTGTATAAGCAAGGTTAAACATGGGGATATTGGAGATTTGTATGTAATTTGTATTAAGTAAAAATAAATAAGTATAGAAAATAATTAGCGATACATTTCAGTTAATTTAGGACTGGCTTTCCATTATCGAAGCCCTCCTATTCGGCCATTCGAAACCATTTTGAGGCCTCTGGTCATGTCATTAACAAGTGTAATTTTTCTATATTGTTCACCTCCACCGACAGTGTCACGCGATTACTAGCAGAGTCCCTTCTCACCCAGGACCTCAAACCATCCCTCAGTGCGCACGAGACATCTAATCCACTACTATGTTTCTAAATTAACTGGTATGTTATGTACACTTATATCCTTTATTATATATTTTTAATGGTAGGCAAATTAGTTAAATTCCACGTTCCTTCCACACACGTTTACAAATTTAACTGAAATGTATCGCTAATTATTTTCTATACTTATTTTTTTTTACTTAATACAAATTACATACAAATCTCCAATATCCCCATGTTTAACCTTGCTTATACACTATACTTCACTTTACACTAACACCACGATAGTCAAAAGTTTCACTCCTTTCGTTTTAGTTCCCCATTCTATGGTCAAATTATATATACATAATTTATAGATAATACAATTTTACACAACAAATGAACTACACATACGTTCATTTAATTTTTAGATCGGATGATGGCTCATGAAGAGAAGCCGAAACGTTATCAAATAAAGATGTTGTTCCTGACGTTGCCCTTACTATTCCTTATACGACTCCGCTTCCCCAAGGACAAGAGTATAGCTGAAATATATATATATATATATATATATATATATATATATATATATATATATATATATATATATATACACATGAACGCACATGTAACCACTACCACCACCATCCCATTTATATACAGTACTTATATATTGGTGACCAGAAAACATGTGGGGCTACTATCAATATCATATCTAGTTTGATCATATAGACAGCCCCTGAAAACTGGCATACTCTCTCTTTCGTCCCCACTACTTATCATTCATTCAATCAATTAATCTATAATTCTTCTCTCTCTCTCTCTCTCTCTCTCTCTCTCTCTCTCTCTCTCTCTCTCTCTCTCTCTCTCTCTCTCTCTCTCTCTCTCTCTCTCTATCTCTCTCTCTCTCCTCTCTCTCTCTCTACTCTCTCTATCTCTCTCTCTCTCTCTCTCTCTCTCTCTCTCTCTCTCTCTCTCTCTCTCTCTCTCTCTCTCTCTCTCTCTCTCTCTCTCTCTCTCTCTCATTCCTTCATTCAATCAATCAATTTACCTATCATTATTCTTACCGGTAAAAGTATGAGGATGCAACTTGTCTATCCTGTTGCCACTGAGGTCCAGCTCGATCATGATGGAAAGCTCCCTGAAGGCGTCCATGTGTAGGGATCGTATGTCGTTGTCGCGGAGGTGAAGCTTCTGCAGGTTGACCAGCCCGGCATTCTTGAAGGCATCTTTTTCCAAGTATCTGAATGTGGAGAAAAGAGAAAGACATTGTTAGAATATAGAAAATTACCTATGTATCAAAAGTTCCGAGTGTTTTATTGAAATATTAATAACAAGTACATTAAAAAAGCATCTTTCTCTAAATATTTTGAGTGAGGGAAGAGAGATTGTTACTGAAATTGCGAATTAGTTGTTTTATTATTCTAGGTAGCTGAGCCATCACTGGAGTTTGTTTTATCATGTACATTTTTTAATCAGTGGGACTAATTAATGAAGGAAATGTATTGGTTATGTAACAAGTAATATGATTTATTCATTTAGGTATTCATAATTATATTTGTAGTCAAGTCTACACATAATTAATTGCAAAGCGAAAAACATGAGAGGTCCACGATTTTTATGAGTGACTGCACAAAAATAAGACCCAAACTAAAAATAATTCCAGATCAAACAGAATAACAAGAGAAGGACAAATGATCATAAACAAACCTTCGAGCACTATCGTGGCGCAGGAAAACATAAATGAAAATAAAATATAAAATACATGTTATCTACAAGCACAAAACCCGACTCTCCCAATACCCACAGTCCTCATTAAGATACACCCGATCAACAACATCATATAATATACCGAGAAACGCCGACCGATATATTCCATGTTCTGGTCATCATTAATTTCAAGTGAGGCCCAGGTTCAAGAGAGGTGTCAAAATCTCGGGACGTATCGAAGTGGAAGGGTGGAGTGAGGTGTGGAGTGGGTGGGGTGAAGTGAGGTGTGGTTAGGTTGGAATGGGTAGGGTGGAGTGAGGTGTGGTTGGGGTGAGGTGGGTGGGGCGGGATGAAGTGAGGTGTGGTTGGGGTGAAGTTGAGGGTGTGGGGCGGAGTGACGTATGGTTGGGTTGGAGTGTGTAAGGTGTTGTGGGTGGGATGAGGTGTGGTTGGGGTGGGGTAGGGTGAAGTGAGGTGTTGTTGGGTGGGAGCGGTAGGGGTGGGTGAGGTGGGGTGAAGTTGAGGGTGTGTGGGGGGGGGGGGGGGGGGGGGTAGGGGGCTGTAAAGTGAGGTGTGATTGAGTTGTAGTGGGTAGGGTTTAGTAGATTGATTATTGGGTGGATGGGGTGAGAGGATTCGGAGTGAAATGAAGTGCGGATGGGCTGGGATAAAATGAAACAAGATGGGTGAGGTGAATAAAGGTGGGTGGGGTGAACTGGGTGAGGGTGGCGTGAGATGGATGGGGGTGGAATGATGTCGGGTGTGATGAAGTGGGATGGGTGAATTAAGGTGGGGTGGAACAGGGTAATGTAGGGTAGTGTGAAGTGGGGTTGGTGGGTGTAAGTGGAGTGGAGTGGGATGGGCTGAGAAGGGTGTGGAGTGGGGTAAAGCAACTGCCTATTTTTCGTTTAATCTATATAGTATTTAATTTAAGGGGGAAGGGTTTATTTTTTGGTCGATTATTTGGAAGATAAAAAAGATAATGGCAGGAAAATAAAATAATTACATCCAATAACCTCCCGTCATAAGAAATATATAACCCCCATTAAAAGTTTGGATTTCAATGAACCTTCATTTCTACCTGTCAATCACAAAACAATTTATGATAAAACATTTTATAATTCTGAAAAGAAACTAGTCTCCAACTTATCCCCAGAGTGAGAAGCTATCCCAACTCTGTGTTAAAGGGATCTCAAAGTGTATGAAAGCAAGTTTGAGTTGTGGTGATTCTAATTAATTTTTTCCATGTATATATTCTTCTTCTTCTTTTTTATATATTAATCTTGCAACATTAATATTGAAGGCTCTCTGAGGAGGTTGAAGAGAAGCTGGGGTTTAGAATTCATGTTAAATATATTGCTTTCTTTGTAGATCTTCCTCTTGCGTCATGGAACTCGTACTCTTCCACTTAAAATCATTTCAGAACCGTGTTTATAAAAGCTCGAACCGTTAAGGGTTTAATTTTTATCATTTATTCTATAATATTTGTTTTTGTTTGCTCCTTAGACCACTATAAAGTTTAAAAAAAAAAAAAAATCGGTCGAAATATATAAAGTATCGATCGCCAGGATTATAAACACCTACACCCTGTATATGGTATGAATACATTTATACGCTATTTATGCTCTTGACTGTACCTGATATTGTTTTCCACGAGGTTCAACTCCTGGACCTCCGGGCTGAGCGTTTTCGGCACCGTAGAGAATCCGGAACTGGGGCAATCCGCTAGCTGTAGGGGGGGAAGGAAGGGGGTTATATACAAGCAAAACCATCACAAACAACTATTAACCTAACATACAAGTTAAACTAAACAAATCATATAACACCAATTATATATCACGTACTAAATAAAACACAATACAGAAAAAACACAGCACCAAATCTAAACCCGATATTTGTGTTTTTGTTATACAATACAAGTTTAATCTTTACTACAAACTAAACACAACTAAGAGAAACCAAAATAGTACTTTATGGTCCAATATTAAGCTTCCCTAAAACTCATTAGTAACTATACACAAGATAAGAGAAACAAGTTTAAGCAGACTATAGGTCCGTGCGGCACACACAAAATATAAAAAAAGAGCTGCGTTACGGCCTAGAGAATATATCAGAGTATACACGTGTGCAAGTACAATACATTTGGTTGATGAATACCTAAGAAATAGCAAATTTTACTTTTCATCACTCCTGCAGGAGGATTAGCATGGGAGCATAATCTTTAGAAATAGTCCCCTAACAACAAGGACTATATCAAAGCATGTGTATGTATACTTCCATGAATTTTGCTTTGGAAATAAATATGGGAGACCTGATTTCTTATTTCGTCACAACTGCAGAAGGCGTCAATTTGAGGGGCGCCCAGAATGAAAATTAAGAAAAGGACTCGTTACGGACTAGAGAATAGATCGGAGTATAAAGGTGAGAAATTGCGAAACATTTGGTTCAGTAATATCTAGGAAACAGATATTTTCATAACCATCATTCCTGCAGGAGGGGGACCTACAGTGGGTCGCCGAGGGAAAAATCTTTAGAAATGGTTTCCTTGAGTATTGACAATATATGATATCAAAGAATGTGTAGCCTATGTGTAGTTTCAGGAATTTAGCTTTTAATTCCTACTTTCAGTTGACAGATTTATCTGTTTATTGTCCATAATTACATTTCGACTGTAAATTTGGCTATGATGATTTCTAGTGATTTTTAGGACAGCTGGTGATATTTCTACAGTGGCAACTGTAATGATGTCTAAGTCAAATTTGTATAGAGGTTTGTTGTGGGTTTGAACATAATGCTGATATGCAACTAAATATAAATCCCACTTATAAAATACTTACGCGCCACAAAAACGCTAATGAAAATTCCGATACACTATCACAGCACTGACCGAGAATCCCCAATCCCATGAAATACAGAGAGAAAAAAGGCATCCAGTTAACTGCCTCCTGGACAATTGCTCCGGACAACTGCCCCTCATTCAAGAACCAGGGAACAAGACTTAGTATCCTATGTATAATTGCTGGTGGTACATGTGTGGATATGTGCAATGCCTGACACAATATATTGGCCAGCAAAAGAACCCTTAATAAGACCTTACTACAGTCACAGACTAATGATAAGATTATGATGGAAGATGTTTTGGGACAATTGTATTATAGCTAGGGCTCTAGGTATGTCGTTTGGATTACGTCGTGTGGGCCAAATCCTTTCCGTTGTTGTAATAGCCCCAAGATGCCCTTTATGGGAATCCCGCAGCATCCAGGAAGTCCCAGGAGCCGCACTTCCTCAGGGGGAGGAAGGGTGTGGTGAGATCTGTTTGTCAGAGGGCAGCAGGGGAAGAGGTCATTGGTCAATGGGTTCTAGCTCTGGGCTAATGTTTTCTCCATCCACAGCCCTCTTAGCAAAGCCACCATTGGATCTCTGTATCACATTTCCCCTCCTTTTAGTTGCTTTGTAGGACACGCAGTAGGATACCTGGGGAATATTCTTTTGCTCCACTAAATATGGAGGACCCTTTACCCGCAGGGGGGGGGGGGGGGGGGAATCCTTTCCGTCGAACTAGCAAACTCCCGTACAATATGCTACCCGAGAAGAACCATCTACGGTCCCCAGATGAATTAAACTAAATTTAAAACCTTTGTCCTAAGAAAGAAGCATGAACATACAACCCAAATCCAAGACAACTGACCTTTCTATTACTGGCGTAGGTACACTTGCATCCCGGTGGGCATGATTCGTCCCAGTCAGCCAGAGTAGGCGTGGCCAACAAAAGTAGAAGCCCCGCCCACCATAGACCCGCCCACCACCACCGCCACACCCCACCCATGGCTCCTCCTACTCTCACCGGCCCTCGTCTGTCGCCATAGCTGCAAAAAAGAAGAAAAGGATAGTTAGTATTTGTCCTAATTGGTAAAGGTACTTTGTATTAGGTAAATAACTATAATATAAATTAATGTAAAATAGAGAAAATAGTCAACTTCAATAGCTTTTGTCTTTGTTTTGCCTGCCTCTATGTGCTGTTTCAAATAAAAATAAAATACAAATCTGTAAATGTTCACAACCACAAATCTGTAGCGTTTTGGCTAATGCACTTAGCTCACAACTGAGAGAACCTGTGTTCAATTTCCGGTGTCAAATTAAGCAGCAAGTCCAGGTAATACATCACAATATCAACGCCTACCTCTCCTGACCACTCTCCATCCACCCAAACATCCATAATCCCTCACTCCACCCATCCACATCACCAATTATCCACTCACACCACATACCATTCAAGGGAGATTTTCACTTAAGGGGTTGTTATTTTCTGGACCCCTTTGCCCTTATGTTTAGCCCATTAGTTTTGAGATACTGCCACGTTCACCACATTAGTTCGGCAATTTTAAGATCTTTTGCCCCATTTTTGTTGTCAAATTTAAGCCTTTCGTGCCATTTAAGGTTTGTTTTTCTTGGCGAGCGGTAGCGAGCCTGTAATTTAGGAGGAACTGGCTAATTTTTTTTTTTTTTTTTTTTTACTAGGGCGCAAAAAACTCCCCTTAGTATCTATCAATCAACATCACCTGCGATCATTATCTACCGCTATGCACCCATATGAACCTTTAAAGCCAAGTTCTAAAGCATCTGTGATCTAATAAAACATTGTATTATCTCGTTTGGGTTCGATACTGATTCAAAGGGGTGTAACCATATTAAATCTCCCGACTGTACAGCGGTTTCATCTCATGTATATTGTCCCAGTCCACCGCCCTCATTAACTTTGAGATGAAGGGCGTAACCCCACCCTCGGCTCTGACAGGAGAGGACAGGGTACACTAACGCATTTATCTTCCTGGTATCATGTACTCAGGTTTATCATTTACTGGATCCCAATTTAGCATGTTAGGGGGTGTGGTGGTGTTTGGGTGTGTGTGGTGGTGTTTGAGGGGTGTAGTGGTGTTGGGGGTGTGGTGGTGTTGGGGGTGTGGTGGTGTTTGGGGTGTGGTGTTTGGGGGTGTGTGGTGGTGTTTGAGGGGTGTAGTGGTGTTGAGGGTGTGGTGGTGTTGGGGGGGTATGGTGGTGTTGGGGGGTATGGTGGTGTTGGGGGGGTATGGTGGTGTTGGAACCCAATTTAGCCTGTTTTGTTAGTTCCCATCTTCGTAGTAGAGGAGTGTATTAGACGATTGTCTTTAGTTTGTAATCTACCTATACGACTGAAATGGGTAAATACGATCTCAATAAACCCTCTTAAGTAACATAGGTCCTTATTAAACTGCATAACAACATATTATTTTAGCCAGAATCAAAGTTAAAAAAGCGTCATGGTGCTGAACGGGTTAACCTCTACAACTCTCAAAGGACTAGAGTAATCGAACACATATTTCTACCATTTGGGAGGAGTCAGCCAGAGAATAGAGGTGGGCATTTCTAGTCCATTTGCTCCAGCCCTTTAGAGGTATAAGAGGTTAGGGGGTCATGATTCTGGACTAAATGTAATGAATGACCTACAGTTTATGTATACAGTGTTCTTTCATAAATCCAATCTGGCTTCCATAGTCTAAATTTCATAAGATAGGGTACAACCTTTCCCAATGTTTAAGTTTGTTTTTCTTTCCTGGACCCCCTTCTCCCTCACGCTTAGCCCCAATAGGTTTGAGATTTTGAGACGTTCGCTTCTCCTCACACTTTACAACGCTCTGATACGGCCTCTCCTGGAGTATGCTGTACATTTCTGGTCTTCAGCACTCAGGAAAGATGTAGAGCGACTGCAAAGAGTACAAGCTAGGGCTAAAAAGCTTATTCCATCTATTAGAATACTTAGCTATGAGGAGCGGTTGATAATTCTTGATCTGTTTCCATTGGAACACACGGACTACGAGGTCAGCTCATTGAAGTTTTTAAAATACTTAATGGGTTTGACAATGTGGATTATGGATTTTTTTAGTCTCAATATGAATACAACACGCAACCATGGCTGGAAGTTAGAATTTAAAAGATTCAGCACTAGTATTTGTTGAAATATTTTCACATATAAGATCTGTTCTACCTGGAACAAACTTCACTCCGAAGTTGTAAACAGTTCTTCAGAAGAGCAGTTTAAGATGAGAGTAGATAGTATTGTGCAAACTCTGTAATTAATGTAGTGCACTAAACAATCTCTCCTTCCACTTCGAGTATCTCCCGGGAATGGACCGCAAGGTCTCTTAGATACTAGATATTCCTTGTAACTCCTTGTAACTCTCTCTCCCCTACTAACCTACTGTGAATCGATTTATACCTAATCTCTCTCTCTCTCTTACAACCTACTGATCTTCCATTTCTAACTAATATCTTTCTCCTACTAACCAACTGAAGGAGAGGGAGGAGGGAGAGAGGACGGAGAGGTTGAGAGAGTGGAGAGAGGGAGAGAGAGTGAGAGAGGGGAGAGGAGAGATGAGAGAGAGGAGAGCAGAGAGAGAGAGGAGAGCGAGGAGAGAGCGAGAGCGAGAGAGAGAGCGAGAGCGAGAGAGAGAGAGAGAGAGAGAGAGAGAGAGAGAGAGAGACAAGAGGGAGGAAAGTTAAGGATACCCTCCGGCAAAATAGTGAAAAGACTCGTTGAAATGTTGTGGCTATTTATATATACACTATATATTTTTATTTTTTGCATTTTTGTAATTTAATTGACCCACTCACTCCCTCCTCCTCCAACTCTCTTTCCATTTCTCCTCTCTTCTCCTATTCACTGCTATTCTATATTTTATTAATTTCACCACAACACCAAACACCCTAATGAAATTAATTCACTGATATTTGAGTCGTCTTATATTTTCAATCATGAAATCGTTGTACTGCATGTCCTCTTATATATTCTCTCTCTCTCTCTCTCTCTCTCTCTCTCTCTCTCTCTCTCTCTCTCTCTCTCTCTCTAATCAAATATGATATGGCTTTTGTCTCTTTCCTTTCTGTATTGTTCACCATCCCTCCATTCCCCCCCCCCCCCTCTCTCTCTCTCTCTCTCTCTTTCTCTCACACACACACAACCTCTCCATCTCTCTCTTTCTGTCCATCCTCTCTCTCTCAATTAGTCACAATTAATCACTCACTTCATCAATATCAATCAAATTACTTATCATTCTGTGCTTAGCTTACTCCACATCCCTAGATTGTTACCCCCCCCCTCTCTCTCTAACTTTCAATCCCTAACCTGTGAATCAAAAAGGGCTAGAACAAACGGACTGTAATTCTCCCCATCCGTCGCTAGGATGTGTCCCACTTTAGAGTTCAGATAGTCGAAGAATTAAGGAAGTCAGTAGAGTTAGGAGATAGTTAGACAGCACGGAAATATTTAGTGTGAGAGTGACAGGACAGTTTGAGCCATAAAATTAAGAATGCAAAAGCCGGGAACCCGAGAGCAAGTAATTGAACTGTTATTTCTACCATTTGGAAAACGTCAAGGAGTAAACTTTTTTAGTAACAGTGTGGTGGAGAACTGGAATGACCTGCCTGAAGAAGTGATTAGTGTGAACAGTGTGCTAAAATTTGAAAAAGCATTAGATAAAGCACTAGATAAAGCACTAGATAAAGCACTAGATAAAGCACTACATAAAGCATTAGATAAAGCACTAGATAAAGCATGGGGTGACCAAGAGCTCAAGTGTCATGATTTCAAAGCCAAAATTAAGACACGTCCACCGAAGCCACACACCAAGTTATGAGATAAATGATGAGCCGGGTCTCATAGGCTGAACAGCCTCCTACCCGGGTGTCTTCTGTGAGTATCTGTGAGTAAACCGATGTGGAGAATCACAGTCCGTTTGTTCTAGCCCTTTTTGAGCTACAGAGGTTTGGAGTTTAACATTTCTAGCCTGCCTATAATGAACGGGAAATAGTCTGTTTTATTATAAATTTCTTTGCAATACTATAATACAGTAATTTGATGATGTTCTCGATATTCCACGGTTTGCACGACATCCAAACTCTTCACTACTCAGTTACTGTTCCACAATACCATACGCTTCTCTGTGATACTTTATTTGCAATAGCCTAGGCTACGTTAAGGGAGGTTTTTGTTTGTCTGGACTTCCTTCTCCCTCATACTTAGCACTATTTTGAGATCTTAAGACGTTCGACCCACTAGTTTAGCGACATCAAGACCCTTCCCCCCATTTCTTTGCCAATATTTAAACCTTTCGTGCCATTTAGATGTTTTTGTTCTTCTCCTGGTGAGCGATAACAAGCCTGTCATTAAGGAGGAACCGGCCTTTGGCCGCCACATTTATTACCGATAAATGTACAAATTTATCTGGAAGGGGGGTCTTGGGGTGTTCCTTTTAAGCTATTGTAGATGGAGGTCTAGGGAAGAAACTAAAAAAAATATACTACTAATAATACTAGTAATAATAAAAAAGATGAAAACATAAAACAGATACAATAATATTGTGCCATTACATATCGTGGTATAATGTAGCGTAGCGGGGGTGAGGAGAGTGAAGAGCTGGACTGTGGTGCAAACCGTGGTCTATCAGGAGCGTATCACGGGATGTCAGCGAGTAGGGCAAAGGAGGAGGAGGTGAATCATGGGCGGTTATCTCTAAAGTCACAGGGAAGGAAGGAAGGAAGGAAGGTTAGAGAGAGAGAGTATACGAAACTATATATAAGATTAACTTGAGCAAATAAAGAACTAGAAGGGCACTCTGGAGATAGCATAACTCCATCTACGCTGGCGGAGGCATACTCTCTACCGATCGTCTCCTAAATGGAATCACTTCTTCCTTTGTGCATATTCTATCTGCTAACCAAATTTTATGAAAATCAGTTCATAACTTTTTAAGATATCTTGCTTACAGACACACAGACAGAGGCAAACATAACCTCCGTTCAACTTCGTAGGCAGAGGTAATTAGATTAATATATATACAGCAGATGTTTTGAACAATATGAAAGAATATAAAACAAAGAAAGAAGACGGTGGGAGAGGGGGAGTAATAGGCATAATAACACTAATCCTACTTAAAAGACAATCTGCAGTCCAGTTATCTCTCTCTCTCTCTCTCTCTCTCTCTCTCTCTCTCTCTCTCTCTCTCTCTCTCTCTCTCTCTCTCTCTCTCCCTCTCTCCCTTGCTCTCTCTCTCTCTCTCTCTCTCTAATAGAAACTATATATATGAGTATATATATATATAGATATATATATATATATACCTCTCTCTCTCTCTCTCTCTCTAAGCTGAATATTTGTTTTATATGTGTAAAGAGACACAAGACAAAGCTGCCTGTAACAAGTGTCTCCCAAATAATTGAAAGAATGATAGAGAGCCAAATTTCAAGCTACGTTAAGAGTCAAAATGGCTGGACACACGGAGTTTAATTCGCAGGATGAGGGAAAGATAAAATGAGGGAGAGTTCCACAGTTTACTTGTCGAGAGAAAGAAAGACTGGGAAAATCGGTTCACTCTCGTGTTGGAGAGTTGGACAGAATAGGAGTGGCAATGTGGTGGCAGGCGAATGCCACCTGCTCTCTGTAAGGGAGGAAGTATTCACTGAGAAATCTCTGAAGTTGGAGATAGAGAGGTTGAGTACTTACATACCGGTATATGGAAATTTCACAATAAAATATTTCTGTCTATATGTTTAGTTTTATCTATAGTCTATTCATTGTAATTGGGCCAGAAATGTCGACTCCTAACCACTGTAACTCAAAAAGGGATAGAGCAAATGGTCTGTAAAGTACCATACCTCTTCCCTGATGATAGAATGTGAGATACACTAGTCCTGATGAAAGATTACACTACACTAGTCCTGTTTTAGTTATAGTGGTTAGTGGTATAGATTACACTAGTCCTGTTTTAGTTATAGGGTAGAAGATTACACTAGTCTGTTTAGTTATGTGGTTAGTGGTATAGATACACTAGTCCTGTTTTAGTTATAGTGGTTAGTGGTAAAGATTACACTAGTCCTGTTTTAGTTATAGTGGTTAGTGGTAAAGATTACACTAGTCCTGTTTTAGTTATAGTGGTTAGTGGTAAAGATTACACTAGTCCTGTTTTAGTTATAGTGGTTAGTGGTATAGATTACACTAGTCCTGTTTTAGTTATAGTGGTTAGTGGTAAAGATTTCTGGCCGAATTAAAATAAATAGACTATAGTTACTGAGAACAATATTTACTTCATCTTTCTATATTCCAACCTACTTTTACTCTAGTCTGCTCGGAACAATAGTTTTTGGGTGTTGCATATAGTTCTTTGGTCGAGCAGTTTATGCACCCTCTGTAATAGGTGTATTTATTTCACTATGTTATATAATATATCTATTGTATCTATTGCAGAATTCGTAACCTGCAAGTGGCAAGTGGTATTTTGCATAAGGTTTATTTATCTAGACAGGTTGCCGACCAAGGCTGAGGAATCGCATCCACCCGGATATTAATATGGTTGTCTCCTCTAAATGGGTTGCCGACCAAGGCTGACGAGTCCCATCCACTCGGATTTTTATAAGGTTGTCTCTCCTAGATGGGTTACCGACCAACGCTAACGAGTCCCCTTCACCCGACTTAATATAATCTTATTGGCATGAACCATATAGGCCTACCCTATCTTATACAACTTCTTCCTGTAACTATGTAACACACACACACACACACACACACACACACACACACACACACACACACCCTCGTCCACCCCCTACTTCTAATATGCACGTGACCTCCACTTCAGGCTACTTCCCTCACTCATAGTCTCTCTCTCTCTCTCTCTCTCAATTACTTTCCTCACTTTTATCCGTTTCATTTAATTCTTGATATATAAACTTCTGTCATTCGTATTTGTGGTTAGTCTCTCTCTCTCTCTCTCTCTCAGTAAACAATCAAGAGGCCTAATACCTGTCCCGATCGTGTGCCTTTGTAATGCTTCTGTTGGTATATCAAAACAAATCAAATATCCTTCATTTTTGCTTTCTCTCACTTGCTCACACTCACTTCTCTCTCTCTCTTACACGAAACACGCACACACACTTCTCTCTCTTACAGACATACACATTCGCCTTTCTTTCACACACATCGCTCTCTCTCTCTCTCTTTAATTCTTTCTCTCACTTAAACAAAACACACACACACACCTCTTTCTCTTACACACATGCACATTCACCTCTCCATTACACACACACCATAAGGCCATAATGATAAGCCCAAATGGTGGAATAAAGATATTTCAGACTGTCTGCTTGCTAAAAAATTTGCTAATGATAGATTAAAATCCTCACAAAATGACGAAGAACGGGTGAAATTTGTAGAGCTACGACGCAAAGCCAAAAAGTTAATTAAGCAAAGTAAAAAGACCCTGGAGTTACATGTTGCGAATCAAAGTAAAACAAACCCGAAATAATTCTATAATCACTGATTGTGTTCTTTTATTTAATAACATGTTCAATTTCATTTTAGTAACGCGGGTTCCACCATAGCTTGATTTTGATAAGTAATTTTGATTCTAGGCCTTGTCCACCTAGCGATTTTGATAATTTAATTTGACTTTATATTGTCCTTGTCCCAATTTTGGTTTGTTTAGTTTGCAAGTTTTACATTTTAATTAAATTATATCAGAAAGAAAAAAGTAGTTACTTCAACTGTTGGACCGTTAGTCGATGAAAATGGAGAATACACCAAAGACGAAGTACAAAAATGAGGTAATGGCCTCAATACCCTTCTTGTGCATCAGTTTTTACAAACCGAAGGACCTCAGTGAGGGGGGGTTATCCCTACACCATCGCCGATTCAGATTGATAATTCAGATCGTTCTAAGCAATATCACCCCGTTACAGAGAGAGAAAGGATTGAATTGTTTAGAGAAGGTAAATAAAAATGCGCCCTGGACTCGATACAATCTGCCTATTAGAGTTCTAAAAGGAAGCTAGCTAAAGGGATGAGCTCTCCAAACCACTGACATTGCTATTCAATGAATCAGGCCGTTGCAGGGGGGGGTATGGGACTATGCCTGATCAGTGGCAAGAGGCTAGCCAAATGTAACACCGATATTCAAAACAAAGCAGCAATCCCTTAACCCAGTCAACTATCGTCCAATTAGCTTAAACCTCAATTGGATGTAAAATGCTTAGAAGAAAAGAAAACGGTCATAAGAGGACAGAACTAGTAAATCACTTGAGAGGACAAATAACTTGCTTAACAGATACTCAACACGGTTTTCGTAAAAAAGTTACTGTTTACACAAACCTCTTAGGCTTCTTCCACGCTATCCTCAACCTCTACGATGAGAAGTAAAGCTGTAGCATATTATATACCTTGATTTCAAAAGGCTTCCTTTGACAAGTAGTTCCCACCAAAACGTTTACTGCTAAAACTACAAGCGCATGGAATACAAGACAGGTGTGTTGACATGGATAGAAAATTGGCTTCGGCGACCAGAAAGCAAAGAGTAGTCATAAACGGTAAGGCATCTAAAGGGACCAATTGTAAGTAGCGCGGGTACCCCAGGGATCCGGTAGCCTGAGGACCAATTCTCTTCTAATTTACGCATCAACGACCATAGATGAGGGTCTCACATGTACAAATCTCAAAATTTGATGGACGATACCAAAAATTGCAAATAGCGTACTCTCCAAAAGAACAAGTGGCACGATATGCAAACACAATCTAGATAAATTGTCATGTTGGGCCAAAACCTTGGCAAATGAGTCTTCAACTGCGGATAAATGTAAAAGTACTACATATCGGATCACTAAATGAGAAAGCAAACTAATTCGATGAATGGCCCTCAGCTAAGAATGTACACAGAGAAACCGACTCTCGGGAGTAAACAATTATCGAGTAACCTAAAACCGAGTCTAACAATGTTTCAGAAGTTGTTAAGAGGCAAACAAAAATAATTGGCTTTATAGGCAGGGTCATTTGAGCATAAATCCAAAGAGTTATCTATAACCTTACAATTCCTTAGTCCGCCTCCTTCTGGAATAATGCGTTCAATCCTGGTGCCTATTACAAAAAAGATATACAACAAGCTAGAAGGAGTTCAACGTAGAGTTACCAAATATTATACCTATCCTTAAAAAGAACAAACCATACGAAGAGCGTCTTAGAGAATTAAATCTATTTCCTTTAAACCCCGTCGGCAGATTAAGAGGTGACTAATTCAAGTGTTCAACATAATCCAATCTAAAAGGCATCGGCAATATAACCTGCTACAGTACAGTATACTTCACCTATCGACCAATCTAATTATACGCGGGGAAACGGGTGCAAAAATATTGGTAAATCTTTTAACTCACACGAATCTAAGAATTTATCTTCAATTCCCGAGTTGTCAACTTGTGGAATGGGCTTCCCTGCGACGTTATAGTCTTGCAGCACCGTTGACTTCATTTACACACCGCTTAGGAACAAATAGTTGATTGCATCGAACCCGCGCACTGACTCGCGTTTGTAAATGCATAACTTTATTCTATCCCCCCCTCAGTTAATAAACCATCTGTCCCCTACTAACTCCTCATCTTGTTTTACCAAGGACATTAGTTCAAGGGCAGTGTACCCTTTCCAATGTTCCCTTACCCAATCATAACCACTGTTTGGACACTTGACTCCTCAGTGTTTTGGAGGACAAGCAAGCTAGAAGGGTCACTAGACATGTTGTTGCTTGATTTTCCTGTTGTATATTTTGTACAACTCAAAAAAACATCTATCTCTATGGTCACTCAATTCAAATCTCGCTAGCTCTATCTCCCACACCTCCTCCTCTCCTCCAGTCAATTTGCATTCTGCCATTGTTTTGCCCCATCACTTATTATTTCTTTCTCTCCCTCGCCCTCGCTTCTCTCTCTCTCTGCTCCATCACGTACCATTTTTCTTCCCCCCCCGCTCTCTCTCTCTCTCTCTCTCTCACACAACATATTATCTGTTCTCTGTTTCTATCACCACCTTGTATGTCTAACTGGCCCATTGTAAATTATAAGCAACCGACCTTTTCAATCACATCCGTATCCAGTTATTCTCTCTCTCTCTCTCTCATCCACTCTGTATGTCCCCTCTCCTTCTTAGTCTCACTTTATCCAGCTACCAATCCACGGTATGTTCTTTATAATCTTAATTCTCTCTCTCTCTCACACACACTCTCTCTCTCTCTCTCTCCCTCTCTCCCTGTGTGTGTGTGTGTGTGTGTGTGTGTGTACTTACTCTAGTTGTACTTACTCTAGTTGTATTGCGAGAGTGAGCCATGCTCGATTATTTCCCGCCTCCTATATGTGTA